>CM062293.1:186974140-187491344 GCA_031216915.1 Pictodentalium vernedei
TCGAAAAGTCTTGTCGCTATAGTTTCAATGCAGCTGGAATTCAATAAATATTTATTTCCATTAATGTGCAGTTAGGCTCTGTTCCAGCGCCGGATAAACATGCTCCGCGTTCATGCAAGTATAGTTTTCTGATTATAAATTCAGTCTGTTCCGAATTTTCATATTGGGCTTCGAAGGAGCGTCAGATATGCTTGGTTTTTGATAATGTGTTCTTTTCATTTGACAGGAATTGCGTGTCTGTAGTTGAATTAAGGGGAGTAAGGTGGAGTAGCTTGAGAAGTTCGTTCATTTTCTGTGTTCATAGACGAGTATAGCAAAGCCATTTATATACAATTCACCACGTGAACCCGTGGGTGATTTATTTATTCATTGGGGTTAACGGCATTTCGAAAGCCCCGTTTTACAAGTGGAGGACCCGTAGAGAACCACCGAGCAACTGTCAGGCTTCCCAACGTACCACAGGGGTGTAAGTTTTCAGGATTTTTACCAAGTGGGATATGCATCCTGTGGGAAGAACACTCTTTAAAAACTGTGTTTGCTTGTAGACTGGGAAACTGGCTCAGGATCAGCCTGCTGCCTTCACGGAGGTTGTAGCTTTCATGGAAAGTCCTTTATTTGCCCGAGATACTTGGCCAGAAAGATGTGATCGAAAACTTGGGGTTTTTCCAGAGCAGGTCACTTTCATCCCCGGTACTAACTCTACACAGCAGAGTTAGCATTGGTTGAAGGACATCGACGTGCAGTAAGCCTTAGTACACGCAGTGGCGGCCGGAGGCCCTTGGGGGCCCCTGACCATAATTATGATGGGGCCCTCGGACACAGGACGCACCGGGCCGACCATGATGGTTTGGCCCATTGTGAGAAAATTTTGAAAATTATGGATGAAAAATGCCAAATCCTTCACTCAGAGAGGAGAATTCAGTTGTCTATTTACCCCTTTAAGCAACGAATCGGCCGCATCCGCCCACGTAATATGTAAATTCAGCAGATGAAAAAATATTATTTTTCCAAAAAAGTGAAAAAATGATATTTAAAATAATAGATTTTGATATCGTCTGCGTTCGGTAAAGGGTTAAAGAAGAATCCCACATTTCACTTGCAATGTCGAGCTCTGTACATGAATGTCCTGGGTTTTCTGTGGAGATGTAGATTACGCTTGATTTTTTTTTTCTAGCTGTCATCGTGTATTACTTTCGGTTTACTGTAAGCGGAGAATACGGAACGGCATGTTGATGAAAAACTCTATTCCAGCCCGCAGAGAAATTTCATTTATGCACAGTGAGCCTGTAAATTATTAACTTCTCTGTGGGGGCCCAATTTTTTAAAGAGGGGGGCCCCCAAAAACCTACAAATTTCTTTTTCCTTTGAGCCCTTGCCCCCCCCCCCCCCCCGGAGCCCAGGGCCCCCTGGCCATTGGCCACCCAAGCCCTATGGCCGCCACAGAGTACACGACGCCACCGTGTCCCTTGATGGGCAATCGGGATTAAGTACCTTGCCCAAGAAACACATCCCTGGTTGGGATGAAACCGTGTCCGTCAACGTAACCAATGAGCCACCGCGCGCCGAACTTGTGTGATGGGGCGGTGTTTGTTTCCCGTACTAAACACGTTATGCTGAACTGATTATAAATCGAACCCGGTAACGTACTCTGAGGTGGAAGTCTCCTAAAGTGGGCAGCATAGGTATGAGTGATTGACTCCGACTTGACTTTATATTCGTGTTTTGGTTATTATACAGCATTGAATGCCGAAAATGTCGTAAAAAGTAAATACATGTTTCGATTCTTGTACAATGCACATAATAGTATACAGTGAAAACAGTATGTGAAAAATGGATTGCTAAGAACCGCGAGGTTGAGTTCAACCCGGGGAATTAATCTCAGATGAAAAGTACAGTAGGCACCACTCTTAATATAAATCCATGTGATCAAAAGTTTCCACCAGTATAGAAACTAAAATTTCACTTTCCATTGGTAGAATCTGATATACTATATTCATTCTCTCTTGGGATTTTCCCCAGTAAGGTAAGTAAAGCAAATAGGTTGGTATGGGAGTGCGGGTTAAAATTGACTGATCTTTACATGTCCGCCTACAATGTTAGTTGTGTTATGGGCCCGTTGTTGTCAAATAGTTTCAGCTACAAGCTTTTAACCAGGGTTTCACTAACTAATCTGGTACAGTGGTGCCCACTTAACTGGGTATCTTTTATTCGAGTAACCCTGTTAATTGAAAATAACTTCCAAACACAAAACATTTACCATACCTTCGGTACAAATTTAACCTGTTAATGGAATGTAAAGTTTCGAGCAAAGTCCTGTTAATTAATTAAGTAAAATCCTTGTAATATGTCGAGATATTACACTGACTTTGACAGTCACTGTGTGCTTGTTTAACCTTTTACCCAACGAATCGGCAACATCTGACTGCATAATATGCAAATTCAGCTGCTGAAAAAAATATTTTTCAAAAAATTTCAACAAAACCATAGCGTGTGACACCTCTTTGGTAGCGAGCTTGTTCCAATGAGGGTCACATGATATGGTTTTGTTGGAATTTTATGAAATAGTTTTAAAAATATTTGAAATAATAAATTTTGATATCGTCTGTGTTGGGGTAAAGGGTTTGGCATTTAATAATGGCATTGATTCTATAACATCTTGTTTGACATCTCGGTGAGCTCTGTCAAGATATGATAGAACAGAGCTCGTTCTATCTTTAGAATTCAGGGAAATGACCATATTCTTGTTATTTGAATAAGTTTCAATGGTAAAGTTGTTATTCATTTTACAGGATTCCACTGTACAAGTACAGCCAATAGATCTCTAAGTGAACCCGGGGGGTTATTAGCTTAACGTTTGCTTGTTCTTATTGAGTTGTTTTTCCACATAAGCCACGCCCATTGAGAGTTTTAGTGATGCCCCACGTATTGTGGATAAAACATGTTGCTAGACATACTGGATTGGAACTACCGAATTGGAAGTATCCGAAACAAGTGCAATGCCTTGGAATGGTTAATCATCCGACACCTAAAACCGACAAAAGCAACAATTCGCAATGAAAAACTTGAGACATAGCTGTTTCGCAATCCCCTTCATGATATTATCACATAGATATAGACTTCGTTAGGAAAAAAAATCTTGACCGATCTCTTTTAAATGTGATGACAAGAAGTTGTAATGTGATTACAAGAAATTCCAAGTCCAACATGGGCAATAACTCTCTTGAGAAATACTAGATCATGGCTAGTCCACAATCCCATTCACGGTATTATCACCAAAAAGCTATATAGTAAACTGGGAGAAAAACCCTTGAACTGTTTTCTTTGACAGGTGATTACAAGAAATGATAATGTGATGACAGGAAAAATGGGTAGTAACTCTTGAAGAAATACTTTGGCAAAGCTGGTTCGCAATTCCTTTCGTGATATCATCTCCTAAATGCTATAATAAATTTGAGAAAAATATTTTGGACTGTTTTCTTTTAAATTGTAACAAGAAATGGAGATGGACAGTACTCATTCCTACCCCCCCCCCCCCCCCCCCCCCCCCATCCCTTGGCGGGTAATAACGTATCTGCTGATGCTGGTCACTGCATTCGATATACATAACATAGGACCAAGATCAGAAAGTAAGTAATTAGGTGTGTCGCTATGAAAAAACTGATCATCAAGAGTTGACAGACATGTTATGGGAGGGGGCTCGTCATAAATGGTAGGGTTATATCTCGACTCTCTTCAATAGGTATTTATCAATTAAATTTAATTTTTCGCTTTTTGGTGATAAAAATATCGAACCAAAAATTGCGTACCATCTGTGTCAAAGAATTTCTTAGAGTTATCGCCCTTGTTGGACTTCAAATTTCTGTCCTCACATTTCGAAGGAAGCCGTTCGAGATTTTCTCCAAACTTAATATATACCTTTTTTGGTGATAATATGAATGGGATTACGAACCAGCTGTGTCCAAGTATTTCTTCGGGAGTTATTGCCCAAGTTTGGCTAAGAATTGTATACCATGAGATGAGTATTTCTTTTCATCACATTTCAAATTTAATACATAGCTTTCTGGATTTAATACATAGCCTTTTAGTGATATCATGAATGAGACTGCGAACCCTAGTGTCGAGTTATTTCTTTGAAAGTTGTTACCCTTGTTGGATTTCGCATTTCTTGTCATCATATCACCATTTCTTCTTATCACATTTTAAAGAAAACGGTTCAAGATTATCTGTTTCAAATTTGTATTGCGAACCAAGTGTGCCAAGTATTTCTTTCAGAGTTGTTGCCGCTGTTAGACTTAGGTGGCGGGAGGTTGACCAATCCCAGTTGTTTAATTATTTGTGTTTAATGACACTTTCAATTGCTAGGGTCATATTTTGTCGGACTCCCCAACTTACTAACCCACACAAGCAGGGTTGGCATATGTACCATTGACGTGCATTGCGCATTATCACACTGTGTTCTCACTTTGGACAACTAGAGATTACGTATCTTGCCCAAGCCGGATACAACTCGGATGGCGTGGGTCAAAGGCGAACCCTGCAAAATTTATATCAAATGAAGTCCAGTGCTCAGGCCAAATAGCCATCGAATTCCCCACCGTGATTTATGTTCATGGTTGCAGACAGTTGCAATATCTTTTATTTTGTGTATCGTTCCTGTGAAAACCAGATGAAAGACGTCACAGCATGGTGGCCGTTTCAAATTTCAATCGTATGACCTGGTTATATTTTCAGCGCCTGAAGGTTGTTGCAGTGAATGGAATGATAATAGTGCATTGTCAGTGATCAAAAGGAGAGAATCGATGTTGCAACCTGTTTATTTTTTCTGAAGATCGTTGCAAGTTATGTAGCTTGGACACCGAACATTATTGGAAAATCTTGCATTCAATTCGCAAAAGTTATTTGAGTTCTTGAAAGGTGTTCTTAAAATTGGGGGTGGGGGCGTAATAATTCCTCTGTAGGTCGAGGGGCTAGTCGCGTTATTATTTCGGGTTCTATACACAATCATTTTGGTCATCAATCGACTTGGTTGAATTGCTGACTCAAGATATCAAATGAAGTGAAACAGCCCTTGATGGAGTTTTTCCTCAAGTGAGGACTGTATTTCATCCTCGGCGCTTGTAAAATACAGGAAAAAACTCCACCTCGGGTCGTTAATTACAGTGCCCCGTACTCCACCCTGGCTGTGCACTGTCGTACTACGAAAGTCTTCGGCGTTCAGTAAAATACAGGAAAACCTTCACCATGTATCGTTGATTGAAGTTGCTCATACTCCACCTTGTTGTGTTCTTAAGCCGCCGGCGCTCGTGAAATACAGGAAAAACAACTCCATTGGATTCCCCTCATTTCAGTCCCCTGTACCCAACTTTAGTATACCGTTATTTGCAGCACCAGCATATAAATTGATATACATATACATTGAATGCATCGAGAGTTAAATAGAGTACTCCAGTCTTAACCCTCTACCTAACGAATCGCCTGCATCCGCCCGTGTAATATGCAAATTGAGCAGTTGAAAAAATTAAATTTTTCAGAATACTTCAACAAAACCATAGCATGTGACCCCTCATTGGAACGAGCTCATTGAGCTCGTTCCAGTGAGAGGCCACAGGATATGGTTATGTTGAAAATTTTTAAAAAAATTATATTTAAAATAAATTTTGATATCGTCTGCGTTGGGTAAAGGGTTAACCAGATAAAATGTATTACATATAACTAAAAGATGGTGCCAGAAGCACATAAAATGAACTAACCAACTTGAGCGACACAAAATCAAACAGAAAATAATTTTCGTCACTGTGTACCGCCAACTCGAATTTCAAACCGAATTTTATAAATACAGTTACAGGAGGTGGAATTTTGGCATACAATATAAAAGCACCCACTTTGCTTGTCTCTATTGGTGCATTAATGTATTAGTTTAAAGGCGCATACTTATGCACAATGGCTAATCGTGACCGTGACAGTTTTACGGGTGGAGGAAGCCGGAGAGAATCGACGAGCAACTGCCAGCTCTTCAACATTCTAACTCTATTCAAGCTCTGCTCAAGCAGGGGTTACAGCGGTTGAAGACATGTGCACCATCGACGTGCAGTACTGCTTAGTACACGGCGTCATCATGTCTCCGTGTAGGCAACTGGTATAAAGTGCCTTAACCAAGGATACAGCGCGGGTCGGGATCAAACTCGGGACCTGTAGCATAGAAGTCCAACAGTCTACCACTGAGGCACCGCTCACCCCTATTGGTGCATAACTTGCAGTGTATGCACAAAAAGAGACAAGCAAAGAGGGCACATGCGCTGAACTCAACTCCTTCAACTTAAGTTCAGAGCACTGAAACCTTGCAAAAGCATTGCCGGGATTCTTCAAATTTTGCAGTTACAGCCCCAGATCGACTTGCGAAATTCATTTTTGTGAACTTCGGGGTGCGTATCAGGCAACCACTTCACCCATTGATTAGACTTAGCTGTTAAACATCTTCTTTTCACAGCTTGTGTTGTTCAATGCAATTACACAAAACATTTCAAAACTACCTCTGGTAATTTCGATAGTATACGTGTTAAAGTCAATTTACACGGTATGCTTTAATAGATATAATAAAGCTGATCTGCGTTTTACGTTTGCACTTACATAAAAACAGACTTTAGTGCTGTATGACTCCCAAAATATGTGTGATTGGTCAGTTGCGTCTGCTAAAGAAAACGAAATAGAACATGTCCAAGTTGCTGTTTCACATGTCTCTTGGCAGATACCTCAGTTTGGATTGTTTGTTTCAGCAGATGCGCTGAGACAGATGTGAAAAAACATACCTTGTAAATTGGCTTTTACACGCGTTGCAATGTTTACTTTGCCACTTCCCATTTTATCGTTGCTGGAAACTTTAAATCTGATTTTAGATAAAAAAAAATAGTCCAATGACTTTTCGCAGTGGTGTAGCGAGGGGAGTCAACACTGTTTTGAGTTTGGTTTTCCATATCTGAAGAAACTCGAATGAGTCTATTTTTTAAATTGGCGATCGTTTTTTTTTTTTTACTTAACATCATAGGTTGGGCATGGCAGGAAGAACCTCCCAATATAAAAATATGACTGTGATATGAACCGTAAATTGCATACGTAGAGCTTACCTCACCCGAATTTTATTTATTTATTGGGCTTTAACGATTCATTTCACCTCGTGTCGGATATTTCTACAAACTTTATATGTGGATTGGACACGCACGATATGCAGAACAGCTCTTTATATTTGGTGGCTTGAACTTCAAATCCGGTATTTACACTGTTTCTGTCGTCACCGTTGACAAAAGCTATCTTAACCCTTTACCGAATGTAACGGCAAAACCGGACAGCACAATTCTCAAAAATCGTCAATTAATTTTCATTATTTTTTCATTTTTTGCCTCAAAAACATAGGTTGTGACCCCTCGTTGGAACGAGCTCGTCCCAATGAGGAGTCCTAATCTATGTTTTTCAGACAAAAAATGAAAAAAATTAGTCAAGAATTTTTTGTTTTTTTGCTAGTGTCGTCTGCTTTTCATGTTAGGTAAAGGGTTAAACTAAATGCCACATGTAAGTTGGATATGAGAATGTTCCTATTTATTCTCCCATCATTATGCCGAGGATAGTAGTCACGCTGACGTTAATTTAAAATCGGTTTTTATTCCACAAAGGCATGGAGATTTCCTTGATTTTAATTTTACGAAACTTCAAACGGATATTGGACATTCGGATCACTCATCTATTTGTCTGACTTGTTTGAATTCGTGATGTTGAAGTTATTGCTCCCGATCAGCATTTGGGACATCTATTTTTCTGTTCGCCACAAAGAGCCGGCGAAGAACATCACAGTAGTGTCTATTGTTGCAATGTACATTCTCTAGCAGAAGTGATTTTCATAACTGTTTGACCCACCACATGTTGTTTAGGTATACTGTGGTCTTCGAGTACTGTGGACGTCCTTGAATTTGAAAAGAGATTTCCAAGGTATTGAAAGTGCCTGAAATTTGAGTAGGCAGGGTCCTTGAAGGTCCTTGAATTTATATTACATCTTAA
The DNA here is from genome assembly GCA_031216915.1 of Pictodentalium vernedei. NCBI lineage: Eukaryota > Metazoa > Mollusca > Scaphopoda > Dentaliida > Dentaliidae > Pictodentalium > Pictodentalium vernedei. The sequence goes on from CM062293.1 coordinate 186,982,187, forward strand.
AAATGGATGCTTTTTAGCTTCCCAGACTGAAATTCAGGGGGCGCCTTAGTGATCGTTTTCTGTCCGCCGTCTGCCCGACGTGAACTTTACATTATCGACTTCTCATCACAAACCACAGTGCGAAATTGAACCAAATTTGATCTGCATGTTCCTTCTCATATGTTAATTCAAGCTTGTTCAAATAAAGTTGTCACGCCCCATAGGGAGAGGGTTGGGGAAAATGCTCCAAATTTTCTTTTTTAAACCTCACGAACCAGTGGATGCAATAACCTGATACCTGGTATGGAACTTACTTTTGAGGTGTCGAATCAAGTTTGTTCAAACGAAGTTCGTGGAGTAATATTTGCCTTTGTAATGGGAGGGGCGAGAATTTTGGCCCAGCCCGAAATTTTTCTGAACCGATGGTCCGATTTGAACCAAATTTCGTATCTGGTATTTTGAGTCTTAAATACTTGATTTGTGCAAAAAAAAAAAAAATCCTGTGACACCGTGGGAACCCCAGGAGCTAATAATAGAAATATTCTCAAAGGCCCATATTTCCCAAACCACACGGAACAGAGAACTGTTATTTGGTATGAAACATCCTTAGGACGAGTAGAACTGAATGGTAGAAAAGAACTTGCCATCGGATTGATCAGGGTGTTCTGCAAAAAAATGCTGAGTCAGCATATTTGCAAAAATTGAAAAAAAAATTTTTTCTCCAGAACCACTAATCAGAATCTTTTGATATTTGGTATACAGCATCCGGTGGAAGGGGGGGGGGGGGGATATGCAAATTTGTTAAAATGAAGACCCTTGGTTCATATCTGGGCTCAATACAGGAGCCCGAATATTTAACTTAGGGCAATATGAGAAATAGTCTTTAAAAATCTTCATCCTCAGAACCACCAGTCAGAATATTTTAATGTTTGGCGTGCATCATTGTTATGAGGTTCAAATTCAAAATTGTTCAAATCAAGTCCCTTGCCTATGGAAGCCCAAATTGTAACTTACTGCAATATAGAGGATAATCTTTAAAAAATGTCTTCTTCAGATCCACCAGTTAGAATGTTTTTATCCCCGCATTTTAAAAAATGCGGGGATATTGTCATGATCTCCTTCCGTACGGCCGTACGTCCGTACGGCCGTACGGCCGTACGTCCGTACGTCCGGTTTTGTAATTCGAAACGCTGTAACTTTCTACAGTTGTTCGATAGGGTCTGTGCAACCCAAAAATACAACTTTTAAATTTTTGTGCCACCAGGTGGCTTCTGTGGAGCCACTTAAAAAATGCGTTATTTTTTCACTTTTTTGCTGAATAGTCCCAACCTATGTAATTCGGAGTTCTAAAATTACACTAGGGTGTTGCTAAATGATCTGTAGATATGTAGGAAGGTTTCGGATTTTTCACGTGCCACGTCGCTGTGCCACCGTAGCCACTTTTGTGTTTTCTTAGACCGTTTCCGGCAAAAGGCTCGTAGGATATGTAATTCGAAATGCTAAATCCATGCTCAGATGTTGCAGTAGGGTCTATAGATGCGCACGAAGGTTTTGCATTTTTCGGGTGCCACGTGGCTGTGCCACCGTAGCCACTTTTGTGTTTTCTTAGACCGTTTCCGGCAAAAGGCTCGTAGGATATGTAATTCTAAACGCTAAATCCATGCTCAGAAGTTGCAGTAGGGGCTATAGATGCGCAGGAAGGTTTCGGATTTTTCGGGTGCCACGTGGCTGTGCCACCGTAGCCACTTTTGTGTTTTCTTGAACCGTTTCCGGCGAAAGGCTCGTAGGGTATGTAATTCGAAATGCTAAAACCATGCTCATATGTTGCAGTACGGTCTATAGATGCACACGAAGGTTTCAGATTTTTCGGGTGCCACGTGGCTGTGCCACCGTAGCCACTTTCGTGTTTTCTTAGATCGTTTCCGGCGAAAGGCTCGTAGGGAATGTAATTCGAAATGTTAAAACCATGCTCATATCTTGCAGTAGGGACTATAGATGCGCACAAAGGTTTCGGATTTTTCGGGTGCCACGTGGCTGTGCTGTGCGACCGTAGCCACTTTTGTGTTTTCTTAGACCGTTTCCGGCAAAAGGCTCGTAGGATATGTAATTCGAAATGCTAAATCCATGCTCAGAAGTTGCAGTAGGGGCTATAGATGCGCAGGAAGGTTTTGGATTTTTCGGGTGCCACGTGGCTGTGCCACCGTAGCCACTTTTGTGTTTTCTTGAACCGTTTCCGGCGAAAGGCTCGTAGGGTATGTAATTCGAAATGCTAAAACCATGCTCATATGTTGCAGTAGGGTCTATAGATGCACACAAAGGTTTCGGATTTTTCGGGTGCCACGTGGCTGTGCCACCGTAGCCACTTTCGTGTTTTCTTAGATCCTTTCCGGCGAAAGGCTCGTAGGGAATGTAATTCGAAATGCTCAAACCATTCTCATATGTTGCAGTAGGGACTATAGATGTGCACAAAGGTTTCGGATTTTTCGGTTGCCACGTGGATGTGCCACTTTAGCCACTTTTATGTTTTCTTTGACCGTTTCCGCCGAAAGTCTCGTAGGGTATGTAATTCGAAATGCTAAAACTATTCTCAGATGTTGCAGTATGGTCTATAGATGCGTACGAAGGTTTTGGATTTTTTGGGTGCCACGTGGCTGTGCCACCGTTGCCACTTTTGTGTTTTCTTAGACCTTTTCCGGTGAAAGGCTCGTAGGGTATGTAATTCGAAATGCTAAATCCATGCTCAGATGTTGCAGTATGGTCTATAGATGCGTACGAAGGTTTCGGATTTTTCGGGTGCCACGTGGCTGTGCCACCGTAGCCACTTTCATGTTTTTCTTAGATCGTTTCCGGCGAAAGGCTCGTAGGGAAAGTAATTCGAAATGCTAAAACCATGCTCATATGTTGCAGTAGGGACTATAGATGTGCACAAAGGTTTCGGATTTTTCGGGTGCCACGTGGCTGTGGCACTTTAGCCACTTTTATGTTTTCTTAGACCGTTTCCGCCGAAAGTCTCGTAGGGTATGTAATTCGAAATGCTAAAACTATTCTCAGATGTTGCAGTATGGTCTATAGATGCGTACGAAGGTTTCGGATTTTTTGAGTGCCACAGGCTGTGCCACCGTTGCCACTTTTGTGTTTTCTTAGACCTTTTCCGGCGAAAGGCTCGTAGGGTATGTAATTCGGAATGCTAAATCGATGCTCAGATGTTGCAGTACGGTCTATAGATGCGTACGAAGGTTTTGGATTTTCCGGGTGCCACGTGGCTATGCCGCCGTAGCCACTTTTGTGTTTTCTTAGACCGTTTCCGGCGAAAGGCTCCTAGAGTATGTAATTTGAAATGCTAAAAGCATGCTCAGATGTTGCAGTAGGGTCTGTAGATGTGCACGGAGGTTTCGGATTCTTTGGGTGCCACGTGACCGTACCACCGTTGCCACTTTCGTGTTTTCTTAGACCGTTTCCGGCGAAAGGCTCCTAGGGTATGTAATTCGAAACGCTAAAACCATGCTCAAATGTTGCAGCGGGGTCTGCAGATGCGCACGAAGGTTTCGGATTTTTGGGGTGCCACGTGGCTGTGCCACCGTTGCCACTTTCGTGTTTTCTTAGACCGTTTCCAGCGAAAAGCTCCTAGGGTATGTAATTCGAAACGCTAAAACCATGCTCAAATGTTGCAGTAGGGTCTGCAGATGCGCACGAAGGTTTTGGATTTTTCAGGTGCCACGTGGCTGTGCCACCGTTGCCACTTTCATGTTTTCTTAGACCGTTTCCGATGAAAGGCTCCTAGAGTATGTAATTCGAAATGCTAAAAACATGCTCAGATGTTGCAGTAGGGTCTGTAGGTGCGCACGAAGGTTTCAGATTTTTTTTAGTGCCACGTGGCTGTGCCACCGTTGCCACTTTCGTGTTTTCTTAGACCCTTTCCGCTGAAAGGCTCCTAGGGTATGTAATTCGAAACGCTAAAACCATGCTCAAATGTTGCAGTGGGGTCTGTAGATATGCACGAAGGTTTTGGATTTTTCAGCTGCCAAGTGGCTGTGCCGTTGCCACTTTCGCGTTTTCTTAGACCGTTTCCGGCAAAAGGCTCCTAGGGTATGTAATTCGAAATGCTAAAACCATGCTTAAATGTTGCTATGGGGTCTGTAGATGCACTGGAAGGTTTCGGATTTTTCAGGTGCCACGTGGCTGTGCCACCATTGCCACTTTCGTGTTTTCTTAGATCGATTCCGGCGAAAGGCTCCTAGAGTTTGTAATTCGAAAGGCTAAAACCATGCTGAGATGTTGCAGTAGAGTCGGTAAATGCGCAGGAAGGTTTCGGATTTTTGGGGCGCTAAGTGGCTGTGTCACCGTTGCCACTTTTATGTTTTCTTAGACCGTTTTCCGGCGAAAGGCTCCTAGGGTATGTAATTCGAAATGCTAAACGCGTGCTCAGATGTTGCAGTAGGGTCTGTAGATGCGTACAAAGGTTTCAGATTTTTCAGGTGCCACGTGGCGGTTCTACCGTTTTGCTTTCATGTTTTCTTAGACCGTTTCCGGCAAAAAGCTCCTAGAGTATTAATTTGAAATGCTAACACTATGCTCAAATGTTGCAGTAGGGTCTGTAGATGTGCACGAGGGTTTCGGATTTTTTTGGTGCCACGTGGCTGTGCCAACGTTGTCACTTTCATGTTTTCTTAGACCGTTTCTGGCGAAAGGCTCCCAGGGTACATGTATGTAATTCGAAACGCTAAAGCCATGCTCAAATGTTACAGTGGAGTCTGCAGGTGCACACGAAGCTGTGTCACCTGTGCCACTCAATATGATTTTAGGGTGCCATATAATACATTTCATCTTTGTATCAAGCATTCTTGCAAAGTCAAGGATGCAAATGCGGGGATACACTATAGTGTGCTTTGCACACAAGTGACACCATCTAGTTATATTTGGTATAGAACATCTCTAGGAGGGCCAAATTCAAGTTTGTTCAAATCGAGTGTGTGGGTTAGTATTTGGGTTCCCTGTGGGGGCCTGAATTTTAACTTAGAGCAGTATGAGGGAATTTCTTTAAAAATCTTCTTCACATCCACCCGTCAGAATCCTTTCATATTTGGAAAACAACATCTCTTGAGGTGTCAGATTCAAGTTTGTTCAAATCGGGCTCCTAGATTAATATTTGGGATCCCGAATTTTAACCTAGTGCAATATGAGGAAATTTCTTTAAAACAATTTCTTTTTCTGATCTACCAGTCAGGATGCTTTCGTATTTGGTATACAACATTTTTGGGGAGGGGGGTGTTCAAGTCTGTTCAAATCGAGTGCCTGGGTTAATATTTGGGTTCCGCATAAGAGCCCGAATTTTAACTTAGTGCAATATGAAATAATTTCTTCAAAAATCTTTTTCAGATTCACCAATTAGAATCCTTTCATGTTTGGTAACATATGTAGGTGGGTCAGATTCAGGTTTGTTCAAATTGGGTCCCTGGGTTAATATTTGGAGTCCGCATGGAAACCCGAATTTTAACTTTGTGCAATACGAGGGAATTTCTTTAAAAATCTCTTCTTCAAATTCACCAGTCAGAATCCTTTCATATTTGGTATACAACACCTCTAGGGGGGTCAGATGCAAGTTTGTTCAAATCGGGTCCCTGGGTAAATATTTGGACTTCCTATGGTAGCCCCAATTTTTAACTTGGTGCAATATGAGGGAATTTCTTTAAAAAGCTTCTCCACAACCATCTATTGGAATCTTTTTATATTTGGTATACACCTCTCGGGGAGGGGAGGGGGTAGGGAAGTTCAAGTTTGTTCAAAGCTGGTCCTTGGGTTAATATTTGGACTCTATTGGGGAGGGTTGCAGTGACATAACAACACTTGGAAGTTTGGCAGAACTTGACTACAGCTGCTAGAATTGGAAGCAGTCAGGAAGACCTATGATAATATATCATCGAACATGGACATTAGAATTATGAATAGTTTCATGACTTCATTTCTCTATAGCGTTGATGAACCACGACTAACCAAATGTGGCCCAAAATACTTCTTGGAACCACTTTGTGAGATGAGCAGTTAAGGCCCCTTGGGGCCTCTTGGTTTTTGTGTGGCTGATATATAATTCATGAACAACAATCGACTTTTATCGATGACTGTCATGCAGGATGTCCGAGAAGAGATGTTCAGATCTATCTGCAAAAAGGGTCGAAATTTCAGAATACTCTCTTTTGAGATGAAATGGCACAACGATTGGAAATGCCAGGCACTTAATTTACATAACATGTTTGTCAGTATGCGGAGAAAATGAACAATCGAGAAATCGTGGTTACAGAATAATTTGCACAAACTGGATAAGTATTTATTTATTTATTTATTTATTTATTTATTTATTTATTTATTTATTTATTTATTTATTTATTGGTGTTTAAGGCCACATACTTATGTACAATGGCTAATCGTGACAGTTTTATGGGTGGGAGAAGCCGGAATATACGTAGAGAACCACCGTGCATCGACGAGCAACTGTCAGCTCCTCAACATTCTAACTATGTTCAAGCTCCGCTCAAGCAAGGTTACAGCGGTTGATATGTGCACCATAGGCGTGCAGTACGCCTAAGTATACACGGCATCATCGGGCCCCCATGTAGATAACCGAGATAAAGTGCCTTGCCAAAGGACACAACGCGGGTCGTCCCGGACAGGAGTCGAATTCGGGACCTCTAGCATAGAAGTCCAACAGTCTACCACTGAGCCACCGCGCTCCCCAACTGGATAAGTAAAACAACAAACAAAAGAGCAATATTTTTGGACTTATCTTTCACTTGAGGCAAATCGGCCCTCTAATGCCACACTCGTACAATCAACCTGCAGCCCGTAAAGAAATAGGTTCTGTGACAGTAAAGTATATGTAGAGCAATGGACTTTAAACCGAAAGGTCGACGGTTCTATCCTGACCAACAGCAACTGCATTGTATCCTTGGGCAATAATTTAATCCCGATTGCCCATGTCGAGCGCAATGGCGCTGTGTATGAAGGTGTACTGCACGCAGACGGCACATTTACCTTCAACCTCTGCTCACTCTACTTGTGCAGAGTTAGTAAGTTGGAGAGTCTGACAGTAGCTCCCTGTTGGTTCTCTCCGGGTACTACGGATTCCTCCACCCGTGAAACTGCCCGAAACGATCGGATCTTGACTGTAAAGTTTCGTTAAACCCCAATAAATAAACAAACAAACTGTAAGTCACTGTCCCTTTCTACATGTATGTGTTCAGTCCGACCTTTGATTTTTGATGTTCTTGGAAAGTGCGCAAATTCTACTCCATATCTCATCATTGGCTAATGAAAAATTGAAAATATATAGAAGATTCCTATTATTTTGAGTGAAAACCATAAATATTTCATTGATGACTAACGGGTGAAAAATGGTTCTCGTCAGATCACCGAAGTTAAGCAACGTCGAGCCCGGTTAGTCCTTGGATGGGTGATCGTCTGAGCGATCGATTCTGACTCCCGCGTTGTTTCCTCGGGCAAAACACTTATTCCCGATTGTCCACATGGGGATACGATGACGCCGTGTACTAAGGCGTACTGCACGTCAATGGTGCACATGTCTTCAACCAATCAAACCCTGCCTGCGCTGTAGTGCGGAGTTGGATGTTGGGGAGCTGGCAGCTGCTCGGTGGTTCTCTCCGGGTACTCCGGCTTCCTCCACTCATAAAACTGTCACGGTCATGATTAGCTATTATGCATAAGTATGTGACCTTAAACACCAATAAATAAATACATAACGGGTGAAAAATAATTTTTCAACGAGCGACCGCAGGTCCCCACTCGAAAAAAATTATATTTTACCCGCCAGTGACAAATAAAATATTGTGGTAAACACTCAAAAGACTACAGATATTCTTTTTATTATATGGTTGCCTGTTCAAGAACCATCGTTTTACTTTTAATCTCAAATTAATGCGAAGTAATTGTTTCAAAAGTGACAAACATTTCAGTTTAAAAGCCATCAGCCAACGAATCAACTTCAGCGACGAAATTAGTCGTCCGAGAAACAAAATAGTTCCCTCTGCTATTCGCTGAAACGATAATGGATATTAACATATGAACGCTCTTTCAAAGTTTTGAATTAAAACCGCTAGGAGCCTTTCGCCGGAAACCGATTTTCTAAAGACAAAAGTGGTGCTACGGGCGCCACATGGGGCCAAATCAAAAATCTGAAACCATTGTGCACATCTAGAGACACTAACTGAACATATGAACACACTTTCAACGTTTCGAATTAAAAACCCTAGGCGCCTTCCACCGGAAACTGATTTTCTAACAATAACAATAAAAGTGGTTCCACTGGAACCATTTGGGACCAGGTCAAAATTCCTTTAAAAAACCTTTATGCACATCTACATATGCTACCTGAACACCTCAGCAGTGTTTAAATGTTTTGAATTGCATACTCTTGGTGATATAAAGTTCGGACGTACGGATGGACGGACAGGACGGACGGAAATCACCACAAAAAAAGAAAGAAAGAAAAAAAAACAAACCAATACGGGGATAATAATAGTAAACATCTCGCCCTTTCGTAACCTTTGATCGAGTTCATGTACTATTCGTTGATACTGTTTTCACTGTGATTAGTCTTCTGTATCTACAGTGAAACATTCGATTTTTAAATAACGTAATCGTTTGCCTTGTTTCGGTCAAACAGGGCCAGATTCTGACATGTGGAGGCCCCTGGAAAGCTTTTAGTAGTGGTGCGCCACCCAATCTTAGAATTCTAAAAACTATAAGGTGACAAGACATGGTTACAGTCATCCGTAACATATTTTTTCTAGTGGAAAGAGTCTGAATAAGCAAGCAAGCAGGTCAATCATGATCGATCATAACAATATTATACTACTCAAAGTTTGCTAAGCACCAAGTATATCGAACTACCTGTTTTACGTTTTAGTTGAAATAATGTAATGAAAAGTGTATATATTTTTTATTTAATTATATCTTTAATGATTTAAGTACAGAAATTAAGATTTTGTTTGTGTTTGATAGTATTTTTTAGCTTTTGAATACGATAACCATGGAAAATGGATATTATTGGTAAAAGAGGAAATTTTTCAATTTGCCAAAAAGTTGACGGAGCGAACTGGTATGGGTTCAGTATCGAGTATGAGACTCATTACTGTGAATTACAGCTTGACAACGCCTTCTGGTGCTCACAATCAGGTTCATGGTGGTCCTTTGTGGGATGTTGTTCCATTCTTGGACCAGCATGGCACCAAGCTCCCGGGCACTTCTTGGCAGTACTGGACGTGCTGAAATTGCAAGCTGCAACTCATTCCAGACATGTTCGATTGGATTGAGGTCAGGGGATCTAGCTGGCCAGTCCATACGCTCAATCCCCTCCCTCTGTCGGTACTCCCCGGCAGCATGGGCATTATCGTCCATCAGAATGAATCTATCACCCACTGCACTTGCATACAATCTGACGTGGACATCCAGGATCTCATCAATATACCGCTGTGTCGTCAATGTACCACGTTCAAGGACACATAGCTCTTTTCGTCCATCCCAGATGATGCCGCCCCAGACCATGATTGACCATCCACCATAGCAGTCATGCTCAGCCATGTTGGCTGCATGGAATCGCTTTCCTGGTCTTCTCCATACCCTAGAACGCCTATATGTGTGGTCTAGGCAGTACCTTGACTTATCTGTAAAAAGGACAGGTCGCCAATCTTCTCTGGTCCATCCAACGTGGTCCATGGTCCATTCATATCGTGCCTGGCGGTGGTTCTGGGACAGCAGAATGCGAATACATAATCTTTTCGATCGGAGACCACCTCCGTGCAACCTTGCCCGGATAGTCTGCGTTGAAGGTCACTGCGAAGCTGTGTTGCTGTAGCAAAGCGGTTCCTACAGGCCAAAATGATAAAAAACGGCTGCAAATGTTGCCCTGTCTCTGCCACCAGCATGCCGTCTCACCGGTGTGCCATACTGCTTAAATCTTGCCCAGGCTCTGGTGATCACCGCATGGTGTACACCAAGGGCTTCACTAACCTGGCGATGGGTAGCCCCTTGATCCACCATCCCTACAGCCCGCCACATTTCTGCTTCAGACAACATTTGCATTTGCCATATTCAATCATTAAATCACAAGGGTTTGTGTTGAAATGAAGACTGAATACCCTACATACCCTACACATGTCATGTACATGTAGACAGTACACGAAAACATCATGAAAATCAAGGGGTACATGCTTTCCATGACTGTCGCGAAAAGTCTGCCTGTCAAGAGAGCTAATGTAAACACTAGGGACCATCTCAATGCATTTCTCAATCATATCCACCCAAAATATCGCAAATATGTCACAAGCAAATTTCGCAATTATGTGTCAAATATCTTATTAGCAAACTTTGAGTAGTATATATAGAGAGTAATCGCTTGACTGGACTGGTTACGTGAATTAATTCATGAGAGGTGAGGGACGTTGTACAAACACGAGTGTGAGAATGCTCCTCGAATAAATTATTTCACGTAACCAGTCCAGACAAGCGATTACTCTTGTTTATTACTTTTCATTATTAACGATAATTATATTATTTTACCCTTCACCTAACGTAACGACCAAACAAAACCGACCAGCGATATTCTCAGAAGTCGCCAGTTAATTTTCATTATTTTTTTTCATTTTTGTCTCTAAAACATAAGTTATGACCCCTCATTGGAACGAGCTCGTTCCAATGAGGGGTCATAACCTATGTTTTTGAGACAAAAAATGAAAATAATAGTTATTCAAGAATTTTTTTTACAAGTGTCGTCTGCTTTTCATTTTTCATGTTAGGTAAAGGGTTAAAAAAAACCCAAACAAAACAATGAAGTCCCCATTACACCTACGGCAAAGCGTCTTCGTTTGCGCGCACGGATACATGACCCAATTGTTGATTGCATAATTCACTTGTTAAGTTATCGTTGAAAATAAAATCTGGAAATCCTAGTAAATTACACTTTGGAAATTAAAAAAGAACAGAACATATTTTTGGAATACGTCGAAAAACACGCACAGTATGGTTTTGATTGATAGGTGCGTATCGTTCAGGTTAATCTACATGTTTCCTTATAATTTTTTTTCTGAAATATGTGGAGGCCCCTGGTTGTGAAGACCGAGGGCAACTGCCCGGCTTGCCCAGTACAAAATCCGACCCTGCGGTCAAGACGAAAAATGTGACGAGTAACTTTATTTGCAGCACAAGCATATATTTACTTACATTCAAATACATTGAATGCATAATGGTTTCACAGAGAACAATAAAAAGCAATATATCTACCAATATGAATTGAAGTACACGTGCTGCTGGGAATGACATAGCTAGATTGGCTGTTTTCCTGTCATTCCCGGTGGTTTATTTGCAGATTGGCTGGACAGATTCAGAAGATAATAAAATAATTAAGTGATCAAAGAATCGTAGGTGGAATAATACATTTCAGATGTATTATAGAAAGATTATGAAAATGAGAATATTCATTCAGGTAATTGGTAACAAACCGACATCATATAGATACATATGCGTACACACACACACACACACACACACACACACACACACACACACACACACACAAACACACATACAAACACACACCCCCGCACAGAGAGAGAGAGAGAGACACACACACACATAAATATGTACGTTTTCCCTATTAACAGAGGATGACACACGCGTATGAATGAGTTAATTGATATGGCACAATGCCAACGCGGAAGCATAGAACAAGAGGCCGCGGGGCTCGAGTTCTATCCTTCCGCGATGGCACAAGTGCCATATCGATTAGCCCATTCACACACGAGTGACGTTCTGTGTTTATTACACGCCTTCACGTCTATAAAAAAATTATTAGAAGGACGCTCAGCAATTCATTTGACAACTATCAACAAAGCCAACCAAATTTGCAAGGGAAACCCATGTTACTAGTTCGTCCTCGGAGTTCCAATGTGTTATATGTGTCTACTGGCACATAGGACACATTGAAACTCAGGGGACTATTTTTAGCTAGCGATTCAAATTAAAATTGCGGGTCACGATTTGTAGAAAATTCCAATGAAACGTCGCTTCTTTTTGAAAATAGTCCGTCTAAGACTTCCGTTCCGCACATATGAACTATTTGTTCTGATGAACAGTGAGATTGACGATTTTATTGATCTGAGTATATTTGAGAAATTCAAATTAATATTTGAAAATAGAACTCCCAGTTTATGCCATAAAATCTGTAGCGTGATCCGGGATTTTTTTCGCCAGACGATTATGATATGTTTAGTGATGTGTATTGGAAATTCTAGTTCACATCTCCACGATCTTTTGCGTATCAAATTAATAAAAAACATATATAGTACTTTGATCGTGGAAAATTGGTGGATGAAATTGTAATATTTTGAGGTCTACTTTTGTTCATGTTACTTGTAGATTTTCGCATACTGTCCTGTATAGGATGTTTTATGCTAATAGATGTTATGTTATGTTATGTGCGAAACAGATTTTCATTTTCCGCACGATTTAGCATTGCTGCAGATAGAGATCACACACAACAGACGTGTAATAAAAATATGTCTTTCGTGATGTTTAGATCAGCTTACATAAGGACATATGTTGGAGTAGTTAAAGTTTTACTTTGATACTTTGTCCAAACACGGAGAAAGCGGAATTTTGACAGTTTTTTCTTTCATTTTTTAGAATTCTCGAAAACTGTTTTTCCGGGAGCAGAAATCCAGTTAATAATCTGTTCCACAGATATCACTTTGAAGAATTTAAAATAAACCCGGATCTTGTGTCGTTTTATGTATAAAACTTTGAAGTCCAGAATTAATGAGATGGATGCACTAGTTACTATAAATGTGAGAGGACGAATATTTCAAATAACGACAGAAACTGCCAGACATCTTCCTTCAGACCGTTTAGCACACGCATTGACCAATGGAGACTTTTCCAGTTCGAATAACAAGTGTTACTTTTTTGACAGAAACCCCACAGTTTTTGACGCAGTTTTGGATTTTTATACATCGGGAAAGTTACATGTTCCTGGAAATATTTGTGGACAGCTAATCAGAGAAGAGTTAAACTTTTGGGGTGTGAGCGAACTTAATATTTTGCCCTGTTGTTGGCGGGCGTTCTACAGTGCGGATGACACAATGGATAATCTTAAAGAACTGGGATTACAGAACGTGATGCGTGGCAGAGAAATGGCCAACACGTCAGAAGACTGTGAAACTTGCAGATTGAAATTATGGTTGTTTTTAGAAGAACCAATGTCGTCTGTATATGCCCGGGTAAGCTGATTTTCTCTAGCTAAATCGGGGAGGGGGTGGTCGGAAAAAATGCAGGACGCTATGCTGTTTTTTTTGTTGTTGTTGTTGTTGTTGTTTTTTGCATTTGACCCTCCGAGGGGCCCACCCACCCTTCTTTTCCAATTTCGCAAGTTTTTTTCCGGGTAACCCACCCCCACCCCATACCCAAACTTTTTCCATGTTTGCATTTTTTTCCGGCCATTTTCAGACACCCACTTCTAAATTATCGTTCCTACATATAACATTTTACGAATATAAGTGTTAAACAATGATAAAATAACAACATTGTTCACTAATATCTGTATATAGTTTAGAATAGTTCTCAAATAACTGAAATAACCTGGAAAGCTTAATTTTTATCAGCGTAGATCTCAAACTTAGATATATGTTATATATTGAGAATATGGATTTTGTATACATAGACATATATTTACAAAGACTTGATACACCCTATTCCCCCAAGTGAGACATTTGGACTAAAATTATTAGTTGGACAGAATTATTGGACAAAATTGTAACCATGGGGCCTTGTCTGAAAGTAATTCACCTTTTTATTAAGTTGCAAGTACATTGCATCTGTGTCAGTCAACAATACTTTTTGGGGGATCTGGCCAGTCCAGCTGGTAAAATTTTAGTCATGTGATTCCTATTGTGAGAAACACATTTTGTTTTGTTGTGTTAATTTTTTTTTGAGTTTTTAACTTTGAAAGTGTTAGGAAGATTATATTTTTTTTGTTTCTATTGTTTTTGTTGGAAGCTTATTGAATTTAACGTTTTCTTTTTCACTTTTATTTTATAATATATTTGATTATCAGGCCAGTGCAGCTACTTATTACTACCATCCTATCCATATATTGTGTTAAATGATGTTTTAATACACTAGATTTGGGGGCGCGGTGGCTCAGTTGGTAGAGGTGCAGGCTGTAAGCCGAGAGGTCCTCGGTTCGAATCCCACCTGCGGCAACCGCGTTGTGTCCTTGGGGGCACGGTGACGCTGTGTACTAAGGCGTACTGCACGTCGATGGTGCACCTGTCTTCAACCAATGCTAACCCTGCTTGTGTGGAGTTGGTATGTTGGGGAGCTGACAGTTGCTCGCCGTTGCTCGGTGGTTCTCTCCGGGTACTCCGGCTTCCTCCACCCGTAAAACTGTCATGGTCATGGTTAGCCATTGTGCAGAAATATGTGACCTTAAACACCAATAAATAAATAAATACACTAGATTGCTCTTAACTGGTAGAGTGCTAAATTTGTTTTGGTCATCAAAATTTGTTGACATATCTTTGCCTTGTTAAAATTTATGGGAGAGTGCCTCTCCCATAAATTGTAACAAGACAAATCCTTGGAGACTGAATAATTTCACTTCAGGGATAATATGAAGTGCATCCACGGAATAAAAAGTCTTTTAGATGGACTACCTGCACTTCAGATTAAAGCCCAAATATGGGCTTCCTGCACTCGACCTGTTAATGTCCTTAAATTGGCTGAAAATGTAGCCTGGAAAAAAATTGCAAATGGTTGGAAAAGATTTGTTTTTGTATCCTTCGACCATCCACTCATCTCAGCATAGGGGTCCTGCAATTTCTTTCCGACCCCACACCTACAAGATCGGTATTCATAAGCTTCGTTCTAATGTTTAGCAGATTGCCTCGTCTATTACATCTAAGTGACACTTGCCTGATGTGAATTATTTTGACAATCTAAACAAGTGGCGTAGATACGGAGGACCGTTGGGGGAGGGGCTTGGCTCCCTGTCCTAAAATTTTCGCCCCCCCCCCCGAAATATTAATAGAATGCGCGTTTCACACAACACATGGGCCCAAAAAGGTCTCCAATATAGGGGCTACACACGTTGCAAATGCCTCGGATTCGCACTTAGAGCAGGGCTGGGGGGGGGGGGGGGGGGCAGAAAAAATCTCCAGGGACATATGATTTTTAACTTTCGACCTGTTAGACCACCCACCCACACCTTTCCCCAATTTCTTTTCCCATTTTCGACAGTTTTTTTCAAGCCGATGTTTGACACCTACTCCCTTTGTTGGATATTCACAGTCTCGCCCGATATTCACTACAGTTTAAAAATGTTGACAGGGTAGTGGTCTTTATACCATTTTGTCAAGTATTATTTGGCCACAGTCTTCAGAGGAAGTTGATGAGCATGATGTATTGAAAAACGTATGCAAAATATGGTGAGTTCTCCGCAAGTTCGAGGTCTATATACGCATATCCTCACAGTGTTGAGGATTTATAGTTTGGATCATGTGGCAAGGTCAATAAAATGATGACAGTTGATCATATGTATCAAAATAGAACAATGTATTAACCCTTTACCCAACGTAACGGAAAAAAACTGGCCAGCTCTATTCTCAAAAATCGCCAATTAATTTTCATTATTTCTTCATTTTTTGTCTTAAAAACATAGATTATGACCCCTCGTTGGAAAGCGCTCGTTCCAATGAGGGGTCATGACCTGTGTTTTGGAGACAAAAAATGAAAAAAATTAGTTATTCAGGAATTTTTTTGACAATCTAAACAAGTGGCGTAGATACGGAGGACCGTTGGGAGAGGGGCTTGGCTCCCTGCCCCCAAATCCCCCCCCCCCCAAAAAAAATTATTGGCCGAATGAACGTTTCACCCAACATATGGACCCAAAAAGGTCTCCAATATAGGGGCTACACACGTTACAAATGCCTCAGATTCGCACTTAGAGCAGGGGTGCGGGGGTGGGGGGCGGCGGAAAAAATCTCTAGGGACATATGATTTTTAACTTTCAACCTGTTAGACCACCCACCCACCACACACCCCTTCCCCCAATTTCTTTTCCCATTTTCGACATTTTTTTCCAGCCGATTTTGACACCTACTCCCTCTGTTGGATATTCACAGTCTCACCCGATATTCACTACAGTTTAAAAATGTTGACAGGGTTGTGGTCTTTATATCATTTTGTCCAGTATTATTTGGCCACAGTCTTCAGAGGAAGTTGATGAGCATATTGTATTGAAAAACGTATGCAAAATATGGTGAGTTCTCTGCAAGTTTGTGGTCTATATAATATACGCATATCCTCACAGTATTAAGAATTTATAGTTTGGATCATGTGGCAAGGTCAATAAAATGATGACAGTTGATCAGGTGTATCAAAATAGACCAATGTATTTACCCTTTACGCAACGTAAGGGAAAAAAACTGGCCAGCTCTATTCTCCAAAATCGCTAATTAATTTTCATTATTTCTTCATTTTTTGTCTCAAAAACATAGATTGTGACCCCTCGTTGGAACGAGCTCGTCGAGCTCGTTCCAATGAGGGGTCATAGCCTATATTTATGAGACAAAAAAAATGAAACAAATTTGTTATTCAGGATTTTTTTTGCTAGTGTCGTCTGCTTTTCATGTTAGGTAAAGGGTTAATCATGTTGGCCAGGTACTGTACCACTAAATATTAGTAGTTGTAGCATGACTTTCGATACAAACGGAAGTGCAATGGCGTACATTTTGTATTGTTGGTTAACAATGTCTCTCGTTTTCCTATTGTGTGCCTGTTGTATGAGATTTATGTGGAGCTTTGATACCACTGTTCTGGGTAACACCACGTGCATCTGCAGGTGTTCAAGGAAGGCGAGTCACAGTCCTGACTGTTGTCTGAAAACAAAGCCCATTGATTTAGAGGCTTGACACGCCGCGCCCATGTTGTTCCACGACCTTTCCGTATTCTTATAGTTAATAACACGTGCGTCTACAGATGTTCAAGGAAAGGTGAGTCACGGTTCTGACTATTGTCTGAGGATAAAGCCTATATTGTTTATGAGGCATGACACATAGCGTCCCCGCGCGTTTCGAACCATCGGCCTATGTTCTAACAGGCATCGTGTCGCCAAAAAAAAAACCCCGTTTACTACCCTAGCTATAGTATTGTTGCGGCACTGACTCAACTGAATTTTCCATCGAACGAGCTTGGGCACGTTTGTATGGGCGGTTCGTTGAATCGGCTGTAAATTTCCAAAGGGTTTGTAGCGGTGTGCCATCATTACATGCCATGCATTATGGGATGTGGGCGGTTCGCTGAGTCGATGGAGGCCAACGTGCATTTTATTGTAACACATCGGGAACTTCCTTCCACATCATAAAGCCTGCTACCACACAATGAATCGAATTACGACAGCGTTTCAACGTGTAACCTCGTGTGTGGTCTAGCTGATAATAACAGTCCTATTTATTAGTATTGATTTTATCATTATTCATCACTAATTTCCCCACTACGCAACGCTTATAAAGACCCTATTGTCGATCGTGGGTAATTGTAAATGTTCAACACTAAGATTTTTAAACGTTTTGTGCATCATATACGGTCAATGTACAGAAACAAAGTATCAGTAATAAAAAGTTATTGTCTACTCAAATAGTCTCGCGGTCATTAACCCTTTGAACCCTGGTGGTATCTTCCATGTCAGTTCAATGGCAGGAATTGGAAGAGACCATATTTATTCGGGGTTAGACCAATTAATATTTTCAACGAGAGGCCTCGGGGCTGCACGTTGAAAATATTGATTGGTCTTCACCACATGTACCTTGTAGCCATCCCACTTAATGACATTATGACGCAGCTTGTGACCCAGCCGGAAAACGGCCCTGGGGTTTAAAGGGTTAATAAATGAATGCATTCAATGCATTCAGCGCCGCCAATCGGGGAGGGAGGGGGGGGGGGAGTGACGGAAAAAATGGATGAACATTGGTGGAATTTTTTATTTTGCAGATTTTTTTGTGTGGCCCACCCTTTCTTGCATATTTTTCCATGACATTTTAGGGACCCACCCCTTTCTCATACATTTTTATATACAAACCTTCAGCACTCAAACACCTACTAGAAACGGCGTAATGCACACATGCAAAACTGGCACACATTTACCATAGGACACAAAGAGTCTGGATGTTCACGTGAATTCGTCTGGTAGGCAATTGATTTCTATGTGCAACACAACGTCATTGTGTATAGTTAACGGTAGAACAACCGCGGATAGTTTGGGGAATTTTACTAGTCATCAGTATAATGGTAATAGCGTTGTTGACTTATCAGATATTACCTATTTCTGTGTAAAGTCGCCAAATGAGTTTTCATACCATTGTCAATTAGCACAACACTTAGTATACGCATCACCGGAAGTTTCTATTAACAACACAGAATACAGATATCACAGACCGCTATATACACTAAAATGGACAGCCGAAAGTGTTGTTAAAATGACAACTGGAATTAAAAGCAATGATATTCAGAATAAAATAAAACAAACATGGAATCTTTTCAGAATGACGATAAGGAAAGTGAGTGTGCAGTAGACAAACTAACATCTATTATAATGGCAGTAAATCACATGGCATCAAACGAGTGAAATGTAATAACAAAATAACGAGAAGAAAACGGTAGTGATTTGATGATAAATGTAAGGTACTAAAGTAAAGAATTGATCTACCAAACTTGATAGATCTCTTGCTGTTAAGTTTTTTATAACCAAGAAGGAATATAAAAGAGAATTAAAATTTAAACGAAAAAGATTTTATGAGGATTTTGAATAAAAAAATAAACTCTTTAGAAGCATCACACCCACGTGAGTATTGGAATATGATTAAAATATGAGAGCCTGTAACATGTCGGATTACGATGACCTCGATCCTGACACATCGGTGGATTTTTTCAATAATTTATACTGCAATGACGGTCACAAAAACGAGGCATGTATACTGGCAATTGACAAGGCATCAGCAATAAAATATAGTATCAAGGATAGTGACATTACATCACTTTATGCATTAAAGGAGGTACAAAATAATAAGTCTCCGGGCAAAGATAGAATAGAATAAGAAACAAACTTTTTAAGGCAGTTGTGTCGCTTATAGTCAATGAAGAAACACGAACTTTTAATATTGTATATAAGTCATCACATTATCCTAAAGTATGGAGTGAATCAGTCCTTAAGCCCATCCACAATACGAGGGATCGTCATGATCCAAATAACTACAGGGCTATTGCACTGAGCAGCTCATTTGGGAAACTATTCAATAAAATACTCAATAAAAGACTTATATGTTTCTTAGAAGAAAATGGGATAATAAGTGATAATCAATTTTGGGTTTTCAAAAAATCGTAGTACCATTGATAGTGTTTTCATCATGAAAACATTGGTTAACAGATACAGGCACCAGAATAAACACCTGTACGTGCAATTTGTTTACTTTCGTATGGTATTTGATGCAGTGAATCGATGTATGCTGTTCCGGAAACTAAAGAGAGTGGGGGTAAGTGGGTCTATTTTGAAAACAATTCAATCATTGTATGAAAATAGCTCTTATGCTACACAAACGAGGGAGGGAATTGAACCCCAATCCGGATCACAAAATTGATGTCAGACAAGGCTGTGTGATATCCCCTGCGCTTTTCATATTTTTTTATTCATGATATAAGATAAGAATTCGATCGAAAGTGCGAACCGGTATCCATTGGTAATAAACTAGTAAATCGTTTTCTGTTTGCAGATGATTTGGTCATGATATCTCAAACAAACGAAGGTTTACAAAACTGCTTACATGCGTTACACAAGTATTCGCAGAAAAATAAACTGGCTATAAATACAGATAAAACTAAATGCATGGTTGGTTTTCCGCAAAGGATGCCCCAAAGCAACGTCGTCATTCACAGTAAGCGCCTACTAAGCGGTACTGGTGTTGGTGTTGTCAATGAATATCCTTACTTAGGTATAAAGCTTTCTGCGAATGGGTCGTTCAAGAAGGCCCAAATGGAAATGGCCAGTAAACGCATGAAAGCATTATTTTCCTTGGTAAAATCTTTACGGGAACATTACATATCATCGATTGAAACGTGGATAAAATTATTGATAAACCAATCAAACCCATCGTGTTGTATGGTTGCGAAATATGGGCTTTGTCGATGGACTTAAACAATATTTCTGTTGCAGAATGGGAAAGAGGTGCTCTTGCTAAAAGCCCCCCCCCCTCCCCCCCAAAAAAACCCAGCCATTATGTTATCACAGGTTCAAAGACGACATTTTCATCATATGACCCCATGGCCGTGATGACTTCAACGAATTCTTGGAAATCCTGAACTACCACGATGAATCCGTTAAATTACAGCCCTGCATTTCAGAAAATACCACTGGCTTTCTGGATGTGACTATATTCAAGGACCCTCAGTTCCGGCATAGCAATGTACTAGACACAAAAGTCTTTTTTTAAACCGACCGATTCTCACCAACTTCTCCATAGAGCTTCTTACCATCCACCCAAACTATTCAATTAGTTGGTAAAATCTCAAATTATTCGATTCCATGGAAATTGTACGAACAGAAGCGACCTCAATCACGCATGTTCAATTCTTTTCAAAACACTTGTTAAACGCGGTTACTCAAAACGACTTTTGTGAAAAATTAAATCTGATACAATCCGTGAGATAAAGACACCCATTCGGGACTCTGAGCCAACGCACTCCACGAAAATTCGGCATAACCGCCCAGTTCTGGGAAATGGATCAGTAAATCTATACCACCAGTATACCAACATGGATATATATCACCACTACCATATCACCGCCACCCCATACGAGAAGTCCGACACCCCCGACCCGAACAACGTTATGTCAGATTGTATAGTGGACAATAACAGTGGTCAGCATCTCTATGACGTCGCGCGCGTATCATGACGTCACGACGTCAATAGCAACGTCAACCGTTTTCGCGGGAAAAACTTTAAAAAAAAACCAACTTTCCCATCATTTCCCTACCACATACCCATAATATATGCCTATAGCCCTGTGTTTACGTATATCACTATACATATCATAGTATACTCTATATGCAGTAGGTACTCCACATGTCGGATCTAGATGGATGGGGCCGTACTTTTGCACCGGCAAAATTGCACCGGCAAAAAATCCGGTTCCTATGGGAATTTAACACTAGCCGCACCGGCAAAGATCCGGGTAATAGGGGACGAAAACCTCCTGCTATACTACTAACTTCAAGGAATTAAACACAAAACTGCCAAAAGCCATTAACAAACGATGCATCATAGCTTATAAAAAAAATCCCAGTCTTCGAAACATTCTTGTGAAAGCACTTCTGAGATGAGTTCATTTTGTCATAAAGTCATATAACTCTTCAAAAATATTAAAACAACATTGAATTCCATAGAAATAATTTACAACAGAATTGAAAAATATCTGTCTGTCTGTCTGTCTGTCTGTCTGTCTGTCTGTCTGTCTGTCTGTCTGTCTGTCTGTCTCTCTCTCTCTCTCTCTCCCTCTCTCTCTCTCTCTCCTCCTCCTCTCCTGTGTGGGTCGGAATCGTACCTCATTGCACAGTATATAGATCATTTTTTGAAACCCGTAGCTAACCGCTGTGCAAGCTACATAAAAAACACCGAGGACTTTTTGGGCTAAGATTTCAGATCTGAAAATTTCAAAAATGTTTTTTTTGGCGACTCCAGACGTCGATGTCATGTACACAAATATAGACATTAATTCGGGCCTTGATTCAATCAAAAAGGTCTTTAAGAAATTTCCAAACCCAAAGCGGCCTGATAAACAAATACTCCAACTGTTCTAAATCAATCTAAACGGGAATGATTTTGAGTTTGATGGTCAATATTATCAACAAATCAAAGGTACACCCAAGGGGAAAACATAAGTCCGTCTTTTGCCTCCATTTTTATGTCAGATTGGGAAGTGGCAGCTTTGGATGTTACACACAAAATACCGTCAGATTTTCTCAGGTATCTGAACGATATTTACTTGGTGTGGAAACACTCGAGGAGTGATTTTCATAATTTTGTGGATTTTTTAACTACTCGCGACCAAAACATCAAGCTGAAAGGTACCATTTCGGAGCAATCAGTTGCTTTTTAGGACGGTACTATTTACAAATGTGAAAATTTCAATCCACAGGTTGTTTGGATTACAAGAGTGACGTTTTTTAAACCGACAGACTCACATCAGCTACTTCACAAAAATTCGTTTCACCCAAAACATACTTTCTGAGGTATTATCAAGTCGCAGATTATCGAGCAGTAAAAATAATTTTAACGCTGCATGCTCAACGCTATTCAGTAACAGATTTTTGCACGATAGTAAATCGAAAACTTTCAGACGAACAGAAAATACTGACCCCAATCAACCCGTTAAAATTAGGCACAATCGACCAGTTGTTGGCAATGGAAAGGCCGCCCCTTGCCGCAAAACTCGCTGTAAGCAAAGTTACTTCTTCAAAGAGTCTGGCTCATTTCTCACCCATCAGACCAAATGCCAATACAAACTGCACGACGAGATGGGCTGTGACGCGAAAAATATTATTTACCCGATTCCTTGTACTTTCTGTAAATGCCAGTATGTAGGAGAAACCAGTTGTCCTTTAAGAACGAGAGCCATCCAGCAGGTGTCCGACATTGTCAACGAGAATGATACACCTGTTTCTGAGCACTTCTCCAGACCACAACATCAGGCAACACGTTAGAATAACTCCAATCGAGAAAATTCCACTTCAACAATACGAGAAATCTACCAATGAATTACGTAAGATCCGTAAAGGTTTTTGGATTTGAGAATTCAAACTTCAACACCTCTTGGTATGAACGTGCGATCAGGCCACCAAGGTAAGAAGCAATTTCTTCCCTTTGTCTTTCAGTATAACCACCAGGCCGTCCAAATCGGTCACACGTTTAAAGAGGAATTTAAAATCCTCAATTCCAAGTTAAAACAGCCCATCCAGGCGCGATCCTTGATAGCATATTCTAAAAATCGCAGTTTAAGGGATATCCCAGTCAGTTCCAAATTTAAGCCATTGAGCGTAAACTGAATTTGTAATGAGAACATGATTTATTTTTAATGGGGGGGGGGGGGGGGGGGTTGATCGCCGAAGTGGGGGCTGGAGCGATTGCATATCTCAAAACGCTCATTGCTCCTGACAGTTCTTTTGAATTTACACGCGCCTCCACCTGTCTTGCAATGGTGGGCTTTGTTGGATGCTCAATCCCTCTTTCTTTCCCATATTAAATGAGGCCTTTAGGTACATTTAAAAATGAAAAAAAATCAACAACAAGTTGACCCAATATTATTGGGATAATTGATAAATAAAAAGCAAGTCCCCTAAACAGGTTTAGTCAAGAAAGTGATTTCGTCCACTCTGTGCTAGTGCGTATCTATTTATCAAAATATCTATCAAAATATCTATCTATCTATCCATCCATAGTAAAAAAGGAATACCCGTGGAATTTCCCTGTTTACGTCATAATGTATGTCCCGCTAAAACTTTGTTTACAAAATTTCTACTCAAGTTCCTGCGAGTTCAGCAGATTTTTCCAGCAAGTACCGGCTCATCCCTATATACTGTAACAGCTACATGTCGTGAATGCAAAAACATTGCTCCTTCTAAATTACGCTGACTGACATGCTCCTTTCCTGGTATCTGCGCAGTGGCGCGTCTAGAAAATGCAAAATAAATAGAGGCAGGGCAGGCAAGGGGTGCATCAAATATGATGCGCAGCATCATCCGACCTGCGATTCAGCCTGTCGCGGGAACAGTTTCTAAATTTGAGACAAAAATCGCGATTTCCTTGTCTTGAAATCACTATTAATATTTTTAACAGTATACTACTTAAACAATTAGAGCATGTGAATGTAAAATGCATTTATACTTATTTATATTCTCTGGTATTCTGGTGTTGAATGACTTCTGTTTTATTTCGTGTGTTTTACTGAGTATAAATTTTCATTCTTTAAATTTTCTTTCGCTTGCATATGCAATTTATACAGTAATTTCTCTTCCAATACCTTCGGGTCGTTGCCCCCCTGCTAGCTCGGGAGGAGGAGGCCCTCGAAACCCCCAACAACGGCCTTTCAAATATTATCTTTGCCCCCCCCCCCCCAAAAAAAAAAAAACAAAAAAAATAATAATAATAATAATAATAATAATAATAATAATAATAATAATAATCAATTAATTTATTCGTCTCACCACTTGCAAAGTAACTCGAATGCTAAATATTTTCGCTCAGGTTTTCATACTTTTATGATTGTGTGAGGTACATTGCTGTTGCTAATTTACTGTTTTGACAAATTGTACCTGGGTTTGTTGCAAGCTCTCAACCCACCAAACGAATCTGACGCTGTTATGTCCAGGAAGCAGTCTAGCCATAAAAGAGATCATCGCAGATTTTAAGATTGAATCTAATCGAATATTCCAGCTGGCCGGAAAAGCGAACCAAACAGCTAAAATACTCCACCCGATTGAATCTTAAAATCTAAAATTCGATAAATATTCATTTTTATTGACTCAGTTCACTGGCAAGAAATATTTCTCAATCGAGACTTGCTTTGCCCAATCTTAGATGACATTAACATTACCGTAAGACACGTTTGTTTTCTAAATTTTATGAATGCAGACTAATAAGTGCATATTTTGTGAGCAAAGGGACATCATATACACATCAACGGTAGTCAAGGCGAAAAATCCATGAAAATGGGTAAACAAAAAGAACAATAACAGCGTCGAATTCCTTCTATATAGAATTTGACCGGTGACCTGACAGTTCGGTTTGTTGCAATATAAAAACGAACACATAGGTACAACAGGCTTGTATTGTAGCGACGATTTTCTGATGAGTTCAATTTCAATTTCGATGATTTATTAAATGTTATTAGATTCATTTCAAAGACTATTTCCTCCATATCTGTATTCCATTATGTTCTAATTCTATCAAATGTCACATTACAAAGAGTTAACTTAATTTCATAAGAACCTTATTTATGACAAGTCTGAACAACTCACGGTAGCTTTTCGCCAAGCGTCCCTAAATCAGCCATTGTTTAATCTAAGCTAATTGTTCGTAGTATTTTGTCGTAGTAGCGATCATTTGTTAATCTTCAGTGTAATTTATATGTATATAAACGCAGTTCTTGTATTTTTTTGGTAACTATTCTGTAAGGGAGACGCCTCAGAAGGTTCATTCTTCACTTTCCAGTCGGAGGCTCCCGATTGTTCGTGAACCTTTGTTACTTCTGTATCTGGAGTTCCAGCACTGTCGCTGTAAATAAACGCTAATTCCCCAAGAACTTGTCTTCGACTTCTATTTCAACGATCCAGATCTACCATCCCGCTAGTTTGTAATTTTCACGTTCTCATACTGGTGTTAGAATCCGAGGCAACGATCCTGGAGGAGAAAAGAAACAATGGCCATTACTATACCAGAGAATATCCAGTCTCTCCTCTCCACTATCGACGTCGGCCATCACCATTTGAACTGGAACATCAACATAGAAGATGGAGATGTCAGTTTAACGCTGAAATGGCAAAAACAAACAACGAAAAACAAATCTTTTTCTCATCGCCTCAGAGACGAGATTCGAAAACGAGAGTTCTTCGAGAGGAAGGAGCAGGCAAAGAAATTAGTATCGCCACTGTCCGCAAAACCAGAGGAGTTACATGTAGAAACTGTGAGTACCGCTGTACAAGTCTCAACTCAGCCGCCATTTTCCATTGACGCTGGCATTACAGCAACACCCTCAACCACTCATTCATCTTTTCAGGCGGCTCCTGTTTCCAAAACTACACAGGGCCAATCCGTGCAAGTGATGGACGCCATGCCAGTGTATTCTAAACTCAAGGAAACGTAAGAGATTTCTACCACCCATGCACAAGAAAGACCTGCAAGAGATGTTTCCGTGAATCCTCCACTTGCAGAGAAAATCATACGACAACGTATGGATCGCTCAGGCAAACCACAATACTTGATCAAATGGGTTGGGCGACCCGCTACACGAAATACGTGGGTTGACGAAGCTGACCTCTGCTCCCAAGCTCGACAATTCATCTCTGAACAGAAGTACATTCGCGGGAACGTCAACACAGTTTCCGTTAAAAGTATATCGGAAAGTGTTGAAAACGAGCAATATACAGTTGTGGCACAAAGATTACCACCGATGGAACCACCAGAGACAATTACTGTTGTGAAGCAGTATCCACGTTCATTCAAGGAACTTAACGGCATGTGTGAAATTTATCTGGACACCAAAAGTGAAAAACTTTTCATCGAAGAACACACAATGGATTATCCGAAACCCATAGCCTTTCAGGTATCACCTGACAAGATGGACGATGTCTCTCGCCTCATCAGTACTCTTCTAGTGGAACATAAACATTTTTCAAAATGGCATCCAGAGACGCGCCTTTGCGAAATTCTCACTTCTTGACTGTTTCAAATTGTTTCATATTGGAATTTTTATTTTGGTATGTAATTAGTGCTTATTCATTTGCTTCTGTTTTAGAACGATTTCTTTCACATTCACTGATTATAACAATTGCTCTATTTAAAAATTATTCGACCTGCCCATATTGTAAAATTTGATTATTTCTATTAGAAATATCTTGCTATGGAAATTCTAATTTTCAGTCACCGTTATATAGTTTGTTTTTATTTCCTCAAAAGATGCCGAAGTCATCTTTCAATAACAATGGGGTAATATTGTAGCGATGATTTTCTGATGAGTTCAATTTCAATTTCGATAATTTATTAAATGTTATTAGATTCATTTCAAAGACTATTTCCTCCATATCTGTATTCCATTATGTTCTAATTCTATCAAATGTCACGTTACAAAGAGTTAACTTAATTTCATAAGAACCTTATTTATGACAAGTCTGAACAACTCACGGTAGCTTTTCGCCAAGCGTCCCTTAATCAGCCATTGTCTAATCTAAGCTAATTGTTCGTAGTATTTTGTCGTAGTAGCGATCATTTGTTAATCTATTGTGTAATTTATATGTATATAAACGCAGTTCTTGTATTTTTTTGGTAACTATTCTGTAAGGGAGACGCCTCAGAAGGTTCATTCTTCACTTTCCAGTCGGAGGCTCCCGATTGTTCGTGAACCTTTGTTACTTCTGTATCTGGAGTTCCAGTACTGTCGCTGTAAATAAACGTTAATTCCCCAAGAACTTGTCTTCGACTTCTATTTCAACGATCCAGATCTACCATCCCGCTAGTTTGTAATTTTCACGTTCTCATACTTGTACAAATTAGAAAAATTAGGTGACTTGATAAAAAGGTTAACTTATCTTTTTCAGGCAACCAACCCTCTTATTCAGGTAACCCTAAGATTTTTTAAGCAAGTGAACGTAAATATGTTTACAGGTGTTAGTACAAAGGTTGAGATGAGCAGACCAATCTTATTTCATGTTTTTTTTTATTTCATTACGCCGATGATATAATGTGGAGTAACAAGCTGTCGAAAAAAGGTCCGTAGAGCCATTTCCAGCGGTGTATTACACCACAAAACTCCATCGCTACATGTAAAAAAACCCACAAAAGTGTATCATCATTATAAAGTAAATCTGGGAGAGAAATGAATATCAAAGGCAATTCAAGCAAACGTCAAACGTTATATATTTTTTGTCTCAAGTTCAGTAATGAAGGCGAATAAAAAATCGATTAGCCTTGTTTTTGTAAGGCTAACAGACCGATCTTTAGCTAAATTTGTACAGGCACTTAATTCTAAATACTGATGCCCTCGTCCGGTTCCCAGATGTGAGCATTAATATCTAGAACTACAAGCCTCCAAAATTTGTGGAAAGTAAAAAGACGGTGACATCATCAGGTGGAGTTATCGAGAAGCAAGGGTGGAAAAGTCACAGGAAGGAAAGAAAATCGCGGATAGTTTTGTGGAAAACACTACCATTGCTACTGTTGACGAACGTATCATTCCCTATTTCTCTTTTGCCCGTATTTTCCGGTAACAGGAAACAGATTTTTTTTAGCATTGGAACCCAGTATTCCTGGTCTCGAATAAAACCCCAATTAAACCCTAAACCCAGAGTTTATAAGCTGAACTTGACATCATGACACCATTGCCTAAAATCCTAATTGCTTTGAATATAATGGTGATTTTTTGTTTATCTCGGTAGCCCGTCAGTTCCGTGGTCACCAGTTGTCCTCGTTGCGAGGTCACTCAAAATGGCAATAAGGTCAACCCGCCATACTGCTTCTTCCGTCTTATCAGCGTCCTCAAAAGCAGCTAACAGTCCCTGATTAACCAGTTAGATATTACTTCTGTATTTCACATGAACCTGCACCTGTTGTAATTACTATATTATACTGCTTACAAAGTCACCTATACCTACACCTGCTATTTCTCACTTGCAACTATTGCATATCAATTTTATATTCGATAATATATATCCCCTTGTCACTTGCTTTGTTCCTTTCTGAACATAATTGAACACACGTCGTGGAATTTCAAACACAAGTTCGAATCCAGAGAGATAGGGAAACAGAGTGTACAGCGCGTCGAGTTGGCAATATAACAAACTTTGCCGTTGCCTGCCCGATATTCAATGGCCTTTAGGCGAGCTTATCAGTATAACCCTTCGTGAAGTTTATTAAGTTGAGATGGTGTACGCCGTCAGACGCCGACAGGTATATACCCACACCTCAACTTGATAGTTTCCAGTAGAAACATCAAGAAAATCTCGACTTTTCGAACTGAATGAACACTGCTTTCCTGCAATTGTGCGATCAATAACAGTCCACATTGAGGACATTTCGATGGCATATTTATGTCATTTTCGTTGCTCATTCGAAAAAAAGGTTGCACCGAAATGTCTCTATGTGAACCACCAATCGGTATACCGGCAGTCTATTCAATCAGATCCATTTCGCCTGTTAACATTTTCACAGACTTTCATGCACCAACACATGTTGGGCTGCATCAATTTGGGAGCCCCAGGGAGGGATCTCCAATTGGGAACTTTCTCGTTAGACCATATGGCCAGTCCGCATCTGACTGTCCGACACGATGTGTCGCTGGCTGTTTAAAGTGTCTGAGCAAAAATAAAACAATTGAGTAAAGTGTGTTTAATAAGTCCGCTTGGCCAAATGTGTCTCCAGGCCGATTTCGTCCGCAAAACACGAGCCGATTGTATCTGCAGGTAGAAATACGGACATCTGCTTGCGTTTTTCGAATGCAGTTGGCGTGTGGACACATTCTGCTTGCATTTTGCGAACGTAACTGTAATCGGCCCGTGGTGTGCCTGGGGACACAACGTCGCCTGAGTCCTACAATGTTCTATGTCCCATAGGGGATATAGAACATTCTAGCACTCAGGCGACGACAATCAGTTCGCGTTTTGCGGACCTATTCTGTGGAAACAAAGTGTAATATCACGCGCATGACACAAAATTTTGATTTCCATTCTGAATGGACTTTTTTCAACAACAGTTATTTATCATCGGTAGTCATGGCGCGCTCAGGAAATTCTGAATTTACACCGACAAGACACTGTTGTTTTACCATTTTGACACTGAACTTTGCTCTGGGGGGTAGTTTGCCATTGTGTTATATTCCGTGGAAACCCAGGAAGGATACTTTCAAATAAAACACGAAAATAATAGCTGAGAGGATAATGCTACATGCTGTGGAGAAATGAATTTTAAACGGCAGAGAGATGCCCATGCATATATTATGGGCAAAATATATTGTTTGAGCTCCCAAGCGAATTTTCACCGTATATTTACTGTGTGTAATAATTCACCTGAGAGAATGTGATTGATCTGTCTCACAAGGTTTTGATGTTGATTTATTGATAATCATCTGATCGAGGCAAGTTTTTTCTGAACAAACTGCGATATTAAAAATAACTGCGTTGCGGGTCTTTGTGTCAAAACTTCTCGATTGTAAAACACAACCATCCGAAACCGAATGCCGAAGTCAATTTTTTATGAGCATAATTTTCGCTCTCAGGCGGAACGCCATTGTTACTCACAAATCCTTAAAAATTGCTCTGTTGTGGTACTGGAAACTAGGGATGTGGTGGGGAGGCCATGTCATTCTACCTTTTCAGATCACATATTCCCTCCCACAATTTTGTTAAATAGAAAAAAAACGAATACCCATGGGTGTTTTTAAATCTACATTTAATTATTACTATTATTCAACACTGTTCTTAACGCGAATAGCTGGGGCGCGGTGACGTTGCGGTAACCGGTCCTCGTCAGATCACCGAAGTTATGCAACGTCGAACCCGGTTAGTCCTTGGATGGGGGACCGTCTGAGCGAACGATTCGGACTCCCGCGTTGCGTCCGTGGGCAAGGCACTTCACTCCGATTTCCTACATGGGGTCATGATGACACCCTGTACTAAGGCGTACAGCACGTCGATGGTGCGCATCATACATGTCTTCAACCAATCTAACCCTGCTTGTGCTGCAGTACGGAATTACGGTGTTGGGGAGCTGGCAGCTGCACGTCGTTGCTCGGTGGTTCTCTCCTGGTACTCCGGCTTCCTCCACTCGTAAAACTGTCACAGACATGATATGACCTTGGCTGTTAAAGTGTTAAACCCTAAGAAATAAATATAAATAACGCGAATAGCTGACGACACTTACAAAAAATCGCAATAACTAGAAATTTTCATTTGTCTTTTTTTCTTTTGCCTGGAGAACATAACTTATGCCTCCTCATTGGAACGAGCTCAACGAGGGTTTTTTCTGAAAAATTAATTAATGAACCCCCCCCCCCCCCCCACACACACTCCATTTTCACTAAAGTTTCGTGGTTGCTTTTGCTCAGACTACAATATAAAGGTCAAATCCGCATAAATAACCACGCCCAGAGGCATGAGAATCTGTAACAGTTGTGTAAAAAGGTTCGAGTTGTCTCCATTTAAACGGCAATAATAATAAAGTAAAACGTTTGATCAAGAGCAGACAAACCAAGCAATACTGCCAGTTTAACTCTCTGCACACTGTTGTCAAAATACCAAGTTTTCAGCAGCAAATTTTACCCACAGTGCAACTGAGAATTTAATAAATTATATCTTGTTTGACAGAGCTCTTTGAGCTCTGTCAAACAAGATATAATTTTTTAACTTTTTCATGCTGCTACGGCTATATGGGGTCAATGTCGAAAATTTTGAAATACCACCAGCGTGCTAGGAGTTAAATGTTTACTTTTTGGTCGAAGCTACACATTATTCCGCGATCAGTCTTGGTGTTTGGGTAATTTTTTCCTCGAAGAAAACAAAACTTGAATGTAGAAGATAAGAGATAGCAGTGGATTGTCTTTTCACAAAGTTGATATGTGGCCCAAAAAACAATGTGCTGCTTGATCGATTTAAGAGATGCCCCACATCCGTCCGTTTTACCAAACGAAAGCTTCAGACAACAGTTCAATTATGGCTCACTCTAATAACAAACAAAAAAAAAACTATCTATTTTTTTTTAAATCTTAGCTTATGACCATCACTGGAACGAGCTCCTCCCAATGACTGATTGTAAGCGATCGTTTGAAAGATAAAAATATATGGAAATATTTGTGTACAGAGCAGAGGAATTCTTCTAATTCATAAAGACAAGAGGAGGGTTACTGCGATGAGACACATCAGTTAATCATTTCCTAAAATAGTGTGCTATTCGAATAACGATTATATTGATTATTGCTTCCTTTTCATATTGAAAGTTTTCGGTATTTCCTTTTTATACACCCGTTTGAAAAAATGGTAGTATTACGTGATTGGCCCGTCCGTCTGCTCGTCTGTCCGTCTGTTCATCTGTCCATCCATAAACATTTCTGTTTCCTGATGATAACTTGTGTTTGGATTTGTAGATGAGGACCAAACATGGCCTGTGGCTCACTTATATCAAAATGAAGGTTAAGTTCGAATTGGGGCCTGGTCCGATGATTTTTACAAGAGTTATGGGCCTTTCGACTTAGAAATTACACATTTCCATCAACATTTTGGTGCCCGGATGATAACGTGAGTTTGGATTTATAGATCAGGACCTACCTTGGTTCATGTCTCAGTTATATAAAAATGAAGGGTAAGTTCGAATGGGGGCGTGGTCCGATGATTTTTTACAAGAGTTATGGGCCTTTTCGACTTAGAAATTGCACATTTCCATTGACTCAGGTATACCAGATCGATTTATACAAACAGCGGTTATTTGTTGGTTGAAAACAATGATTATGTACAATTCGAAAAAACCTAACGGGCGTATCATGCAACACCAGGCGTAGCTCTTGTTCACATTTTTTAAGAATACATCTGTTTTATATTTTCAGCTTTGGAGTTTCTTTTATTACGCTCTGTTGATTGCATCATTCGTCATTGATTGCCTAGATACAATACCTTCATTGAGGGAAAGTCCTTCACCGGATGATATGAGTAGGGCAATTTCCATGAACATAACAAATCCTAAGAAATTTATGCTAATGACAACACGATCCTCGGCACCGGTGCACATTCTACAGCTAGCGATATTTGCAATATTGACTTTGGAATTCCTGATCCGGTTTCTACTGTCTCCCAGCAAGAAGGATTTTGTTAAAAAACCTCTAAACCTTTTGGAACTGTTTGTTATTCCAGGAATGTGTGTCGATATGGCTCTAAATATCTGGGCACACGAATCTCTCGAAAACTGTGAAGAAGATTTGTTCACGGCGTTCATTGTGCTTGGCATCATCAAACATTTAAGATTATTGCGTTTTCTCAGACTTGCTAAGCAGTTTTCTGGTCTGAAGGTGTTCCTTGTCATTTTAAAAACCAGCCGTGTAGAACTTTTCCTTTTTTTATTCAGTATGCTGATAAACATTGCCATAGCATCCACATTAATCTACGCGGCTGAATTTGATAAACCTGATACGTTTGGAAATATGTTTATATCTATTTGGTGGGCCAGCGTCACACTGACAACTGTTGGTTATGGCGATGTTGTTCCGGTTTCTGTTAGCGGGAGAATATTGGGATCAGCATGTGCCATTTTTGGTTTAATAACCATAGCGCTGCCCATTACTCTTATTGCGTCCAATTTCAGTGACCTATACAATTTATTCAAAGACAGAGACAGGAGAAAGGCCCCCTGTTGCGAAACAATCTCCACGAGCAAGACAAATAAAACAAGATGTTGGTTATCAGAAAAACTGTCCAAGCACTCATCAGTTTCGCCGTCCACTTAACTTTATGTCAATGTGTTTTTCCGTTCAGCGTAAGTACCATTAACCCAAAACGTCATGAAATTACTCGGCAAACATTAGAATTTTTTAAACCTTGGTCACTGATTAAACCGATTACCGATGAATTGGATAAGTACACAGAAATTCGGAATATTCAAATATTCCTATAAAAAACTGTAAGTGTCGGTCGATAGTCATGTGCAAGGTTCAGTATGGATAGATTCATAACCCCCAGCTGTTGGGTGGGTGGGGTGTGGGGCTTTTTACTCCAGCTATCACATACAATCACACGCATACAACTCACCACTCCGTGGGGTCCCATGATGAGTTTGCCGCCCTTCAGCCCCCATAAACAAAAATATGACACCGCCACAGGACTGCAGTTTCAATCTAAGGAAGCATTTTCAATATGCTCCCAGTGTGGAATATTAATCGTCCTTTGAGTGTAACATAATTGCAGATGGCGCCTTTATGTACTGAACCCTTTAGCTAACATGAACAGCAGACGACACTTGCAAAAAAAAAACCTTGAATAACTATTTTTTTCATTTTTTTTTTTTTGGTCTCAAAAACATAGGTTATGACCCCTCATTGGAACGAGCTCGACGGGCTCGTTCCAATGAGGGGTCATAATCTATGTTTTTGAGACAACAAAATGAAAAAAAATAATGACAATAAATTGGCGTTTTTTTAGAATAGCGCCGGCCGGTTTTGGCCGTTACGTTAGGTAAAGGGTTAAGGGACGAAGCTCATTTTTTGCTTGCCAAATGATTAATTGTATCATTTCCTGGATCCTCTGCAAAACGCCCACTGATATGGTGATTTAATACTTGGCTACTGACTTGCCAGGCATCTGAATTCGTCCTGTACTTTTTTACAAAATTACCGTTTAAATTTTGCCCCTTTTCAATTTTTTGCTATCCAAATACAGATTTTTACTCTTTATTGAACCCCCACCCCCAAGATTGTCCTAATGGGGTCGGGTGTCATTAATCTTGGTTTCAACCCAAAACGTAGAAGTGCAATTAGTGCATTAGTTGTTTAGGATTTCGGAAAAGGATTAAACTGTGAGACATATATATTATTCTGTCACCCAGAAGATTGTACCGTTAGAAACTAGGTGATATATCACTGATTGTGCTAATCAGCCTTCGGATTATACAACTGATCTCTTAACTAATATTTGCGTAGCACTGGACAAATGTGGCTTTCATTCCACATCAAAAAAAAAAAAAATAAAAAATCATTCCAATTTTCTGAAATTTCCTCCGGAAATTCCTTCATTTCAGATCTATCAAAGGAATAGATTCCTGTCATAGGTTTTCTTTTTGTCCGTGAGTCAAGTGCAAGAGCATCCATATTGTCCCCACCTCAGGTACCCCTTGCCTACTGGAGCATCGAACCTGAAAACTTGTTTATATTTGGCAACAACGTATTTGGGGCCCCATTCCTATGAAACAAATACTATTTTTTTGCCGTTCCCCACCAAGCGACTAAATTTGCTTTTATTTAATTGTTTATTATATATTTTATTTTTCTCGGAATTTCAATACGTACGCGAAAATATATATATACATTCTGTCGAATCCAAAATAAACCACGTGGAAATGTTTATAGATGATTCTTTCTCTTCGCATTGGTACTCTTCTTAATACTTTCCTTGTCATTGATTGGATCCAATAGTCCTTTAGCATCAGGGAAAATCCAAAAATGGAAAAACATCATCTCAGAACGATGAAGCCTGTTACATTCGTGTCTTGGTGTTATTGTCCCTGACATTAATTTGATACATCTCCTTCTCTGATATCATCACCTTTTCCAAAACGAAAAGTCCCCTTTACCAGTCTTTACGAAGTTTCGTATGTAGATTGGGCGCGATTGGGGAAGAACCTTAAGATCCTCTTGATCAATCTTAAATACCCGATCTTAACCCTTTGAACCCCAGAGGCCGCTTTTCCGGCCAAAGAACACGATGGGCAATAATGTCATAAGTAGGATGGCCGCTTAATGAATGTGTGGAGTAGACCAATCAATATATTCAACGTGCAGCCCAAATGCTGCACGTTGAAAATATTAATTGGTCTACCCCCAAATAATGAATATGGACTCTTCGAATTGCTGCCATTGATCTGACTTAGAAGATACCACCAGGGTTCAAAGTGTTAAAGGGACAATAAGCCACTAATTTGAAAAACTATCGACTCTCAGATTTTGCTGGTTTGTGAAAAAGCATGTCTAAAAACTCCGTAAAAGCAACGGGAAATTAGTATCAAATTACTTAAAACCGTTAATAAAAATACTTTCATGTAGACGAATTTGCAGAGATACGACATTGCGAAGATTTAAGCGAATTTGCCAGGGGCGATCGGCGGTAAACAGAAAACCGGGTTTCATAATTTCTGATACACGCATATAAATGAACACCTCAGCTGCATTCCGAATATTTGACCGCCACGAACAACTGCGTATTATTTAGAATTAACCAGATCAAAAACTTCGTATTATTTCAAATGAAGCTCAACTATTCTTTCAATAAAATCCACAGGACAAGTATTGGCAACGGCAAATCGAAACAGTTTTCATGGACGCAAACACCATGACTGGAAACAAGTGTATATAAACTTCACATTTGTCTTTCTGTGAGATCCAATTCGACGTAAATGGAAAATTGCACAATGCCGGAAATGTCCGTGAGTGATCGGGTTACAAGATCGGCATGAAAAACTGTGGCTAAGCTTTTCGATAAAGCCTGTAATTCCTCCCTTCAAGTTAATTTATTTAATCAATACGAGGGCATTCATACGAATGATATATGAAACGCAAGGATACCTTTGCATTGCGAATATTATGGTTTTGTCAAATGGTCAGCTTATTATATTTTGCGCGTCGTCTTCTAACTACCACATACGCACACCTGGGTACGGTCTACAGGCAGTCCCTAATATGTCATGTACCCTAGCAAGTACTATGCCAAGGAACTGTATTGACTGATACGGGTTTTGATGACTGAAGCAACCTGTCTGAAGGTATTAAAGACTTGGCCGAGGGAAGAGGTTGAAACGGGATCAGAGATAGGTAACAAAATTATAGTAGAGCCACAAGTCAGTAGTAATGCTACAAGACTGCAAGAGTGGTAGAAGACTATAGTGTTGGGTGAAGACTACAAAAAACCAAGAAAATGTCAAAACAAAATGCTTCCGTTTCCCAAGAAAACTCTTCTGCTCCACCAGTCGATCAGACCTTTAGACACACTCTACTTAGTTAACTTCCCTGTAGTACTGTGTATTATCAAGGTAGGAATAATTCAACCCAAATGAAGTTTGTTTGGGTAATTTTAGGCATTGTCTGGTCTTTTCGGAAATTAGATAACCTTCCACACGATGGAAAACATCTTTTGAGGCCCTAAGTGTTATCGCGGTATGAGTGAAAAAACGTAGGTTCTGGAAGAATTCGAGTCCCACAAAGTGCGTTTTGTATATTCAGGTAGCCATCGGGCCTTAATCGGTAATTCGATAAACTCCCTTAGAATCGAAAATACCTTCAGAACACATCTCGCCATAGTTAGAGGCCTTTACGTCCCGAAGCAACCACGTTCCATCATAGAAGTCAAGATGGTGACCTTAAAACAAAATGGACACGGAAAAACGGAACAACAGGTGTTAATGTTTGCAACACGTGGTTCAATGCATAGATGGAAGAAATAACCATTCACTCATTTCTCCTGTTCAAGCTAGTTTATTTTTAATTGATCCAGGGGCGGCGGGACGATTTTCAAAGTGTGTGTGTGTGGGGGGGGGGGGGGGGGGGGGGTCAGGATCGGGCGATGGATGGTCGTCGTACGAAAATGTGAAATTCCAGGGTCCCAAAACCTCCATTTCCATGCATCTGAGAGAATATTTTGAGATTTTTCAGATGTATTTGGAGGATTTCGCACTTTGAGAGCCGTAAAAAACGTCGGTAAAGAACGCAGGTGAGGTCTATTTATCATCTATCAGCTTTGGTCGTTACGACCAAAGCTGATAAATAGACCTCACCTGCATGCTTTACCAGATGTTAGCAACAATTATATTGTCTGTGGATTATCTTGTCTGGGGGTGGATGGGGTACTTGTATGTCTGTAAGATTACGATCTATTTCAGTTAACCGATTTTTAACAGACTGTATACATTTTAGCGTTTTCTGCCACTTACTGCAAAAAATGACCCGAAATCCATCGAAACTAAACCAGTACGAGAGAAACATAGCTGGCGAAAATATAGGCTAGGCTCTGGAACCTCCCATTGTTTCACCAGTCATTGGTTGTGTTAAAATATATGCATACAAAAAAAAAAATATGGCCCGGCAAAAAAGTGTGAGGGAGGGGGGGGGGGGTGCGCAGAAGTCCCCCCCCCCCCCCCCCCCCCCCAGTTCCGCCGGCCCTGTGATCTATGTATTTTTATATTATTTTTGATAAACACATATACGTGGTTTAGGGCGGACCTGTTATTAATAACGAAAATGAAAAATCGCGTTGTGAGGAGAAGACCCACCACCAACCGGCTTCATTTATTCCTTCCGATGTTGATCTGATATGCGATTTTAACCCTTTACCCAACGTAACGGCAAAAACCGGCCAGTGTTATTCTCAAAAATCGTCCCTTAATTTTCATTATTTTTTTCAATTTTTGTCTCAAAAACATAGGTTATGATCCCTCGTTGGAACTAGCTCGTCGCGCTCCTTCAAACGAGGGGTCATAACCTATGTTTTTGAAACAAAAAATGAAAATATTAGTTATTCAAGATTTTTTGGGGGCAAGTGTCGTCTGCTTTTCATGTTAGGTAAAGGGTTAAATGGTTTATTGATTAAACTGTAATGTCAGTACATGATAAATCGTTTCACGGATTGACTGAATGATTTCAATCAATATTGTCCGGTGAAACAAGACCGTTATTGTTGAGTGTTGACCTATTACTTATTGGATTACTGATCTAATACCTATAAAATGGCATGTAAACAGCGCGAACGATTCCATCCCACATTCACACTTCTGTCTTCAGAGCGTGAACACCTGGACAGCAATGGAACTACCAGACAGACTAGTGAAACTTCAGAAAGCCATCTCAGCTCTGGGCGTCTCATGACCTGTCTCCGGGACTATCCAGGAAATAGGCTTGAGCGTCCATCTGAAACTGGAATTTGAAGTTGAGAAAGTTGAGAAAACCAAAACACCGCCCTCTTCGGGGAGAGGTAGTACCTTTGGCGAGAGAATCCCCTCTCCCATTGGTCCTCACCCGAAGGGGCACGGAGGCCCTGAAAAGAGAAAGAAAACGAAGAGTCCATCGACCAAGCGCAGGGACGCCCGGCGCTTGGAGGCCTTCCTGAATAGGAAGAAAGAGTTGAGTGAGGGCGGAGGTTCTGGAGGCAGCCGATAGTTCCCCTCCTAGTCCCACTGGTACATCCAACCAACTGCCGGCTCCTGAGCCGGTACAGTTGGATGAGGAACGTCTAGTGGAGACTGAGGAGGAACTGGAAGTTGCATTTTCACCACCTCCCACCCCTCACTCCCCTCTTCCTTCACTACCGGATAGCCGGGACCAGGCAGACCCGGCCACCAAGTCGGTAGCGGAACTCCTCAAAAGATCCAAAGCAGTGTTAGAAGAGTGCTATAAATACGTTCCTAAAGATTATCTCATCACAGCAACATTACCATCACAACCACCTCCAAAGAAGAAACACCGGAAAAAGAACAAACGCAGCTAAACCTCCTCCTTCCTTTTCCTCCTTTGCCACGCCATGACATCCTACAACAACAACAAACAGTTACCGAGGGTCGAAAGGGGCTTGCCTCAAACCGTCCTGAGCGCCTTCGGCGCGCGAAACCATTGAATTCGATTCGATTCGATTCGATTCGGCGAACGATTCAACAAAGACAATCAGCCAATTTGACTCTTATTTCAACCAGCTGTTGACACAATATGATATGAGCAAATATGACGAAACAGAGAATTCTGCCTAGCATACACTCAGTCTGGAATGTAACTTGCAACTAGAGTATTAATCATTGCTTACTGGATATGATGCAACGTAATAAAGATCCGCAATTATACACGAAATCCGACACGATATGAGCCTGGTTGCTGAAACATGTCATTAAACCTTGATAAATAAATAAATTATACACGAAATATTACCGTTAAAAATACGATAAAATGACTGACAGCCAACGGAGTGTTTTCAGAACTTACTATTTAACCCCTAGCACGTGAGCGCGGTGGCTCAGTGGTAGACTGTTGGACTTGTACGACCCGCGTGCGTTGTGTACCTTGGGCAAGGCACTTTATCCTGGTTGCTGCCTACATGGGGGCACGATGACGCCGTGTACTAAGGCGTACTGTACGTCGATGGTGCTCATGTTTTCAACCGCTGTAACCCGGCTTGAGCGGACTTTGAACAGAGTTAGAATGTTGATGAGCTGACAGATGCTCGTTGGTTCTCTCCAGGTATTCCGGCTTCCTCCACCCGTAAAACGGCTACGGTCACGATTAACCATTGTGCATAAGTATGTGATCTTAAACACCAATAAATAATAATAATCCCTAGCACACTGGTAGTGCAACAGAATTTGTCTCCCATTACTCTGTTTTTCTCTTGTTTAATTACGAATTTAACCAAACATACTGTAACGAACCTGTGATCAGCTAACTTTGATCGCCTCTCATTCGCTCGTTGGTCCGGATAAGCAAATGGCCTGACAGCTTCTGTCTTAACTCCGCTAGTCGGAAGGTGACAGAACTTTTCTTGCCGCCAGGTCAAGGACTACATTGGCAGATGTCGCCGTGAAAACTGTGCTGTGAACCTCTGTCTTCGATGGCTATCCCTTTTGCTCCCGTTCTGTATCCCTAGGCCGATTCTCTGTGTTAATAGTCGTCGAACTTCTCGCGAGTCGCCGACGGTCTCGTCAACAGAACACGCTCCTTGACAATAGGGGCAATTGACGTCTCGCCGACCGTGTCTCGCCGGGTCACAACGTGGTCGCCGAACGTGTCGCCGACTGGGGTTTTATTGCAGACTGGGTCTTCGAACAACTCTCGCCGACTTCAAAGAA
The DNA here is from genome assembly GCA_031216915.1 of Pictodentalium vernedei. Lineage (NCBI taxonomy): Eukaryota > Metazoa > Mollusca > Scaphopoda > Dentaliida > Dentaliidae > Pictodentalium > Pictodentalium vernedei. The sequence goes on from CM062293.1 coordinate 187,022,554, forward strand.
GGAACAACATAAGGTATCAAGTAAACTTTCCTGTATTAATCAATTTGTCTGCTATTTACAGTGCCACCATGCTTCGACGTGCCTTGAAACACCTCGCCGGTTCGTCGACAAGTCGCCGACAGTAATTTCTCTGACCCGTCCCGCTAAATACAGTTGGCGTGTCAGTTTCGAGAGAGTAGCAGTCTTCCAATCCCAGTGTAATCTGTTGTGGACACCTCTAGATCGACCCCACACTACTAATCTCTTAACGAACGAAATGGTTTCGACCGCCGAAGGCGCGCAGGGACGGTATGGGGAACAAGCCCCTTTCGACCCTCGTTGGCTGTTTGATTTTGGATGATGTCGAGGCGTGGTAGAGGAGGAAAAGGAAGGAGGGAAAAGATTTATCCCCTTCTGGGCTTTCTGCGGCTCCTTTTCTTTGGTGGAGGTTGGCATGGTGATGGTGATGAGGCTGGTGGTGGGATTGACGTATGCGCGTAATGTCCTGATAATTCCCTTGATTCCTTTAAAATTTCTTCAGTTTTGGCGGATGGTACTTTTGCCATCTCCATTACTCTGAGTGCCTTTTGTACGATGGCGTGAATAGGATGTGGTGGCTGTTCTTCTGCTACTTCCGCTCCCGGGCTTTCTGGTAGTGAAGGAAGAGGGGAGTGACGGGTGGGAGGCGGTGAAAAAGCAACTTCCAGTTCCTCCCCAGTCTCCACTGGACGTTCCTCATCCAACTGTACCGGCTCGGGAGCCGGCAGTTGATTGGGTGTACCAGTGGGACTAGAAGGGGAACTGGCGGCTGCCTCCAGAACCTCCACCCCTCATTCAACTCTTTCTTCCTATTCCGGAAGGCCTTGCGCCTGGTAGATGGACTCTTCTTCTGTTTCTTCTCTTCTTCAGAGCCTCCGTGCCCCTTCGGGTGAGGACCAGTGGTACAGGGGATCCTCTTGCCAAGGTGCTACCTCTCCCCGAAGAGGGTGGTGCCTTGGACGTCTCTACCTCAAACTCCAGGTTCAGGTGGACTCTCTTGCCTGTCTCCTGGACAGTCCAGGTGACAGGGCAAGAGATGACCAGAGCTGATATGGTTTTGATGAGTTGCTCTGGTAATTCCAGCTTTTCCATGATTGTTGGGCAGGTGCTCACGCTCTGAATTCAGAAGTATGAATGAACGAGTAAACGCTTCACATCGAGCCGTATTTATAGGGAAAACTATGGATCACGTGACAAAGCTTGACGTCACTAAAACAATAAACCAGTGTTTCAAAGCAAGTTTACAGTTAGTTGATAATAATTATGTACAGGATGTCCCGTTTAAAATGGGATCTCTGCAATACCTTGTTTGACAGAGCTCAGTGAGCTCTGTCAAACAGGGTACGTTTGGTTAAATATCAAACTGCATTATGGGAAATATTTGCAGCTGAAAACTTTGCCATTTCGACATGAGCGTGCAGAGGGTTAACGGTTAAGTTGATCTTTGCTCTTGCAAAAAGAATCGCCAATGTCGAAAGAAACAGTCCATTCTTAAGAAAGTCTCATCAATAATTTTCAGTCTGCTAAGATTGTCATACGGCTGAAGATCAAAAATTAATTGGTCTATTTGTTTTGACTTTTAAAAAGCCTTCCCGGACATTGAAGCTAAATCTAATTAATATCAGTTCTTAGGTTCTGCTCTGAGGCAGAACCAAATCTGACAATACCAGTCTTTTTTTACATAACATAACATACTTTATTCATACCATATGAATATATAAACTTTCGTCTTTCGATCAATAGTAGAAACATAAATAAAAACGTGGCGCATACGCATGGACACAAATCCCTGCAATTCTCACATTCCCCAAACCCAAACCTGCTGTTTTAACCCTTTACCTAACGTAACGGCCAAAACCGAACAGCGCTATTCTCAAAAATCGCCCGTTAATTTTCATTATTTTTTTCATTTTTTGTCTCAAAAACATAGGTTATGACCCCTCATTGGAACGAGCTCGTCGAGCTCGTTCCAACGAGGGGTCATAACCTATGTTTTCGAGACAAAAAATGAAAAAAATTAGTTATTCAAGAATTATTTTTGCAAGTGTCGTCTGCTTTTCATGTTAGGTAAAGGGTTAACCCTTTGACTCCTAAGCGTCCAGTGCAGAAATATCCATCTCTCAGTGGATGTACATCCACAATCTGTAGTGTACAGCTGCAGATTGCGGATGTTATTCCATCACCATAACACACCGTTACAAATTCCTCTTTACAACTCGGAACTGGAACGTAATTCCCTCTGTGCTGGAAATTGGGCTTAAAGGGTTTAAATAGTGTAAAAAATATCTCACATGTTTTTTAGGGTACAAGATCAAAGGCTGGCTTAATGCCACTTTTGTTTTAATTTAACCTTCACAATGGGAGTTGTCGAAGTGTCCGAGATGTGGAAAACAACTGAATCTAGACATGCAAAAACACTCTTAGAATTGCGCAAACGGTAGTTGTGCAAAAATAAATTGCATCAGAATTCCATCACTGTTCATGACGCGCCTCTATTTTTGCGTTGCTTCAGCGCCTATTTTGATGCAGAGTGCCGTTCGTGTTTCTGATTCATACTTATTCTGTGTTCTAAAACTTTTGTCACTTTTTTTTTAGAATATTTGATGTTTTTTTTTCAACGGCCAACTCGGTCCCTGTAAATCTTAGATTTTTTCAATTGAATCGAATCTCGAATCACATCTCGTAGTTTCTCAAGCCGATGATTTTACACCATCTTTCAATCGTTGGATTTTGAAAATATTGTCGGTCTCCACCCAAGTATTTTGTTAAACTCCTGTTCTGTGAAATCCCCATCTTTTGCAATACTAAACCACGCAGAAATGAAAATCCGCTCCGCACATACGTGTGGAACGGAAATTGTTGACGGCCTCTTTTTAAATAGAAGCGAGATTTTACTAGAATTTTCTACAGATCGTGCACCAAAATTACAATTTGACTCGCTAGCGATAGCTAAACATAGTAACACGAGTTCCCCTTGGTTGACGATAAAATGCATTCTTTTTGTTGATAGTTCGTCCCCAGAGTTCCAGTGTGTTCTATGTACCTACTGGCATCTAGAACAGATTGGAACTCAGGGGACGAGTTGTCAACTGAATTGCTGAGTGTCCTTCTTATAATTACTTTCATAGACGTGAAGGCGTGTAATAAATACAGAAACACACACTCGTGTGATTGGGCTAATCGATATGGCACTTGTGCCATCGCGGACGGATAAAACTCGGGGCCTGAGACCTCTCATTTTATCCTTCAGCGCTGGCACTCGTGCATGTCGATCAGCCCATTCACACGCGTGTGTCGTTCTGGATATGAATTCAACGGCGACTGGCCTGTTTGGCCAAGTTAATAAAAAAAAAACTCTGAATATTCCAGAAACTGAATCAAAGTAGTTTAGGAAGCTGAACCTCCCTGAATTCTTCTTCTACCATCAGATCTCCTGTACAGGAGACATGATGACAGAACAAGACTTCAGGGCAAGATTCTTGGTGGGATTATGGTTCTAAAATTTTCTAATCGAATTTCAGTGCACTACAACCACTATACCATCAGGGAGATCGAGAGCCAATACCATAAAACTCTTACAATTGTATTTTGTACCTATTAATATAATCGACTAAAATGAATAATTAGCTAATGGTTCATTTCAGCCCAATCAAAGTCATCATAAACTAGAAAATACAATTCTAGAAAATGCAACTGTAAAAGTTTATACTATTGGCCCCGGATGGCACATGACCAGTTCAGGAAAACTTGAAGCCGAATCTTATCTGGGCACATTGTAAACGTTTTCCGGCGGATTTGAAAATGTGTACAGATATAGCCCATTGTCTTGTACCCTCTAGATTTCAATACCCATTTCAATGCACACTTTGTCTCTCGGTATTTTTCGACAAAACAAAACATGTTCTTGTTGACTGTTCAAGACTAAGACATCTGAGAAATGATCTATGGAACCAATTATGTGATATATACGGTATCCCACTATTTCTTTACATGGATTCTGTAAGCAGTGAGGCATTCATTGAGATTGTATTAGGCAAATTCGACCAACACGTTCACTCTTTGCTACAGTGTGATGGTCAAGACAGAGTGTGGTCGTTCAAAATCTTCTGTTTGCGCTGGCTACACAAGCTTCTTCTCCTATCAGCCCCGTGCAAACATCAGCCTGATTAAACTGTAATGCGTTAAATGTTGTTCTGACACAATTTATCGAAGTGAGCCCAATGGACTCTCTTCGAAAAATTGTGTCAAAATAAAGTAACTCTTTTGCAGATTATGGAGTACATTCTATGAAGAAAGAATCATATCCAGCATCTACATGTATCAGCAAAGCCCACGCGTGGGTTTCTACCTTCCAGTAACAAACCACTAGAAATAAACCAGTGCCTTCAAACGATCTCACGTAAAACATATTTACTTCTTCTGTTCCTTGAGTGTACGTTTCTTCTCCCACTGGGTATTCATTAACATCATTACCTTTGTTGCCAATGGTTTTTGTAGGACTCTTCTCTCGTCGTCCATTCACAATATTCAGTTTGTAACATTATTGTAAATTAACTCACTGTATATAGTTTTCTCTCTCTCTCTCTCTCTCTCTCTCTCTCTTTCTCTCTCTCTCTATTATTTCTATTAATTTTCTAGTTTCGTTCAGTTTTACTTGATGTACTCTTCAAAAATGGAGGAAATAAAGACATCAGCATCATCATCTCACAGCTACACTAATCAAGATGTTCATAATCGGATCGAATTCAAATCATGGTTCAAGTGCCTTTGTTTATTTTGTTTCTGTATTGTATTGTTTATTTCACTGTACACACAATGTTTCGCATTTATATTATATTATTCAGAATAAAAATAAAATGATGTATTTCTCACTTTTCACACAATTTTGTAAACAGCATCAGTGGAAATAAGTAGTAGGATAAGCACAGCGGAATTCGTGGAAATGTTCAATATACCTTGTTAACCCTTTACCTAACGTAACGGCAAAAAACCGGCCAGCGCTATTCTCAAAAATCGCGAATTAATTTTCATTATTTTTTTCATTTTTTGTCTCAAAAACATAGATTATGACCCCTCGTTGGAACAAGCTCGTCGAGCTCGTTCCAACGAGGGGTCATAACCTATGTTTTTGAGACAAAAAATGAAAAAAATTAGTTATTCAAGAATTATTTTTGCAAGTGTCGTCTGCTTTTCAGGTTAGGTAAAGAGTTAAAGTACGTTGTCGAATATGGGTAAGGCAAATTCACATGGGAAGTGAAATTAAGTGGAGCCGGAACAACACGTTGTTACTCTTGGACAAGTGTGGTGCACAACAATATCTGCGTATAGTCCTGCTATCGACCTGTCTGGGCCCTGTGGCAAACCAGATAAACGCCTGGAGACGCAGGGAAATGTGTCAGTATAAACTAGGTTGAAATAGGCTGACATTGAAATAAACTTACGAATATTTCAAATAATGAGTTACGTGTATTAAAAGAATTTTAGAGGCCCGAATAGTTTTAGGCAGGGATATGTCAAGCCGGCAAACATCAAGTTTGTGGCATCTTTTTATTTCTATCTGTTATGCATGCGTTTTCACAAAATTGTAGCTTTCAATGTCAAGATGACACAAAATTTACACGCCAAATCAGCAAGGAGGTTCAGCAATAATTTAATGATTCAGCACTGTGAGGCTGTTGGAGTACCTTATTACTAAACCTCGCTCTGTTTACATAAAACATTCGCCCACTTTCTTGTAAATTATATTTGTATGACAGTATTATTCAGTAGCTAATTGTAAGGGCTGTATCTAACAATATAAAACCCCGTGTTCTGTAATTTTTTCTGTCACACACCAACGTCTTTTAAAAAATATCACCTAATGTAAAAGTTTAAACAGAGTTTGGATATTTGAACAATTACAATATGCGTCACGCTTTTTATTAAATGCCTGTTCTATGGAATCCCCATCTACTGCAACACTAAACCATGCCGAAAATGAAAATCCGTTCCGTACGCATGTGCGGAACGGAAATCGTTGACGGACTATTTTTAAATAGAAGCGAAATTTCACAGGAATTTTCTACAAATCCTGCACAACAATTACAATTTGAATCCCTAGCGATAGCTAAAAATCGTCTCCTGAGTTGCAATGTGTTCTATGTGCCAGTAGCCACATAGAACACATTGGAACTCAGTGGGCGAAAGAGTGACACGGGTTCCCATCGCAAATTTGGTTGGCGATAAAATGTGTTCTTTTTGTTGATAGTTGTCAAATAAATTGCTGAGTATCCTTCTAATAATTGTTTTTATAGACGTGAAGGTGTATAATAAACACAGGAGGATACACGCGTACGAGTCACCCCACTCTGCAAAAGCTACCAGTAGTCAGCTCACTTTGCAAAAGCTAGTATTTATTATATACTAACTGATAAGATCTTTGGAAAATGTTTAACAAATACCTTTCGGTATCTGTTGTCGCGATAGGTATAAGAGATTACCTACACGGAAGTAAGGCACACTAAACAATAAGTTCAAATTGATATCAATGCGCGTTTTCGACCTTTGTTGCACTTCAGTTTAAAACATGGTTCAGTTACAGTCATCGCAACGCATATAATAAAATAATACATACTGTTTATGAGTAGGTACCAATTATCCCATTCGTGATTGCAAGGTAATATGAGTTTTTACTTGCGGCAATCTCGTGAAATATTTCTGATACCTTCGCCGCTAATAAATACTTCTATTATACGCTAAACGATAGATTGTTGACAAAAATGCGGAAAGGCAGAAATCATATCCCCCACTGTGAAGATATAGAAATTTTCACTTTCACGGTATCAATCAAAATGGTGGCTTTTAAAGCATCACTTCAAGGTGAATACGAGTCAAATTTTCACTGAAAATGATCAATTTGTTCTAAAAACGTATAATGAAAAGAAAGTCTTGTGTTTTTGAGTGGATATCAGTCATTTCCAGCTATATTTCAGCACGTATTCACCTTGAATTGAGGTATGAAACCCGCCAGCTGTATCAGATCGCAAGACGCTACCTTTTCCACGTATCGATCAAATCACTTCCGCGTATCAATGCGCATCGACTGCTTACTTTTATGCATCAATACAAGGTTGAAACGAGTGGAATTATCGATAGGAGTGATCAGATTCTTATAAAAAGCGTATAATAAAAAGTCTATTGTTTTTGAGTGGATACTGAACATTTATCTCCCTCGTGATCGAGACAAATGGTGATTTTCTCTCGGGCAAGCGCTGGCGAAAAATAAACATTTGTCTCGGTCACTCATGAGATAATTTCCGATATCCACTCAAAAACACTTGATATCATCTTTATATATTTTCTTACAATCACAAATGAGATAATTCTGGTACCTGCTCGAAAACAGTAGGCATGTTCCGTATCTTTCAACAACACTTTTTACAGCCTCGACTTGTGTTTTGTTCAACTATGTGTTGTTGGTATACAATGAGAATGTATCACCAACCATACGGATCTGCGAATGTAAACAATGTACTTGATCTAAATTGGTTCATTTTCGTTATTCGAGCATCCCATTTTAACAAGAGCAGCCATGGGAGCCACATGTATATAAGCATCTTTAACTTTTTCATCAATATTATGAGAATTTCTAGAGGGAATGTTTTCAAAATAGGAGCTACTTGGGCGCCCTTTGTGTAATCAATATGTAAAATTTACTAGAAACTGGGAGCCACTTGAACGTCGTTTGTTTTATTCCTTTGAGAAATGTGAGAAATGTGAGAACTAAAAACCTTTTGGTCACATGAACTCCTTTTCAGGAGGACCGGTACATGGCACTGGTCCTATTGAAAGTAACTATTATGAACCAGAATCTTTGAAAAGGACAGTTTGGTTTATTTCTTCTTCCTCAGCCATCTCCAGTTTCCAAGACATCGGGTTGGAGGCTGAATCAAGTTCAATAAATAGACCGAAGTTGCCGAAGGAGCAATTCTTTGACCAGTGCGGTAAAACGTATTTACACCTACACACACACACATTTGCACCCGCGATTCAATTCCTCCAATTTCAGAATTGCTCTGTGTTTGGGTTTTAACTTTTTTTCCTCTGATACAATCGGCTGTGTTGGATTTAGATTGTCAGTTTGTTTGTTTTTTCGTGGAAGTAGTTGCAAGAAAATTGAGCACGTGTCCTTCCTGGCTTATCACAGGTTCATGCATTTCACATTGAAAACATCCGAGGCTTTAGAAAGGAATCACTCATTAATTACTTTGTTGGTGGCTGCAGACACTAGTGTCGTCGAAGCAAATAAACGTAAACATTTGGATGGACACTTGTACAGATTCACGTGTGAGACATTTTCTAATTTTTGTTGTTTTCTTATGATCTTTTTAAATAAACAGAACATTGCTAGCAGTTCTAAGAAAATTTAGCATGCTCGTTTCCAAATTTTCAAAATGTTAATCCTTAAATCTGTCTACTAAACAATGGCACCCATCGGTATCGGTTTCAAAAGTGGGTGAAAAGGATTTTTCCTCGATATTTGGTTTAAACAATATTTATTGAAGAAAGCACTGTAATTGCATACAATGTGATTTACATTAAAGAAGGGAAACAATTACTATTATGAGACATTTAATGCAGCATACAGAAACATTACAAGGTAAATCACTACAATGAAGGGATACAACAAAGAGCTTGATACTTATATTGGTCGCCTCCCTTGGGTCTTCGTGTTTCAAAATAAGTATTACCGGAACTGCTGGCGGAACACTAAATGCAAATTGTTTAAACTGTGTGCGGCAAGATATTAATGTATATAGATGAATACTGTAGAAGAAGAACGGAATTGCAGAGGTAAGATAAGATGTAAGATAGTATGAAAAGAGAAGAAACCAACATGAAATCAAACACAAGCAAGCCGAGAGGCGAACAAAGTTCAGAATACGAGTAAGAGGACACTGAGTTGACGCAGCATGCACTCCATTGGAGGGGGGGGGGGTAACAAGAAGAGTTGGCGCTGGGTTGGAGGTATCAGGAGATAACATACCCGACAATAGATCAGATTCACTCTTTGTATTTAACCATTTACTTAACATGAAAAGCAGACGACACTTGCAAACAAAGTTCTTGAATAACTTTTTTTTTTATTTTTTGGCTCAAAAACATAGGTTATGACCCCTCGTTGGAACGAGCTCGATAAAGCCAGCTGTTATCTCTATAAATATATTTTAATATCTTTGAAATCCAAACTTATGTCATTAAAGACTTTACGTTTAATTTAAGATGCCTTATAACTGGGCTGTGAATAGTATCACATATATTGAATATTGAGGTTGGTAGATATCTGGGATGCGCAATAGACATGAGGCTATGTACAAGAGGCATGAGGCTATGTACAAGAGGCATGAGACTATGTACATTGTGTAATGAAGTGTGCATGGAAGACGCGTTCCATTTTTTTGTTAGAATGTAGTGGGCTGAGCGATGTTAGGAATAGATTTATCAAACCGTATAACTGGAGACGACCTTGCACACATAAATTAATTGAGCTATTAAATTCACAAAGTAGGAAAATATTATTAAATCTTCCACATTATATTCAAAGTGCACCAACAGTACGCGAACGTATTCAGTCAGGTCGCCCTCTTGACGATTAAAGCCAAATGTATACCACGTCGGTACTCAATGAGCCGACGCCAGTGACATACATACTTGCATGGCTTTATTGAAGAATAAATAGTGCGTTTAAAGCAAATGTTATTCCAGCTTTCTTCCGAATCCCCTCCTTCGTCAATTTAGTTTGATCATGTGTTAGTTGTATTCATTGAAAGTTACGTACAAAACATTCAGTTCGTTTACACTTGTTCACATGTATACAGTTAACCTGTTTTTTTCAATAAATATTGTTTAAGCTAAATGTTATTCAGGGGTGAAGTTAAGTACCATTTCATAGTGACTGATTTTATGGTAGATTCCTTTTGGGAACTCACGGGCGTTCTGTGTGTCCAGTCGGCTATTGTAATATAGTCTCACTTCTGCTCACTATAATTGGACAATTTCGTGTATGAGTTGGTAGACTTTCAGGGCTTTATGGAGATCGGCGCATGCGCCATAGGTGAAAATTAAATGTTTGCACAAAATAGTTCATTTCTAAAGTGACTAAAGTTATGTTATGTTACGTTACGTTACGTTACGTTATGCTATGTTATGTTATGCCATGTTATGTTATGTTATGTTATGACATGTTACGTTATGTTGTTATGTTATGTTATGTTGTTATGTTATGTTATATTATGTTATGCTATGTTATGTTATGTTGTTATGTTATGTTATATTATGTTATATTGTGTTATATTTTGTTATGTTATGTTATGTCATGCTATGTTGTTATGGCTTTTGCATTATGTTTTGATTCTCGTGAGACCAAGGTCTATGGAGATCAATGAACAACGGTTCAACGGGCCACTGAAAGCTTTGAACACATTTCAACAATTAAGAATAGCTTAACCGAGTTTGCTGGTGCCGTGTTTATCATTACTTCTTTGTTTGGTATCGAGTAACGTTTAACCCCCGGCAGACTTATTTCGAAATATAAACATTTAAGAATTTTCCCATAACTTAAATTGGTGTGTAATCAATTCCATCTTGTTTAACGAATCTCACTGAGCTCTGCCAGACAAGATTGAATTCGTTAAACATCTAGTTGCAGTTCGTGAAAGATTTGCTGTTTTGAATTTCAATTTTTTGACGTCTGTTTCTGTAGAGTTCATTTATTCCTGTATGTTCTCATTCGTGTACATTCTTATCTGGAACGTGAGATGTGAAACAGTGTTCACATATTAATAGTCCATGTGAAACACACAAACTATTGTTTTTGTATGTTTTATTCTTCTTCTTCTTCCACCCAATTCCGTGTCTGCACGATAATTCGAAAACAAATCTTCCTATCACGCTGCTTTTTGGAATTTTTGGCTTTTTAGTTTCTCAGACTCCTGTGCAGTGGGTGCGGCCAAATTGGTCGGAGGGCTTTTACAGCCTATAATTTTTTGATAACAGTAAATCACCCCGAAGCAATAACTATTTTATATTTATATACACTGGAATAATGTAAACAATATTCTGGAGAATAGTGTAAACATTCAATTTTCAGAGTGCTGGAGACAAGCCATACATTAAATTTTATCCATTGTTTTAATCTGTTTCAAGTTTTCATACCCCCAATGCATTCCTGAAGTTCAAACATGTATTTTTATATTTAAAAAGTGACCGGTGAAAAAAAATTCGAAAGTGGGCCGCACTCTTATCTCAAGTGTAGTTTGAGGTAATGCCCTGGGACGAACACCAAAAGAGATGAAACTCAATGGAGATTCAAAATACGGGTTTGAGGTCACTAAAGATCATTGAGTGCATTCTTCAAAATTACTGTAAATCGCATTTTATGACCCACTAAATCAACCATGAAGTTCATACATGTATTACACTCAAAAAGTGGGCTTGGCCAACAATAATGAAAGTGAATCACGCTCATATCTCAATCACGGGATGACCTGTGGGGCCTGGAACCAACGACAAATGAGTCGGTATGCGCTAGGGGTTCAAATTACGAATCGATGTCATCAGGGCCCCAGTGGTCACAGAGAGCATTTTTCATAACTGTTGAAAATTACATTAAAACCCCTAACTTCATACATGCATTTCATCACGCAGAAAAGTGGGCGGAGCCAAATTTTTTTTAAGTAACCCGCTTTCAAAACATTCCGCCCATTCCCCCCAACCGCACCCCCTCCCCCGTCCATTTCTATTTTAGAGCATGGTATAATCTAGGGCTAGAAAATGACTGAACCAAAAGTTTTGAAAGGTGGTCATGTTGATATCGCAAGCATATTATCGCACTACGACTTGAAACCTTTGAAAATCAAGTTGAAACTCGTTCAAAATATCTACCAAGTTCTTTCGAATCACCATATGGTTATTGATTCTATGTTGCAACTCTAAGTATTTTGTTCTTAGCAAACAATAGGTCAATGTGGGCATTATATCTTGCGTTATTTATTATTCGTAACGAACGAGGGAGGGGCGTGGTGGCGTTGCGGTAACCGGTTCTCGTCAGATCACCGAAGTTAAGCAACGTCGAGCCCGGTTAGTCCTAGGATGGGTGACCGTCTGAGCAATCGATTCGGACTCCCGCGCTGTGTCCTTGGGCAAGGCACTTAACCCCCATTGTCCACAAGGGGGGCACGATGACGCTGTGTACTAAGGCGTACTGCACGTCGATGGTGCGCAACCAACCTAACCCTGCCTGTGCTGTAGTGCGGAGTTACGCTGTTGGGGAGCTGGTAGCTGCTCGTCGTTGCTCGGTGGTTTTCTTCGGATACTCCGGCTTCTTCCGACCGTAAAACTGTCGCGGCCACGATTAGCCATTGTGCATAAGTATGTGACCTTAAACACCAATAAAAAAAAAAATAAATAAATAATTCGTAACGAGAGCTTCTGCATAATTACCAATTTTCTAGTATCCCTAGATCTGCCCCAAATTTGCATTCTATATGTCAAATAGCTGTGTATTAGGGCATAGTAAAGAGTTTTCATTACTTCGTGAGGGAGAATAGTTTTGACTCTATTTAGACTGTAATTTGCTCGAGCTATTTTAGAGCATAATTCGGGATATGTGTGGCTTATAGGATAAGTGTTCGTCGATACTTATCCCAAGGGAGTCTTCTGTGTCTCGGGTCCCTACTCTATCAATTATTTGGTTATTTATATGAATTTCCTGGTGCATGTTGCCATTGTACTTATAATTCGGGTTAAGAATTATATACGTAGTTTTAGTGGTGTTTAGTAGTTCACCGCTAGAAGATCATTATCTGGTCCCAAGTCATACACTTAAGTGTCATCAGCAAAAGATAAACGGTTAAATGATGTTGAGTTACTCATATTATTGATGTACAAGAGAAATGACATAGGTCCTAAAATCGAGCCTTGTGGAACACCGCACTTCAATTTGGTAAGGCACGATTTATGGCCGCCATACTCAACATACTGAGACCTGTTTGATTAGTAGCTTTTAAACCAAAAATGCGAGTCTCCCGTGATGCCGTAGGTTTCCATTTTATTCAACAAAATGTCATGATTAATGGTATCAATGGCTTTGGATAGATCAAGAAATAAAGCTATAGTGTTGTGGCTTCCTCCTTTGTTTTTCTCTACTGCCATGCTATTCACTAGTTGAAGGAAAGGTGCAATGATGTTTTTTGAATCCATATTGATGGGGATATAAAATTTTTAAAGTATCTAGGAAATATGTAAGTCTGACGAACATAAGCTTTTCCATCACTTTCGAAAATACAGGTAACAGCCTGACGGATATATAATTGGTAAACATGTGCTCGTCACCCGCTTTTCATTTTATATGGAATTATACCGTTAGAAAAAGGAAGTGTTAACAACGTGCGCAAGTGGGTCAGCAATTCGTTTGCCGTATGCTTCAAGAGACGAGTGGCGAGATCGTTACAATCTTTGGTAAATTTCGTTTAAACAATATTTATTGAAAAAAGACAAGTTAGCTGTACTCATGCAAACAAGTGTAAACGGATTCGATGTTTTGTACATAACTTACAGTGAATACAATTAACACCGTCGCCAGCACCATGCACTGTTGGGAAACGAACAATGTCTCGTAAGTGTAAGACGCATTTTTCATTAGCGTGCAATGTATTGTTCAATAATATATGAAACAATGTTCGCCCCCGCGGCCTACAGCACCGGCAGCACCCCCCCCCCCCCCCCCCAACGAAAACTCCAACAGTGTGAAAAGCTGATGGTGATCCTGGCCCTCAACCCGCAGATATTTCATTTGATATGGGTTTTCACTAAAAAAACTCACGTAAGACCCACTGATCATCACGTTAGCTTGATGGTCCTTTAACAGAAGAGCAATATGCTGCTTTTTTGGAAGATATAGTTGGATAACACAATAGGAGCTCACTTGAAAGAGATGTTGTATTGAGAGATCACCCAGTGGGCGACTGGGCCTAGATTCCACCTATTGTAAACTATAAGGTGAGCAGAGGCGGTGTCGCAGTTATTGGAATCGTTTACTAAGCAGAATAAAGTTCTGCACCATTTCAAATACAGACAAATTTTCATCACTGGTAAAGACTTCGGAGCCAAATAGGAGTGTTGTCACATCTGGTGCGAATGGAAGTGATTTTATTGTTGACCCGCGTGTCTCTTCAAAGGCAGGACACAACAAAAGAAAGTGTTCGCTTGTCTCGAGTACGCCACACTGACACAAGGGCGATGGCGACAGGTGGTTATTGAATAATGGGTGCTAAGATTACTGCAACACAACAGCAATCTGCCGTGATAGATTTGTCCTATTCGTAATTTTTGCATGGCCATAAAAAGAAGGAGGTCGCAGATTGCCCCTGTTAAGATAACATGCGAAATTACTTACTGATGAATTTTCTCTGATTGATAACAGTATGTCGTTCCATAGGCTTGTAGTTCTCGGAAAAAATGAAGACTGATACAGTTGGGTGTTGCAGAAGGGAGCTCGGAGATAATTACTTGCTCGAAGATTGAGACATCGGCTGGTGGCAGAAACTGTTGGAGGTAAATTTAGATTTCATCTTATTTATAATGAAAGTAACTTGAAGTGGACTTGTTGGTATCAGATAGAAATTACTTGAAACATGAGTAGTAGTGTATGCACGTTTGAGGTAAAGGCTGCCGGCCCCCCGGTGTCGGCCCCTGGAAGTAACGTCATAGTCATGCGACCCAGTGGCGCCATGTTGTGTTGTCATGGTAACCCTCATGAGCGGCCATCTTGTGACGTCATCTCCATAGTGATACGTGGTGTTAGTGCGCATGCGCAGCGCGTGTTGTTAGGGTGATACGTGTTTCCTGGAGATAAATGAAATCCCCCTCTAGATAAATGAAACAACAAGAGTATACGGAATAGAGTCAGAACTAACAAGAACAGACCAGAGAAGCTAAATATAGTAATAATAAGAAAAGCTATGCTAACTGAAAGGCTCTTCTACTCTACTGGAGTATACTCCAGGACAAAGGAACATGGTCAGGTAAACGAAAACTATTGCATATATAGATAGAAGCAGAGAATTCTTAAAGAATTCGAAATAGTAAAACTTGTGGGGTTGTTTGTGGTAATTCGTTATACTCCGATTTAATCGAACACACCCTCCGAACATACCCCTATCCAATAAGAAGGTTTTAGGTCACATAGCAACCACGTGCTACCATAGAAACCAAGATGGCGGCCTCCAGTATACAAAATGGACAACGGAAACACGTACTAACACCACGTATTATCAATATGGAGATGACGTCACAAGATGGCCGCACACGCGTCTTACCATGACAATACAACATGGCGCCATTGGGTCACGTGACATGACGTCACCACCGGGGTCCGGCAACCTTTACCTCAAACTTGCATACACTACTACTAACATGCTATTCATTTCATCTGTGTTGGATTTATTTGATTTTTGATTTTTCACATGTTTCTTTAACTACAGTTAAAACTAGAAGTCCTGTCATGAACTGTGTGCTTATCTTGGCCTAAATGCGCGTAGTAATTGTGCGCGATTGCCATATCGAATGGCATCCAAAGCACGGCAGGTTCTCCTGGTTACTCACAGCGAACACGGGCAATGTTTCTGCCAATGGACCTCCGGATTACCCGGAGGTCCATTGACTGAAACATTGCTTGTGCTCAGGCCATATGCACAGAATATGATAGCCTTACTATGGTTCTAACGCGTAGATTAAAGCGCAGATCGACGTGCTATTTGTGCGTATTTCATGACAGGACATCCAGTTTTAACTGTATATTAACAAAAAAGCTATTAAATTCCTGTGCTGTATCGATCAGAGCATTTATTTCTTTGTTGTTTAATGTAAAGAAGGAAGATAATTTCGCTGCATGTTTTGCTTTTTTGATAACTTCATTTAATATTTGCCAGGTTTCTCGAATATTATTTTTTCGCTAAGACATTTCTATAATTGCTTGAATTGTTTTGTTTTTTTTTAGTTCATTACAAATTCTACAATAGTTTTTGTTTGTTGTTCTGCTCGTTACGGTGTCTGAGTATTTTAATATAAAACTAGCGGGTGAATACCCGGCGTTACGCGGGAGAAGATGGTTATATCAATATACCCCC
This sequence comes from Pictodentalium vernedei, assembly GCA_031216915.1. Lineage (NCBI taxonomy): Eukaryota > Metazoa > Mollusca > Scaphopoda > Dentaliida > Dentaliidae > Pictodentalium > Pictodentalium vernedei. The sequence goes on from CM062293.1 coordinate 187,038,738, forward strand.
AGATATGATCGGCTTAGTCTTTTTCGAAATACGAGGTCAAGGTCACCAATTTCAAGGTCAAGGTCACCCCGCACGGGCACCCCGATAAAGTAAAAATGATCGATGGGTCAATATACCCGCACATATGAAATTCTAGCCCGGTCGGCCCAGCCGTTTTCGAAATAAAAGGTCAAGGTCATCAATTTCAAGGTCAAGGTCACCCCGAATGGGCACGGCACCCATCCCATGTTACTCGCAGGGACAAATTACCCCCGTGTACAAAATTTGAGATGGATCGGTCGAGAAACGGAGGAGTTCACCCGGAACAAAGATAGAGAGATGGAGAGAAAGACAGATAGATAGAAAGATAGATACAGACATTCGCATTCATATATTAGATTTTAGCTAATTATTGGCTGATACAACGAGTCCTTTATTCATCCAAGGATGTTTTATTGAATTTTTTACAACGATAGAAACGTTTAAGGGGAAAGGCTGCGTCATAGTCCTTCCTGTAAATATTGAAGAATTTTTCATATGAAGTGTTCGCATAGTTTGCTTGCATTACTGGTGAGAAGTCCCTTAGTAAGAGATTTTTTTCTTTGAACACTGCTATATTTTCTGAATTAATGGTTCTAGTCAAGATTGTGTTTTGTGTAGTGACTGGCTTGGGGGCAGTTTCAATGTGAAAAAACGCCGAAATGGCCAGACACGTTTGTAATGATTATGCCGGAGAAAGATGTGGGAAAAGTTTTTTAGAGTAAGTGTGGTCAATTAGGGTGGCAGAATGATTAGTTTCTCTCGTTAGTTTGGTAATATGAGGTAAGAAACCTTGACTGAACATTAGGTCGATATATTCTTCCGTCTTCGGGTGGATAGATGCTTTTAGCAATTCTAAGTTGAGATCACCCTTATATAATTTTTTTTTATTTTCAGCATTTAGTATCCCAGTTATTTCATTTAATTTAGAGGGATTCGAAAACATTCGGAATGAAAGCTGAGAGATCTTTCCGGACTTTGTAGAGAGTACCTTCCTTGGTATATAACCCTATGCCCCTCGGCCATCATCATTTTCAGGTCTCCAGTTTTTCATCAATTCCTGGTATATCTCTAAGGAGACTAGATATTGGAAGGAATTTGGAAAACTTCGGTAAGTCCAATTATATCGAATAAATTCGCTTAGTTCTGTAAATTACATAACAGGTTTTTGATTTGATCCCAGTGACACTCTGACAATTAATGTGAAAAAGAGAACAATCAATGTCGATTTTGCTGGGAGCTAATTGGGAATCAATTGGCAAATAATAATTTCATTGGTGGGGGTAATTCTTGAAAGGGGAGTCATCATCAGGCAAGGAGCACACTTTCAAATTATATATTCATGTGAAGTCGTACTCTGCGCTTGTCTGAACCTCGTCCATGGTCAGATTACCCGACACTGAGAATCACTTAACTATCATGACCCCCAGATGGATGATTGTGCAAGGCCTTTATTTCCAAGTAGGTGGATAACTACCCCCCCCCCCCCACGACTTAGTGTAGTTTATATTTTTAACCCTTTGAACTCTAGTGGTACCTTCCATGCCAGTTCTATGGCAGCATCAGAAGAGTCAATATTCATTATTTGGGGTAGACCAATCAATATTTTCAACGTGCAGCCTCTGGGCTGCATGTTGAAAATATGCATTGGTCTAAGCCACACCATAACTGAACAGATGTCCTATATAATGACGTTATGACGTATCATGTTCCTTGCCGGAAAAGCTGCCGCTAGGGTTAAAGGGTTAAGTCAGGTATTGTTTATTTCTTGGTTAGTTCTCATCGGCGACTGTTGAAATTTGGAAGTGAAACATTGGATAATAAAAATAGAATATAGGAAAGTACTCATGCGTTGATATAACAATAGTTATCCATACTCTATTTGAAAGTTCCCTGAGTTAAATCGATTGATAGTTACCTTCAAACCTTCAAATAATAATGGTAACAATCACACGATACTGAACATCCATAGGTCATCATCTCCTTCCAGCTACATGCATTAGTATTTTTTATATAACTATTGTTCGTTACGATTTATTGGAAGTACCCATGAGTCATTTCCAATGAGGTGAATCAAACATCTATATATGTGGTCAACAGATACTGACTTCCCGTGTTAATTAACATTATGTCTTTTCAGTTATTATCAAATAGTATTGTTGATACAACTATGGTCTGTCACATTTTACAGGTAAGTAAGTCATTTCAAAGTGTTCATTTGTGGCCTTTTTAGATGTTAAAAAGGCATACGATAGAGTATGGAGGGAGGGTATGTGGCGCAGGCTGGAGGCTCTGGGCTTGGGAGGCGAGTTTGTTGGGATTATGAAAGCATTATATAAAGATGTACAGAGTGAACTCAGCCTGGGAAACATTACAATAAAACGTGTGCCTATGGAGATAGGCCTAAAACAGGGGGTATTCTTTCGCCAATTCTTTTTGCATTGTACATCAAAGGTTTAGGAGATGAACTCCTGCATAGCGACGAGGGGTTGCAGTTGGTGACTTGAAGATCCCAGGGCTATTTTTTGCAGACGATATGGTGTTAGTGTCAGAAAGCGAAGAGGGGCTAGCGAAGATGCTGGGAATTGTTGGGAAATATGGCAGCAAATGGAGACTCGAACTTAATGAAAGCAAGAGCAAAGTTATACCTGTGGACCGCAAAGTGGACCCCACTCGAAGGTGGAGAGTGGGTGAGTTCTGCATTCTTGAAGGTAGCAGCAGACTTCTTAGTGTAGGAGAGACTAGTGACTATGAGTACCTGGGGGTAAATATAAACATCACAGGAAGAGGCATCTACCGAAACCACACAAATAAATTGATTCTGAGGGGGAAGCGAACCCTTAACCAAATGAAACTTAGGGAGAAACAGTTTCAATAAGGTTTTCGTGGGGAAAACCATTTGGGAAATGGTGGGTCTGCCTAGTATAACATATGGTACGGAAGTTGTACCCCTAAACCAGGCGGCTGTTAAGAGCTTGGAAATCCTGCAGAACGATACAGGCCGATGGATAACAGGGTCGAGTAATGCCGCAGCGCTAGAAGCAATCAGGGGTGAGCTTGGGTGGATGAGTATCAAGGACAGGATAGACCTATTGTCACTCAGTTATCTTAATTATTTGGTAAATCTCCCCGATAGCCGATGGTGTAAAGTAATGTTCCTGAGAACTTTCAACTCAAATATCGAGACGGGGTGGATGGTCCAAGTTAGGGAGCTAGTAGAAAACTACTCATTGGAGATCTCGGGCCTTGAGGTTGGGGCAAACCAGGGTAAAAAGATCGTCAGAGAAAGGATCATGGAGGATAATTGGCGAGAGGGGTCAAATCAAAGAGATCTTTGGGTGGCCTGCGTGATAAAGAGAAGCCTGGTTTTGAAGAGTACCTTGATGGCACCTTTGGGGGGTCACTGTTGTTCAAGCTGAGGTCGCGGTCCCTGGAGCTGAGGGGGAAAATTGGGAAAAACAGTGAAAAGGAGTGCCAGATGTGTAATTTGGGCGTGGTGGAGACCCTGGAACACTTTCTTCTAGAATGCCCAAAATACCAGTCTAAAAGAACAAGATTCACGGGGAGTATAATGGGGAAGTGGGATGGGAGAATGAAGGACATGTGGTTAGGGGGCGACTCAAAGGAGAGGGTCAATATGCTAATCGGAGAGATTGGGAAGAATGGGGCAAGGGATGCCATCAAGCAGTTCGTTTTCGAGTGTTGGGGGGAGAGAAGAAACGTGGGAATAGGGAGGCAGTTGGAAGAACAGGGGTAACCAAGGCCTTCTCATACAAGAACCGCGACAAATCAGCGGCCGGCCAAAGTGTTATTATTATTATTCCCAACAGGGTGTACCAAACTTTTGTATGTGTGATTAGAGGATAATGAACATCATGAGTTAATTAATTAACTGGTTGAGTGCTAGAAGACACTATCAGGGCTTTGATATTGATATTTTTTATTCACAGTATGCAAGAGACATTTACAGTACAGTACAGTAAACTACAAATACGGTACATAATGAATATTTCGGAAATAAAGGCGAACATACTGCAGGGGATGACATACCCAGATTGGCTGTCTACTTGTCATCCCTCTTGGAACAAGAACATAAGTGCATACAGTCTGTGAGAACGTGAAAAAGCTACAATTTGTACATATTTCTAATCAGCTGAAAATCGAACCCAAAAGAGAAGAAAAAAATCAATTAGTTCCAATCAAAGGAGAAAGAGAACTCTTTCTAAATTCTCAGTTCAGGTTATAAATTAGTTTGGGTCTGTCCGATATTACTGTCCCACACGTGGGGCTTGATGGTTCACAGTCAAAATTGTTAAACCTGCATGCCCACTCCATCCCATCATTAATAAACATCAATTTCAACATAATAACTCTTTGGTTAGCCGCTGATTTGTAGCAGTAATAGCAAGCAATAAGACAACTGTCAACGTATATTGACTATAAAATATCATTGTTAAATGAGTGTTGATAGGTGTTCGAAGGAGTGCACTTGAGCAGCAAGATTGAACTAGTCGGGGTTCCCAGATTATGTGCAGAGCGCGACCACCATCGCACACGGTTATTAATTGACGTAATGTACAGAGTTGGAACCTGGATGTAGAATTGAATTAAAAGAATTATGAAGTACCGTCGGGACAATAGGGATTATTGCAATGACATCAGTAGAATATGAAGACAGGAAGTTTGACGTCAGAGTTTTTTTTTAAAGAGCTTTCGATTACTAACATATCGAATGGAGCTGTCGAATGAATTCCAAATCCTCGGATATGTATATAACGGGATGTTATCTATTGATTTGGTTCTGGTTTTTTCTACATATAGGAAACCGGATTGTCTGGTTGTCATGCCTGAGGAATTATCTACAATGCTATTATTAAAGGATGCCGGTAGTTTAGCATTGCGCCAATCGAATATAAACAAGGAGGCTTGAAGTTTAAACATGTCCTCGATCTTGAGTATTTTGTCCTTTTTAAATAAGGGATCAGTATGAGCATTATATCGTTTATCGTTGATTATTCGCAGGGAACGCTTTTGCGTGACCATTAATGTTCTTATTGATCTTGAATTTCCCCAAACTTGAATTCCGTATGTCAAATGGCTGTGGATTAAAGCATAATAGAGAGTTTTTTAGTGCTTCGTGTGGAAGAGTATTTTTAACCTTATTAAGACTATAATTTGCGCGGGCGAAATAAATTTGAGATATGTGGGCATTGAAGGACAGGTGTTCATCGATACTTATACAGAGAAATTTTAGTGATTTTTCAGGTTCGCTGTCTCCAACGTTAGTTATTTTTTGGTTATTGATAAAAATATCTAATCCTGAACGACCATTGGTGTATCCTATTTTATTTATATTTAGTATCATACATTTGGTTTTATTGGCATTTAACAATAGTTGATTGGTTGAGCACCATTCAAATATGTTTTGAAGTTCATTATTGAAATTCGTCCTTGAAAGGACTTCGTTTGGACCAGAATCATGTCCCATCGTATCGTCGGCAAAACAAAGAAGATTTAACGAAGTTGCTGTAGCAATTGGCGATAAAATGTGTTCTTTCTCTGTTGATAGTTGTCAAATGAATTGCTGAGTTTCCTTCTAATAATTGTCTTCATAAACGTGAAGGCGTGTAATAAGCACAGAACGACACGAGCGTGTGAATGGGGTAATCGATATGGCACTTTAAAAAAATGAGGATACCAGAGGAAAAGCAAACATTTTCCTTGCTCATGTTTCATATTCAGTTAAATGCAAATAATATTTTGTTTATATAAATTTGTTTTATCACAAATTATTGAAGAGTGCCTATGGGCACTCTTCAGTAATTTGTAATAAAACACATTTTGCTAAATTAAGACCACCAAAGATAACGTAGCCCTCAACTAGTTAACATTGTCCCCTTCCAGCTACATTCTGGTAGTGTTGTTGGTATAGCAATGGTTATATGACCAGAAGACACTGAACGTAACTGTATTCCAGTAGTATTGTTGATATGACTATAGTTTGTCACACTTTATTGTAAAGTACCCTTAGGTCATTTTCAACAAAGTTCATCAAATATCAATATGAATTAGGACATAATTATGTTAGAAGATATTAATTATCCCGAGTCAAGTAAATCACCCTTCAATAACATTCCAACCTTCAGGTGTTGACTATCCCGAATCAGTTAAATCGGTCACACTCTTTTCTGATGCTTTCGTCATTACTACACAGATTGGAATTTACTGATCACAGTAAATACGCAGAACGACACGCGTGTGTGAATGGGGAAATCGATATGGCACGAGTGCCAGCGCGGAAGGATAAAACAAGAGGACGCAGGCCTCGCGTTTTATCCTTCTGCCATGGCACATGTGCCATATCGATTATCCCATTCACACACGCGTGTTTTTCTGTGTTTATTACACGCCTTCACGTTTATGAAGACAATTATTAGAAGAAAACTCAGCAATTCATTTGACAACTATCAACAAAAAGAACACATTTTATCGCCAAATTTGCGTACTCATACTCTTCTTCTTCTGGATATTCATTATCCCCTTCATATATCGACTCCATTTCTTCTTCGCCAGTTTCGTACACATTAAACTCGCCATATCATTCAATTTTAGACATTTTATTTAGTTATTTCGCAATTGGTTCAGCATCGGGTGAACAATCGTCTGCTCAACGATTTACGTTTGGCACATGTGTGCGGAATGGATTTTCATTTCCCGCATGGTTTAGTAGTGTTGCTGTAGATGGGGATTTCATAGAACACGCGTGTAATAAACTCTGTTTTTCTAGTTCTTATCGGATTCTATTCTACAGGCATGTCCATTAGCTTGTTATAACCGTGCATGGATAAAGAAGAATTTTTTCCATCTCTTCGCACAGGTATAAGATCGGATTTAACTACATTTCTCGGAAAGTTTACTGACAGAATTGTCCAGGAAATACTGATTCCGGAGCTTAGTGTTATTAGGATTGGATGAGGAAGGGACGTGGATGGGTTAAGGGGAGGATGCTGTCATACGCTATCCATCCCCTATTTCTTTCACATCGGCAAGACTTCATCACATATTTCTCGACACCGTTTCCAGGTTACATATTTTGTTTTATCATTTATCGTGTTAGCTTGTCTTACACTGAGCATACTGTGAAATTCCAAAGATAGAATTTTTGTGTACACTTCGTTCTGGTTTTCACTACAGATTTTCTAAAAGCAAACACTTTATAAATTTAGTTCGAGACTTTAAATCTCCAAGTGTTGGAATCGACGGACTAGACCTCATTGAAATATGATGGTACCACAACGGAGGCCTCATTCTGCTGTGATAATATCATATTTAATGAAAAACATTCATTGTTCTCTAAGATTTTATGCCTTCAGGCTCTCTCCAATAATTTTGTAAAAACAAATATTACTAAACATACAGAAAGTTAACCTTGCACGGAACATTCGCCATGTATATTAACCAGATGGTGCGTTCAAACTTACAATTATCTGCAGTCTAAACTAACACCCACAAAGTGCGACTGGGCAGAAAAGGACAACAGATTTCGGTAGACAAATTTACATTCACATCATCTGCCTTTAATGTTCGTTCAAACTAAAATCAAGCTTAAACCTTTGAATCCTGATGCTATCATCTGTCCCAGTTCAGAATCATCGACTGGTAGAGTCTATATGCGATACCTGGGGGAGGGGAGGGGGGCAGTTAACATTTTCAACGTGCAGTCTTAGGGTTTCACGTTAAAAATCTTCATTTGTCTACCACGCAAGTTCACCGAGCAACTATTTACTTTTTGAATTCCGGTTGAATCACGACCCAAAGGGTTTATGGACTCGCCGAGTAAACTGAAAATCGGGTATTAAGGATACCATTAAATATGTAATATGTAGTTGGGATGACAAATATTTTGGCTAACATATCGGCCTGATAGAATAGATTCAACGATGGTACAGTTAAAAAAATAGGCCGATGAAATCGTCAGATGTGTACCCATACGCGCAACTAGTAGAAAGCTGTATGACGGAGGGCCACCCCGGATGCCGACATTATGTACACCATACATGGTATGGGTACATATAGAAATGGATTGGAGGAGTGCCTAATTTGATGGATAAAGGGTTAATATCTCCGGATCAAATTATTAGATTTACATAAAAACCTATACAGCACAGCACATCAGTAACCTGAATACATATATAAATAATAATAATAATGATAATCGGATTTTTTTAGTTATCGCATGCCGAAGAAATGGATTGGAGGAGTTCTCAATTTGATGGATAAAGGGTTAATATCACAGGATCAAATTATCAGATTTACACCAAAAACTATACAGCTCGGCACATCAGTAACCTGTACACATATATGAAGTAACATGACAATCGGATTGATATTTTTTGAGTTATCTCATGCCAAAGGGATTGGAGGAATTTTCAATTTGAAGGCTAAAGGGTTAATATCTCAGGATCAAGTTATCAGATTTACACCAAAAACTCTACGGCTCCGCACATCGGTAACCTGAACACAAATATAAAGTAACTTGACAATCCAAGCAATATTTTTCAAGTTATCGAATGCCAAATGAATTGGAGGAATTTTCAATTTGAAGGATAAAGGGTTAATATCTCAGGATCAAATTATCAGATTTACACCAAAAACTATACAGCTCGGCACATCAGTAACCTGAACACAAATATACAGTAACTTGACAATCCAAGCAATATTTTTCAAGTTATCTCACGCCAAAGGGATTGGAGGAATTTTCAATTTGAAGGATAAAGGGTTAATATCTAAGGATTAAATTATCAGATTTACACCAAAAACTATACAGCTCGGCACATCAGTAAACTAAACACAAATATAAAGTAACTTAACAATCCAAGCAATATTTTTCAAGTTATCGAATGCCAAAGGGATTGGAGGAATTTTCAATTTGAAGGATAAAGGGTTAATATCTCAGGATCAAATTATCAGATTTACACTGAAAACTGTACAGCTCGGCACACCAGTAACCTGAACACAAATATAAAGTAACTTGACAATCCAAGCAACATTTTTCAAGTTATCGAATGCCAAATGGATTGGAGGAATTTTCAATTTGAAGGATAAAGGGTTAATATCTCAAGATCAAAATAACAGATTTACACCAAAAACTATACAGGTCGGAACATCAGTAACCTGAAGATATATGTAAAGTAACATGACAATTGGATTGATATTTTTTGAGTCATCTCATGCCAAAGGGATTGGAAGAATTCTCAATTTGAAGGATAAAGATTTAATATCTCAGGATCAAATTATCAGATTTACACCAAAAACTATACAGCTCGGCACATCAGTAACCTGAACACAAATATAATGTAACCTGACAATCCAAGCAATATTTTTCAAGTTATCGAATGCCAAAGAAATGGATACGGACGCCGGACGGACAGACGTCCGTCCGGACGGACGGACAAAGGATGAACGAGCGACGGATGGCCACCCCGGATGCCGGCATTATGTGTACCATACACAGTATGGGTACACATAAAAAATGGGATCAAGGATCGGTAGATATGGAGAAGGTTGGTATGCCTTTCCCAAAAGGAATGTTTGTAGAAGACAGGTCTTTAATATTTTGTCTCAGGCCGGACGACTTTGTTTCGGGTCGGTCATAAACGCTCGATTGTTATTAATTCCTCTCGGGCCGTTAATAAACCGTAACGCCCTCAAAAAAACTCGTGTTGTTGTTACACAAACAGAGGGATTGTTAACTACATTTCTTTTGCTCAGTAATCTATGCGTCCGTATGTTCGGTTGTGGTACACATTCTTTCATGTACACTACGCGGAGAGTGGATTATCACTGAAACACTCGGTGAGTGTGATTTCCACCAATACAATGACAGTAACCTGCATTCCGTGAAAAAACAACAGAAGTAGATAATAAAACAGGGCTTACATTTCGTCTAAAGTTGGGAGAATCCATTTGGAATCCAAGATGGTTGTGAGAATCCATACCTGCTATAAGTGTCCTAGGATCCCATTAGGCCACCATGATTGAACCCTGTTGTATACTGATAACACACGTTAGCCCTTTACCCAACACAGTTTTTTTTAAAGTTTTAATATGGATGCCATTGAAACCGGCTCATTGAGCCGGTTCCAATGACAGCCATATTTATACAATTTTATTAACAAAATGTCAGGATATTTCAGGTCATGTGTTAGCCTTGTAGTGGTTAATTTGTAGCTGCTATATTAGTTATGGTGTTAAATTGACTCAATTCTTTTCACGCGAATCCTAGCAGAGGTGCAGCGAGGATGTATATGGATTCTCGCTGGTTTTGTTGAATGGATTCTCGAATTCTCGTCGAAATGTAAGCCCCGAGTAAAAAGTTCCAGCCACTAGACCTCCATATTTAACTCCAAATACTATTGCCTGGAATATTCCTTCTTGTGCCTTTTTTTTCACAGATTTTAAGACAATCGCTCATACAGCCCTAGCCATTAGGGACAGTTTTACTTGGACATGAAATGGCATATAATTCAACTTGAATATCAAACAGTCAACCCCATCCAAATTATTTGGGAAACATCGCGACGTTAATTTGATATGTAAAAATATCATAAAAAGCAGCAACTCGCTTAGGCCTACACATGAACAAGAATTGGCAAATAATATGACCAGGCCAAAGAGGAGTAAAGAAGGCAAGAGAATCGATCGAGTGAGGTTTTATCCTTCGACTCAGGGACGTGATTGGAGGTTTACGATTGGGGAGGGGGGGGTAGGGTAGTGAATTTCCAACTAGGGGGAGGGACCGGGAGGGACCCCCCGGTCCCTCCCCGTAGTTGGAACTTCACTACCGAGAATAATTTTGAAAATGAAGCCATGAAAGGGGGCATAAAATTGATTCTAGTAACTAAAATGCCAACACATTTATGATAGAATTATCAGGTTATTATTATTATTTGGTATTCTTCTGGGAATTGAATATGAGCTAAACAAATGCTCAAGCTTAGAACTTTGAACAATTCACACTGTCCTAACATTAAATCAGATCTTATGCAGGAATGAGCAATTTTCGATGTTTCATCATTTTGTAACTGTGAAAGATGGAATTAACTCAGAATAACGATTTTACATGATGTGATTCTCTTGAAGTGCATTTCGAGGATTTTTTTGTATTACGCTAAGTAAACGTACTATAGAAATCTAGTACCGACTGGCATCATGCATATTTATGGAGCTCGATATTGCGTACACTGTAGTTGTAAATAGTAAGGGCTGGAATTTTTGCCGATTTGAAACCGAATTGGAATTTTGGGAAGTGAAAGAGACATCAGCATCACCAAAGAAGCTTTAAAATCCAGATAGATCTAATTTCTAACTACTCATGACTTGCCCTCCGAATTTCCAACTACAGGAAATTTTAGCCAGGATTAAGGGGGGAAGGGGGTGACCCTCTCCCCCCCCCCCTCCAGTCGCCACGTCCCTGCTTCGACTCCAACAGAATGAAGTAACACACAACAACACAGACACTCTTTTTTCCTTTTTATTTTAAAACAATATTAAAAAATATTTACATTTAAACGATAAACAGAAAAATAATAAATTATAACAATAACGAATAAATAGAGGATATTCACGAAAATTTGATGAATACCGAAAATATCTCGTGAGTGGCTACAAAGAAATATGAGGATCTTCACGAGCGACGCAGTCGCTCGTGAAGATCCTCATATTTCTTGTAGCCACGAACGAGATATTTTCGGTATTCATCAAATTTTCGTGAATTTTCTTTTTATTTAATGCTCTACGACTACAAACTCTCCAATTTGTGGCCTTTATTTGCCATTAAGGCGCAAAATTTATGTGCCGAACCGGCGTCCATACAAAATTACAACAACCAAACTCCAACCATTGGAATGTGTGAATATCCGCACAAAAAGTAGTCCCGTCTTATTTCTCCACTAACTTTACGATTTACCAAGGCTGGCGAATTGAAATAATCGCAATGTGTTTCGAAGAAATAGAACAATAACAAAAAACACCACTTTCTTATTTTCAATAACTAGACACGTCATTTTATTTTTTTTGAACTCAATGCACTGAAGACGTGTGAAGTTGAACTGAAGAAATTTGAAAGTGATTTCGGCTTTTCGCTGGAAGGTGAATGAGAAAGTCAAACTTTGAAACCGCTGATTTAATGAATTGATTTAGTCACTGTCACTATCAATTATTCGAATTCGTTTGTATTTGGGACTCTGGAATTCATTACTGATGTGCTGACTCGTTTAAAGTACATGTGATTCGTCATCCGAACCTACGATGAAATATCGATTTCTAAATATCATTTTGATATTTCGTTTTGCCGACCGACAGGGGAATATGACTTAATTTTTCAGCGTGAATTGATGCCTGAGCATTAAATAAACATGAATATCTGTTGACCAAGTACCAAAACCAAATAAGTTTTCAACTAGTAATCCCAATTTGGACACTATTGAGAACTACATGCATCATGTGATTGATCTTTATGACCTATGGAAAAATGCTTATGAATAGAAGTCATATAGACACACGGTGAATTCATGGGAAAATTTAAGAATTCAGAAAGTTCACAACATCAAAAGAAAATAAAAATCCAGGCCAGATATGAAAAGTTCGAAAATGGGAAGGGTTGTTTAACTGAATAACTTACTGTCGACGAGCATGAAATTAACTTGAAATTGATTTTCAAAGACACATAATTAATTTAAAAGACATAACTTTCAAATTTATTTGCTATAATGTTGACAGTTGCGCGCAAAAAAGAATGGGTGCGAAAATATACTTGGCTGTTTTGACTCTTGGTTCTTCGGTCAAAAAGTTTAGAGATATTACGTCCCTTGTATTACGAACACTCTTGGAAACAAGATTTTGCTTCTAAATTTCGTTAACCCTTTGTTAACATGACAAGCACTTGACGACACTTGCAAACAAAATTCTTGAATAACTAATTGTTTTCATTTGTCTCAAAAACATAGGTTATGACCCCTCTTTGGAACGAGCTCGACGAGTTCGTTCCAAAGAGGGATCATAACCTATGTTTTTGAGACACAAAATGAAACAAATAATGAAAATTAATTGGCGATTTTCTTTTTGTGAACGGCGCTGGACGGTTTTGGTCGGTTTTGGCCGGTTTTGGCCGTTCCGTTGGGTATTTATTTATTTATTTATTTATTTATTTATTTATTTATTTATTTATTGGTGTTGAAGGTCACATATGTCTGCACAATGGCTAATCATGACCACGACAGTTTTACGGGTGGAGGAAGCCGGAGTACCCGGAGAGAACCGCCGAGCAACAGCGAGCAACTGTCAGCTCCCAACATACTAACTCCACACAAGCAGGGTTAGCATTGGCTGAAGACGGGTGCACCATCGACGTGCAGTACGCCTTGGTACACAGCGTCATCGCGCACCCACATGGGCAATGGGGGTGAAGTGTCTTGTCCAAGGACATAACGCGGTTGCCGCAGGTGGGATTCGAACCGAGGACCTCCCGGCTTGCCGTTCCGTTGGGTAAAGGGTTAATAAATGAGCAAACATCATCCGGCGCTACTTGCATATATTATTATTTATAGTTCCTATTGGATACCTTTCCCAAAACATAGCTTATGACCCTCCGTTGGACAGACTTGACGAAGCTGCTGCAACTGCGGCCATGGGAGACTGTTGTGTTGTTGGCGATACAGGAATTGAAATGAAAAGATAAAAAAAGAAGGACCTCGATACTGAACGAATATCCCGCAGGTTTTGAAAGAATGGTAAATAAAACTTCCTCTACACATCGGTCCGAGTATGCTTCACGGATAGCCCTATTTTGCTGATTTTATTACTGCCACGTAAAATTATGTGTTATTCACGTTTGTTATTGTTATAAAATAATCCATTAATAATATGTAAATGCTGTAAATTTACCTTATGTACCCTTGTCGGGTTAACGAGTGAATAAACAAACAAACAACAAACAGAAAATCTAAATAACATACTCAGAATTTTACAAAATTTCGGCTTTCTGTCACGTGGCATTTTGTCACTGCGGCAAAATAACATGTGGTATAGTGTCGAACTGTATAATGTGCGGCAAAATGTCGCGGAACCAACTTACCCTTTTACCCAACGTAACGGTCAAAATCGGCCAGCCCTATTCTCAAATATTCCCAATTAATTTTCATTATATTTTCATTTTTGTCTCAAAAACATAGGTTATGACCCCTCTTTGGAACGAGATCGTTCCAATAAGGGGCCATAACCTATGTTTTTGAGACAAAAAATGAAAAACATAAGTTATTCAAGAATTTTGTTTGCAAGTGTCGTCTGCTTTTCTTTTCATGTTAGGTAAAGGGTTAATCCTACAGTTCTATAGGATTATGGGATTTAACCTCAGTAGGGTTGTGGAATTAAACTATTACAACTCAAAACAAGCCATATTGGTTGAAAGAAATATGAAAACAAATGTATTTTTGTATGTAGAACTTATCTGTATTGGAAAGTGGTCATTCTTTTTGTGTGTTTTCATAAATTTCATGAGGGTACCCATGGGCAAAAATCGAGAAAAAAATCTTCCGACAGAACCAATAAATTGTACGCGTAAAAATTTCCATTGTTCATGATTGCAGTCTTGTGAAATCTCTCTCTGAGTTTTTTTAAGGCTATCAAAGTTTACCTTGTGAGATATGCACAACAATTCTCAATCAGATTACGTGTGTTTCTGCAGTACAGTACTGCCTATATATCAGTTACCATGCCCTTTCTGCCAATGCGTAGGCCTCACTACATGTACGGAACACACTATTTAGGAAAAGCATATTCAATGTTAAACAAAAACCAGCACTGAAGGTCCCACTAATTGTTTACCGAGATTTAATGTCGTACCCACCCACTCTTTGTGCTATATATGATGAGATATTATCTCATCATTATGAGATATTATCTCATCATTAGGACTTATTATCTCATCATTATGAGATATTATCTCATCATTAGGAGATATTATCTCATCATTAGGAGATAATATCTCATCATTACGAGATATTATCTCATCATTAGGAGATAATATCTCATCATTACGACTTTTTATCTCATCATTAGGACTTTTTATCTCATCATTAGGAGATATTATCTCATCATTAGGACTTATTATCTCATCATTAGGACTTTTTATATCATCATTAGGAGATAATATCTCATCATTACGAGATAATATCTCATCATTACGACTTTTTATCTCATCATTAGGAGATATTATCTCATCATTAGGACTTATTATCTCATCATTAGGACATATTATCTCATCATTACGAGATATTATCTCATCATTAGGACTTATTATCTCATCATCAGGAGAAAATATCTCATCATTAGGAGATATTATCTCATCATTAGGGCTTTTTATCTCATCATTAGGAGATATTATCTCATCATTAGGACTTTTTATCTCATCATTAGGAGATAATATCTCATCATTACGAGATATTATCTCATCATTAGGAGATATTATCTCATCATTAGGACTTTTCATCTCATCATTAGGACTTATTATCTCATCATTAGGAGAAAATATCTCATCATTAGGAGATATTATCTCATCATTAGGACTTTTTATCTCATCATTAGGAAATAATATCTCATCATTACGAGATATTATCTCATCATTAGGAGATATTATCTCATCATTAGGACTTATTATCTCATCATTAGGATTTTTTATCTCATCATGAGGAGATATTATCTCATCATTAGGACTTTTTATCTCATCATTAGGAGATAATATCTCATCATTAGGACTTATTATCTCATCATTAGGGCATATTATCTCATCATTACGAGATATTATCTCATCATTAGGACTTTTTATCTTATCATTATGAGATATTATCTCATCATTAGGACTTTTTATCTCATCATTAGGAGATAATATCTCATCAATACGATTTTTTATCTCATCATTAGGAGATATTATCTCATCATTAGGACTTATTATCTCATCATTAGGGCATATTATCTCATCATTACGAGATATTATCTCATCATTAGGACTTTTTATCTCATCATTAGGAGATATTATCTCATCATTAGGACTTATTATCTCATCATTAGGAGATAATATCTCATCATTACGAGATATTATCTCATCATTAGGACTTTTATCTCATCATTAGGAGATATTATCTCATCATTAGGACTTACTATCTCTTCATTAGGACTTTTTATCTCATCATTAGGATATAATATCTCATCATTAGGACTTATTATCTCATCATTACGAGATCTGCTCATCCTATTCAGTGAAGAGTTAAAAATGTCTTCACATTCTCCTCGTAATGACTAGAAGGTTGTGGAGGGGCATGGTAGGCCAAAATGAAGTGCGGAGGAGAAAATATTTTACAGCAGCAGATAAATGATTTATTCCCTCACCCCCACTTGCTGGGTTAACCCTTTACCTAACATAATGGACAAAACATACCAGTGCTATTCGCAAAACATCCATTCAATGTGCATTATTTTTTTTCATTTTTTGTCTCAAAAACATAGCTTATGACCCATCAGGGGAAGAGCTCGTTCATAGGCTATGTTTTTGACGCAAAAAATGAAAGAAAATATTTAGTCAAGAATTTTGTTTACAAGTGTCATCAGCCTTTCGTGTTAGGTTAAAGGGTTAAGATTGTCTATTCCCCATAGATGAACGTCTAGGGGAACGATATTAACTTTCCCTGCCAACTTGAGAACCTGGGTACTTTTTGAAGGCTAGAGAGTGTAAGAGTAAGCATAAAAAGATAACCCGACAAATATCAGAGTGAAAGTACATGAACCAGTTCTAGGGGGTTTCAGGTTGAATAGTGTTCCAATTTTTCAGGAAGGTGGGGTGTTGGGGTGATTCCCCCTCAACAACGCCACAGAGTGGTGGAAATTTAACAGGACTAGCAGACATTTTAGCTGAACTTTGAATCCAGTTGTCCACCAAACTCCCTCGTAACTCCTTTCCAGTGACTGGAATTGAACTGAACTAGCACTACAAAATTTAACTGAGCCTCATTTCAAGAAACACCAACTGTTAAATATCTCAATTAGGCCTGTTAGTCGGGGAATATGCTGGGTGGGGTGGAAATTGAATTAGAGGTGGAAGGCTATTATTTCCACGATTTTTTTTATTTTCTTCTGTAATTTTGGGGCACTGAACTGGGTGAAAGTCGCATATCTTCGTAAGGTTGAGCCAGTCCAGTGATATTTACCGGCAGCACTTTTCGAGTAGTATGTGTGGGGAAATGGGGAGGCAACTTCCACAGCATTGCTCATTGGCGGGTGGGAGAAACATGCGTGCACTGATATTATTTGGGTGTATCGCCCTTTTTGTGGATTATAATGACGAGATGGGGAAGGCATCCGAAGTTGTGGGACGTCTTCACGGAGCCTCATGTATATATTATAGACGCGCTCTGTGGACTTTTATTGCAACGTGATTTAACGGTACTTGTCAATAACGTGTGTTGTTTGGTATTTTATTAGATTGTTAATTGGACGAACATAACTCTGTGCGTGTGTGGAAGGTGGGGGGGGGGGGGGGGGGGGGCGATTGGTAAATTTCACGTGGAACAGCATTTGTTAAGCTGCATCCTTTGTAAATACGGTTTGGAATAGAGCGTCAGTTTATTTGACCATCAACTTTAGGATACTGGGTGGGGTTGGACTAAATTCTTATTTACAGTAAGGTAACGGATGGCGAAGTTGATGGACAAAATTGGGCATTTGTATGGGTGAGGTCTGTTGTACTCGTCCGGAAAACAATATTCCACTTGGAGTGGTCGTTAATGTTAATTAATGAAAAGGAGGCCTACCCCAAGCTGGCAGAAATGTCAAGGTTGTGTGGGGGGGGGGGGGGGAGGGGGTATTCGTGTCCGGTCGGTAGGGCGAGAGTTTGTTAGAAATCAGAAGCCAGTGTATTGTCGTACATCCTAATGCATTGGAAAATTATTTTATTCGTCTTGGGGATAACATTGTAGTGGTGGCGGGGAGGGGGTGGGGGGGCTCACCTATATTCAATTCTAGATAAGACAGGTATAGGGTAGGTATAGAAAGATAACTTAGATAATTTCTGGTTGTTTCAGCAGAGTTTCGGTCACTATGACTGACACAGCTGCATGCTGACCATAACTTGTGTTGGTGGCACCATTACTCCTCCATAGTTTATTTACACTGCCGTCCAAGGTTTTAATGAAACTAACGCTAGAATGGTATGTCCTTCAGCTAAAATGGTGAAGAGGGAGGGGGGAGGTGCGACCCATGACCCGGTTCGTGTTGGAATTTTTCAAGTTGTCTGTCGGAAAACTCATGGCCGCCCTCACGACAACGATACCACATTTTTCATTGAACAAAACTATCTTTAGGTTTCATATATCCTTTGTGTGTAAACGCTTGGTCGTTTATTATTATTATAATAAAGAATTACTTTTGTGAAACGAAAGTAATTCTTGAAAATAATAATAATAATAAACGAACATTTGGGGTTTCGTTAATTATTGTTTTACGAAAAAATATTGAGTTAGGATTCAAGTTCGTATCAACGGTCAGCGATCCGGGAACACTGTCGGAATATTTACCTCTCGACCCACCATGTCGGGAGGGGGGGGGGGGGATTTTGAGATTTTGAGATCCTATCTCTGTGCCTGGTTTTGGGGAATAACTGCAAGCTTGAATTCTGTATTGCGGTTTACCGTTATTTACGGTCAGCCAGGGTCACCTCGTGTCTGGCAGTTTTACGGGTGGTGGAAGCCGGAGAAAACCAGCAGCGGCGAGCAACTGTAAGACTCCCCAACGTACGAACTCTGCAGAGAGTCATCGTTGGTTGAAGAAGGCAAGTGCTCCATGGACGTAAACACAGTGCGCCTTAGTACACAGCGACACCGTACCACCATGTGGGCAATCGGGATTAAGTGCCTTACCCAAGGGCACAATTCCGTCACCGCTAGTCATGATCAATCGGTGAACATCTCGGTTTAAAGTTCAAAGCTCCAACCACTGGCAATCTTGAATGGACCGCTCGGTTCGTCCATAAGACGACCCTTATCAGGGCCATCGAAATATTTGAAAAGAACACTTGTTCACTTAACACATTGCCATCGACATTAACCCCATTTCTCCCCCAAACCTGCACATTAAACCCAGAAATAAATTTATTTCCTCTCGATACGAGTAAAATTCCATTTGCCGAGATTAAAATAAGTGTACGATATATTTCGAAGAGTAAAAAATCCATTATCTTAATCCCTTACAACATGTAATATAACAGGCCATCCCGACGCCACCCCTCCCCGATGAGGAGAGCGGTGACGAAGTGTTTAGAGCATTGCACTTTAAACCGAAAGATCGGCAGTTCGATCCTGATCAGAGGTGACTGCTTTGGGTAAAAACTCTTCATCCCATCATGCGGGGCACGAAGACGTTGTGTACAAAGGCGTGCGGCACATCGATGATTCACTTGCTTTCAACCGCAGCTAACTCTGCTTGTGCAAAGTTCGACAGTATGTCAGTTGCTCGCCGCTGCATGATTGTTCTCTCTGGCTTCCGCCCACCGTTAAACTGCCCAACAACACGATGTCACCCTGGCTGTTGAAAATGTGGTTAAATACAAACAAACTTCTCCCAAACACAAACATCGATATCCAACCGGATATGCCAGGGGCACCCAGGGGGAAAGACTCATAATTTTGAAAACTGTAACCTCCTTATCAATATCTACACACATATACCCTTTCAAGTATGTAAATTTTTGGCTATATACCTTCCCTATACCTGTCTTGTCCAGAAATGAATACATGTGCGCCCCCTCCTCCGCACACACACACGTCTGAGCGCGCAGTCACCACCACAATGTGTTGATTCGCATGGCCCTCCACGAGGTACATTGTTTTTTCCGGAAGAGTACAACAGTCCACCCCCATAAAATGTCCAGTTTTATCCATCGAATTTGCTAGTCAGTTCGCTAACGGTAAATAAGAATGTAATACACCCGATCACATAGCTTCCTAAAGTTTACGGCAAAATACATCCAAATGATCTCAGGGCGCACATGTTTCTCCCACAGTGCTGTCCAATAAATATCAGTTTTACCCAGTGCGCTGCTCAAAAACTTACAGCATACACTTCTGGCAGTGCACCCCCTATAATTTAACTTGTTGGTGGTGGTTCGGAAGGTGGGGCGGGGGGAGGGGGGGGGGCGTATTTGCTGTTTATTCACACAATGACACTTCACTTGGGTGACATGTGTCTCGTTTTGATTCTCGGTTTTTTTTTATTTTTTCTTCTGTAATATTTTGGTAGTGTCCTGGGTAAAAAGTAGCACCTCTTCGTAAGAGAAAATACCCCAGTGATATTTACTGGGCAGCATATCTTCGGAAGGGTAGACTACTACTCCTGTGATTCACCGAGGGTACCCCGGGAAGTGAAGTGGTGCTTAGTGCTCGTTTACTGTTGTAAACAAGCTCTGTTTTACTGTTAAAATATAGGAGCCATTCATCAATGCTTGGGTGGAAGTTCTCCAAAATGAGTATAAACGATTGACTAAACTTGACTTTATCTCCATGTTGTGGTCACGATTACACATTGTGTAAAAATATATGACCTTAAACACCAATAAATAAATACTCCGGTGATATTTACTGGACAGCACTTTCAGGGACTGGGGTGGGGGGGGGGGAGTAGGGCTGATGCAGAATTACTTATCAGAGGGTGGGAGACGCATGTGTGCATTGATATTATTTGGATGTATCGCTCTTTTTGTGATGTATAATGGCGGGATGGGAAAGACACCCAGGGGCGTGTCATGTGGTAGTCTTCAGTGAACCTCTGTGGTCTATAATGGCGCGATAGAGAAGATTTCCAAGGGTATGTGGGAAGTCTTCAATGAACCTCATTTATTGGATTTTTTTGAAAAGTGCGTTAACGGTACTCTTAAAGGTCGGAGGTGGGGTGTGCAGCATCCCTGTGCTGTCGGTTCGGTGAGAATTTGCTAGAACTCAGAACCTGGTGTACCGGAATCTATCGAACACTGCTAATGAGCAAAAGACCACGTGCATACCAAGCGAGATGAAATCTCGAAATTTCGAGATAAAAAGTCGAAATTTCGAAATTTTAAGTCGAAATTTCGAGATAAAAAGACGAAATTTCGAGATATTAAGTCGAAATTTCGAGATATCATGTCGAAATTTCGAGATTTTATGTCAAAATTTCGAGATAAAAAGTCGAAATTTCGACTTTCTGGGTCTGAGAATTGTTTTTTCTCAAGTCCATAATACGCTTCTGTAGACATGGAACAAACGTCATAGCCATAAACTAGGAATAGAAGATATCTCCTAATGATGAGATAATAAGTCCTAATGATGAGATAATAAGTCCTAATGATGACATAATATCTCCTGATGATGAGATAATATCTCGTAATGATGAGATATTATCTCCTAATGATGAGATAATAAGTCCTAATGATGAGATAATATCTCGTAATGATGAGCTATTATCTCCTAATGATGAGCTAATATCTCCTAATGATGAGATAAAAAGTCCTAATGATGAGATAATATCTCCTAATCATGAGATAATATCTCGTAATGATGAGATATTATCTCCCATTGATGAGATAAAAAGTCCTAATGATAAGATAATATCTCCTAATGATGAGATAATATCTCCCTATGATGAGATATAAAGTCCTAATGATGAGATAATATCTCCTAATGATGAGATAATATCTCGTAATGATGAGATACTATCTCCTAATGATGAGATAAAAAGTCATAATGATGAGATAATATCTCCTAATGATGAGATAATATCTCCTAATGATGAGATAAAAAGTCCTAATGATGAGATTATAAGTCCTAATGATGAGATAATATCTCCTAATGATGAGATAATATCTCGTAATGATGAGATAATATCTGGTAATGATGAGATATTATCTCCTAATGATGAGATAATATCTCCTAATGATGAGATAAAAAGTCCTAATGATGAGATAATATCTCCTAATGATGAGATAAAAAGTCCTAATGATGAGATAATATCTCCTAATGATGAGATAATATCTCGTAATGATGAGATATTATCTCATAATGATGAGATAAAAAGTCCTAATGATGAGATAATATCTCCTAATGATGAGATAATATCTCCTAATGATGAGATATTATCTCATAATGATGAGATAAAAAGTCATAATGATGAGATAATATCTCATAATGATGAGATAAAAAGTCCTAATGATGAGATAATAAGTCCTAATGATGAGAAAATATCTCCTAATGATGAGATAATATCTCGTAATGATGAGATATTATCTCCTAATGATGAGATAATAAGTCCTAATGATGAGATAATATCTCCTAATGATGAGATAATATCTCGTAATGATGAGATATTATCTCATAATGATGAGATAAAAAGTCCTAATGATGAGATAATATCTCCTAATGATGAGATAATATCTCATCATTAGGACTTATGACATCCAATTTTTTGTACTTGTTGGCACCAATACCCTTCCATACTTCCATACATAATATCAAGACCACAGCAATAAAACATAATGAAGTTTAGCTTATCGTCTACAATTGCACTGCCCCATTTAGAAAAGCAACACCCATGGCTTTGGACAGTGGGTTCTGTCTATCCTATAAATTGGGAGAACTTTAATTTCCTCAGATTCAGTGCAGTCGGAAGCTCCTGCTTAACAATGTCCCTCATTATGAAGTTCAATGCAATGAAATACAAAACAATTGTCTCGTCGTTGAACGTAGTTTATCCTTTGCACAAAACTTTACGCATACTGGTTTGAACTGTCTAAACCCCAGATAACGCGCACAAACACAGTATAGATCAAATAATCCGCGAAAGCAACCAGGACGGGGTAGATAGGGTGATTTAATCCCATGTGGACTTTGTCATTATCACAGTTTTTTTTTACATTTCAGAATCAATCTTCATGACTTTTCTTTACACGGCTGGCAACTCATAGTTCGTAAAATTGACGCGAATAGTGATACACTTGAGACAAAAGACATTTTTAGCTGCGACGAGCAGCTCTATATGTGGCAATGTCGGTCTATCTGTCGGTCTCTCTGTTGGTCGGTCGGTCGGTCGGTCTGTCACCAACGAGTTTAAAAAAACACCATAACTCCTAAAATACTTGATGGAATGACACCATATTTGGTATGCAAGTGTATCTTCATGATGTCTACATCCTCTCAGTAGTACATGTCATTCGGATAATTTCTGTCACATTTATTGACTTGTCACCAACGATCGAGTTTTTTGTCACCAACGAGTTTTTTTTTGTCACCAACCAGTTTTAAAACATCATTGGCGTTGCACGAATCGTCGCAGATTCGGCATTGTGACAGTGCACTCTAGTTTATATGTAAGTGATGTTAGTGTGAACATTCTTCACGAAAACGACCGTTTTTGACATTTGATTATGAAACTGTTTTCGACTCTGAAATCGCATTTTACATATCTTAATGATTTGAAAATATCTGAACTACCCCTTGTGTGAATAAATCAACTGGGTTGAGTTAATAAGAACCCAAACGGGTTCATATTCACTCAACCCAGTTGATTTGGGGTGAATTCTAACTCAACTGACTTTAGAGTGCATTTACCTGATTTGTCGAAGGAGCGGACTGGGTCGCGAAATTCGTTAAAAGGGGTTCCATATTAATATACCATAGTTCCACTCGGTGTTAGAAAATTTTAATTTTCAGGTCTGAAAAGACGGCCAATCATTACATAAGAGGCATTTATCGATGCCCCGAATTATGTGTTATAACGGAAAAATTAATCAATGGTATCCAGCCCACAACACGCACCATTGTATGAACCGTCTGAGAAAATGTTGATTTTCCAGATCGAGAAGAAGCAAAATCCTCGCATCAGAGGCATTTGTTCACTACGGACATCATGGACTGCCTTTTTGATTCAGATCCTTCCAGAAGCCTGTCGGTATTGGTACTACGTATAGGTATAGGACTAATACACTTCCAAAAGGTGTTATCTTCCTTGTGTGTAATAAGAGTCGGTATAGTTCCCAAGTCTGAACGTCAATCGAACAGTGACTGAAACAGACATTGTTCAAACGACTCTAATCTCATCTAGAAAATAAGCTAACGAGCTACTGTTTGAGAGAGAGACACATCGTACGACTCTTGAACTCATCCCATAAAAAGATTTGCCGACGCTTTGTTGGTCGTACCCTGGGACGTAACTTCTGGTTGTGTGTGGGTGGGGTTAACTCCCCTAACAAATCTCCTCGTCGTGAGTTTCGTCGGGCAGAGGTTGGGCAACACATTTTGAAGTACCAAGTTGGGCAGTTGCCCTTGCTTGCCCTACGAAAATATAAACACGCTTTGGAGTACTGAATTGGGCAAAATCTCTTTCTTGGCTGACAAAATATATACAGCTTAGAAAGTGCAATAAATGCCCGAATCAGTATATCGGTAGAATGCCACATCTAGAGAGAGAGTAACTAATTACAAAGAATTTTTTATGACCACGACCCGTTGAAAACACCCAGATGGTCTGTCACCTCTACCTAGCTGGTGTATAACTGATATCACAGTAATAAACTCAAATAAATACCCTAAAAAATAAAGGCAATTAGGTATGTTCCAAATAGTTGGGCAATATGACCGAGTCGTCGGACGTTGACGTCCTAATCCCCCCCCCCCCCTCCCTTCTCCGTGCAGATACAATTGGCAGATACGGCCTGTGTCGAAGGTACAGTAGGGGGTACCGAAATCTGTATGCTACTAACTATCTATGACCCTGCTTCGACCTCTGCCCTTGGCTAAGTCTTTAGCTTCATCAGATCGCTCCAATCATCTAAACTGTATCAGTCTATACAACTCATTAATCTAGTGGTTGCTAGCGTACCTTACTTGCAAGAAGCTGTGTTTAACGTACGGAGACGTGCTTATGTGGCAGTTAACAGTGAAATGGGCATCGCCACTTACAGACAATGCACACGTGCTTGAAAGACCTGAATGTGCTTTTGTGGAGATGCACAATGTGTCACAAAAGTAGATAGCACAGAGGCACATACGATGAAAAAGAGATTCTATAGGCAGACCATAGAAAGGATACCACGAAACGTGGGAATGGTGTTTGGTGGAATGTGCTCATTTGCTAGTCCGCAATGTGTAGTTAACAGTTTGAGCACAACACATACATCACATGGCGTAATGCTGAGTGTGCCAATACGTGCTTTTGTGCAAATTCGCAATCTGTCACATATAGAACATAGGCACATACGATGAATAAGGAATTCCACAAGCATAGTCGGACATCAGTAAGGGATTCCATGGAATGTAGGGCTGGTAGCTGATGAAATGTACATGTGTGTTAGTGCACATTGTGTCAAAAATACATGACACATGCTTGAACAAACCGATATGTGTTTAAGTTATGTGAAAATTCACAATGTGTCACAAAAACTTATAGCTTATAGGCACAAACGGGTAACCGAGAATACTTATGACACGGTGATATCCTATTGGAGGATACCTTTTGGGGATAGTGTCTATGGGTAGTTATCTGAGAATAGTTGTCTTTAAAAAGAATTGATGTCGTAAGCGCAGTGCATATTAGTCGTCATAGTGAACTCAGCAGGCAGCCATATTGCATCGTACATGACGTGATATCACATATGGTCACATTGGAATGCATGATGGAATATAGTATTATGTCAAGGTAACGCACGCAGAGATATTTTAATCATATTTCAAGGTCATTGCTGTGGATTGTAGGCAACGTCACCGATGACGCCGCAAATGTTGTCATAGAATAACATGAAGCACATTATGTTTAATTACATGTCACATGCGGTTCTTCAAATTATTTAATGGCGTCATTGGCTGCACGACACATGACGTTATAAATCCATACCAAAGTCGTTCAACATCCCTCTTTCGGCACCCCAATCAAACGACCTTTTTTCCCAGACGAGTTGACGACTCGTTCGAGGGATCCGGCCAAATAAAATGTCAGAATTCTTTTTTTTCCATACGAGTTGACGACTTGCTTGAGGGATCCTTACCAAATAAACAGTTGACGCTTTTTTTCGGTAATTAAGAAAACTGCTATTTAATAGACCACATGTTTTGAGGCTCAATAGCAGTAAAAGGTATTCATACCGACAGGCGTCTTAAAATATTCGAACCATACAAAGTTCATTCCTGTGATTTTCTGTAGGTTGTCAGGTTGTTTGTGGTAATTAAATGTACTCCGATCGAATTATTAGAGGCTTGTGCATCCACAGAAACCACTTACTACCATAGAAACCAAGGAGAACAAAAAGAACAACGTAAGCACGTTACAATAGCAAAGCGCACTAACACCACCCATCACCATAGTTATAAGGTAGCAACATGGCCGCTCAGAAAATGGCAAATTATATTCAGATCCTAAAGCTAAAGCCACCATACTTAACTCACAGTTTCAATCGGTTTTTTCACCTGCAGAGGAAATTTCCAATCAGCAATTCCTAGACAATAACTACATGCTTGATAAAAAAACTTATCCCAAAATATCTAAGCTTACCATAACTACGAACGGAATATGCAAGCTCCTCAAAAAGCTCAACCCAGGTAAATCAGCAGGCCCAGATAACATAAAGCCCAGAATACTCAAAGAATTAGCTGATAGTATTGCACCACTTCTAAAAACCATCTTTCAAAAGTCTCTCGATACTGGCACACTCCCTGATGACTGGAAAACTGCCCACGTTGCCCCAATATACAAAAAAGGCCAGAAATACAAACCGGAAAATTACAGACCAATTTCACTGACCTGCATTTGTTGTAAGATCCTTGAGCACATCATTGTCAGTAAAATCATGAGCCATGCTGATGAGCACAATATTCTATACCCACTGCAGCATGGCTTCCGCAAATCTAGATCTTGCGAGACCCAGCTCCTAGAATTTATTGACGACGTCACCACCAACATGGAAAAAGGCCTACAAACCGACACATTAATCATGGATTTCTCAAAAGCTTTTGACAAAGTCAGCCACTCTCTACTCATTCATAAGCTTGAATTTTATGGCATAAATGGCCCCATTAAAAACTGGATTCAGAACTTTCTTTCTGATCGAAAGCAAGCAGTTGTAGTGGAAGGAGAAATGTCTGGTTATGTGCCGGTGGAATCTGGCGTCCCACAGGGATCAGTACTTGGCCCTTCCCTATTTCTTTTTTACATAAATGACATCCCCCACGGCATCTCATCAACTGTCCGATTATTTGCCGACGACACAATTGTATATTCAGTAGTCAACTCAAAGACTGATGCCACATCACTCCAAAATGACCTTGACAAACTTGCGGTATGGGAGGAAAAGTGGAAGATGGCCTTCCACCCAGATAAGTGTAATGTACTGACTGTTCATAATAAGAAATCACCCATAAAATCTAATTACACGCTGCATGGCCAGTCCCTTCACCATGTACAGTCGGCTAAGTACCTGGGTGTTACCATTAGCTCAAACCTCAAATGGGACACACACATTACAAACATATGCAACAAGGCCACAAGAACATTAGGGTTCTTGAAACGCAATCTTAAGGCCTGCCCTATACCAGTCAAGGCACTTGCATATAAATCTCTGGTTCGTCCAACACTTGAATACGCCTGCTCAGTATGGGACCCTCATCTGCAAAAGGACATAAATAACATTGAAATGATCCAACGCCGGGCTGCCCGCTGTCTTCAACAGCTTCTATAACACCTCTAGTGTGAGTGATATGCTCATCTCTTTGAATTGGCCAGCCCTGCGAGAGAGAAGAAAAAATGCCCGACTAGCAATGTTCTATAAAATACATCACCAAATGGCAGCAATTAGCAAGGAAAGTAAACTCATTCCCCCTATAAGGCACTCAAGACTCAGCCACCCCCTCTCATATCAAATTCCATTATGTAAAACCACACAAAGGAAAGAGTCCTTTTTCCCCAAGACAATCTCTGAATGGAACAAGCTACCATCAGAGCTAGCCATGAGTGCCTCTTTGGATGCACTCAGACTTGGCCTCATGAAAAGGCCACCTTCCCCATAGCACATGGGCATTGATCTCGTGACAAGATCTTCAACTTTTTGAAGGTGGTCACTACCTGGTAGAAGTAGAAGCAGATGCGCTATCAGGATAACCCGCATGACTTATGGCGCAACATATGAGATCCGACATGAGATCCTACAAAACAGGCCTGATCTTTCCATGACACAATACTGATGATCGCCATTGTGCATCCCGATGGACATATCCATGTAGAATTATCCAAGGAAAGCCAGAGGTGTTTGCCGAGGGTGGTACTCACTTGGAGAATCTCCCGAGGGATGCCACACTGTCAGTCCCCGATGACGACTACTGTTGTGGTATCACCAGGTACCTTGTACAGCATCAGCTGTTTATGGTAGAGAGTCCTTCACGTGCGAATCGCCAATAGTCAAAACGAGTTGCCTGTGTGGGAGCTTTTTATTTTTTCATACCGTTAATGGCAAGGGATCGAACACTATTCGCTATGGTTGGGAACAAGGGAGCGTACATGTGGGACTCTCCCTTTTTTATGATGATCTTCCAGCTGAGGGCGCACACTGGCGTGTGCTTTCACGCAGACGTTAAGATAACAATAGTGATTGCTTTCTGCAATCTCAATCAGCAATATCTCACTTCTGTATCTGTATCTGTATCCGTATTTATACGGTGTAGGGCCGTCTGGCGTAAAAACACCGGGTGGGGAGCCGTTAGTGGCTTTTCGAGAGGGCAGATTGAAAGCCCCCCACTGTCTGCGCATGCACTATATTGTTGCCTAAGTGGTTCCAACCAACAGCGGTGCGGATAAAAAATGAATTCCGGTATTCTATGGTCTTAGCAGTTCCGACTTTATATGCTCTTGTATTCTTAGATTTGTGTCTATCAACGATGTTTTGAGTGACACGGTCAGTATATGATTTGATTTTAATTTGCCTTGTGTTTAGCTTTTTCCGGAATTTATCTGGGGGGGGGGGGAGGTGGCTGGCACTGACCCCTCAATAATCTTGTAGAATTGGGTGAGCCTTTTATGCCTGCGTCTAATCTGGAGGGCATCTAATTCCAGTTTGAGAAGCATTTTTGTGGAGGTGCCCTCATCTCTTGAGTGATAGTCACCTGTGATGAACCTGGCAGCTTTTCTTTGCACCCGTTCCAGTTTATCAATATTCTTTTGTAGGTAAGGGTCCCATACTGTTGATGCGTATTCAATCATTGACCTGACCATTGCAATATATGCTGTTTTTTTGCAGTTCTCGGGGCAGAATTTTAAATTTCTTCTCAAGAAGCCAGTGGTTGAATTGGCTTTACTTACAATTTTGGATATGTGGGAGTCCCATTTCAGGTCCTGGGATAGTATCACCCCCAAGTATGGTGATTGGGAAACTTGTTTTAGAATTTGATTATCCAGGGTGTAGAAATGGGGTGACTTTTCATTATTCATCACTTATTTTGGACAGAGGTCTTCGTTGTTTTTATTACCACCCAAGCAATTTAGATCAGGGTCCGAATCCTCAAAAAAAGGGTCCGAATCCTCCAAAGTAGGGTCCGAATCCACCAAGGTCCGAATTCTCCAAGTCGGGGTCCGAATCTTCCATGGCCCGAATTCTCCAAGGTTGAATCCGCCTGTATTCACCGCCAGGACTGATAACTCGTACTGAAAAGTTATCATAAACAAGAATGGCGTTCTCAAAAAAAGAACGGCAAGAGTTCCAAATTGATATTCTGCTTTATTCCCAAATGGTGGCGCACTAATAAGCCACTATGGCCACATTCATATAGTTTTAGGTAATTAAACATGGCCACGTTCATTGTTTAAAATAAAATTTGTCCCTTTTAATACTTTTGTTTATATAGAACTGGACGCGTGGTTCCCTTAGTCTTACTCTTACTCTTAGAAATTTTCGCGCGTTTTTTTAAAGCCTTGGACCAGCCTCCCAAACGGCGAAGCGTAGGCTCGACTTGTCCCCTCCCCAGCTGCCAAGGTAGTACCAGAAACATTGCGAGAAGCAGTACTTATTACTCGCACTTCGGGAGAATTGACCTGGTCATGGGGGGGGGGGGGGGGGGGGTATTATTACTATTAGTCCCGCTCAGGTCATTGGGGTAATCCTAAACACCGGAATTACTTCAAATAAGGCCATTTTGATTAGGTTCCGCTCCTCAGTTTTCCAAGCATTTCCAAATATGACTCGATATACTCAACACTAAGGTCCAATATCACTGAACTAGAAAACGGGGCTCGGTATAATTCTGATGGGCGACTTTAATAGACACATAGGTGACAAGGAAGAAGGCATATAGGGTGGGGACAAGAAAGTCAACAGGAATGGAAGGAAGCTGTTGAACTTCACAAATGAGCTCGGTCTGAAGATTCTGAACAGGGACGCTAGATGTAAGGGGAAATGGACCTGGGAGAGAAACGACAGAAAATCAATTGACTACATTCTCACAGATATGAATTTATGGAGGAAGGTGATAAGGGTAGAAGTGGATGATGAGGGCAAAATGGAGTTGGATAGTGATCACAACTTAATTAAAGTGACGATGAGGGCCAAAAACCCAGAGAAAAGGAAAGGAAGCTTCAAGGAGATTTGGGAACTCAAAAAGGATTCTGACTGGGCGAAGTTCGAAGAAAAACTGAAACCAAAGCTTGCAGCCGTACACAAGGGGGGTAGTGTCCAGAAGATGGCCGACGCCATAGTTGCGAGCCTAGTGGAGGCAGGGAAGGAAAGTGTAGGAAAGATTAGGGTGCCAACACGGGAACTTGGGTACAGAGTGAACGAAGAACTGAAAAGGGCCATAAAGGTTAGAAAAGCTAAATGTGCTGCATACAGGAGAAGTAGAAAACTTAAGGGGGTGGAAAGCAATGAGGCCATGGTAGCAAAGGAAGAATACCAACAAGCACGAAATAAAGTAAACAAGATTAAAGATGACAACCGGAGAGTGCGAAATAGCAGTCTTATTAGGACGATAAGAACGACAGGGGGGGGGGGGGGGGGGGGGGTCGAGTTCGAGCGTATTTTGGAAATGGGTGGACAAATGTAACAAAGGGAATAACCAACAGAGCATTAAAGTAGATGGCAGAGTTACAGAAGAGCGAGATCAAATCGCATTAGAACTAGTCAAGCACTGGGAAAAGGTAAACGATAAGCGATGGGGCATGGGGAACCCATCGGAGTGTCCGAACCAGGTTGAGGAAAATCTCTCGGACTTCGTGTGCAGCGAAATCAAAACTGAGGAGGTGCGAAGGGTGATCTCAAAATTGAGGAATGGAAAAGCGGGAGGGGTGGACGAAATTCCTAATGAGTTGATCAAAAAAGGGGGAGAGGAACTCTTGGAAAGCCTAACTGCCCTATTCAATTTAGCCATAGAAAAACAAGAGGTCCCAAAGGAGTGGAGGGAAAGTAAAGTGACATTTATTCACAAAAAGGGAAAAAAAGACGTCTTGGATAACTATCGAGGGATCTCTGTCAGCAGCAACATTGGAAAAGTCTTTTGTAAAGTCCTGTATGGGAGATTAGAGGAGGTGATTGAGGAGAAGGGTTTTTTGGGAGAAATCCAGAATGGCTTCAGGAAGGGAAGGAGAGTCACTGACCATCTTTTCACGCTATCCCAAATGATAGAATCCGCGAAAGCAAAAAAGAAAAAGATGTTCATGGCCTTTTTGGATGTTATAAAGGCATATGATAGAGTATGGAGGGAGGGTATGTGCCGCAAGCTGGAGGCTCTGGGCTTGGTGGGCGAGTTTGTTGGGATTATGAAAGCATTATATAAAGATGTACAGAGTGAACTTAGCCTGGGTAACATTACAACAAAACGTGTGCCTATGAAAATAGGCCTAAAACAGGGGTGTATCCTTTTGCCAATTCTTTTTGCATTGTACATCAAAGGTTTAGGAGATGAACTCCTGCATAGCGACGAGGGGGTGGCAGTTGGTGACTTGAAGATCCCAGGGCTATTTTTTGCAGACGATATGGTGCTAGTGTCAGAAAGTGAAGAGGGGTTAGAGAAGATGCTGGGGAATTATTGGGAAATATGGGAGCAAATGGAGACTCGAACTTAATGAAAGCAAGAGCAAAGTTATACCCGTGGGCTGCAAAGTGAACCCCACTCGAAGGTGGAGAGTGGGGGAGTTCTGCATTCCGGAAGATAGCAGTAGACTTCTTAGTGTAGGAGAGACTAGAGACTATGAATACCTGGGGGTAAATATAAACATCACAGGAAGAGGCATCTACCGAAACCACACAAATAAATTGATTCTGAAGGGGAAGCGAATCCTTAACCAAATGAAACTTATAGGGAGAAACAGTTTCAATAAGGTTTTCGTGGGGAAAACCATTTGGGAAATGGTGGGTCTGCCTAGTATAACATACGGTACGGAAGTTATACCCCTAAACCAGGCGGCTGTTAAGAGCTTGGAAATCCTGCAGAACGATGCAGGCCGATGGATAACAGGCTCGAGTAATGCCACAGCACTAGAAGCAATCAGGGGCGAGCTTGGGTGGATGAGGATCAAGGACAGGATAGACCTATTGAAACTCGGTTATCTTAATTATTTGGCAAATCTCCCCGATAGCCGATGGTGTAAAGTAATGTTCCTGAGAACTTTCAACTCAAATATCAAGACGGGGTGGATGGTCCAAGTGAGGGAGCTAGTAGAAAACTACTCAATGGAGATCTCGGACCTTGACGTTGGGGCAAACCAGGGCAAAAAGATCGTCAGAGAAGGGGTCATGGAGGATTGTAACCGTAATTGGCGAGAGGGGGTCAAATCAAAGAGATCTTTGGGTGGCGTGCGTGATAAAGAGAAGCCTGGTTTTGAAGAGTACCTTGATGGCACCTTTGGGGGGTCACTGTTGTTCAAGCTGAGGTCGCTGTCCCTGGAGCTGAGGGGAAAAATTGGGAAACACAGTGAAAAGGAGTGCCAGATGTGTAATGTGGGCTTGGTGGAGACCCTGGAACACTTTCTTATAGAATGCCCAAAATACCAGTCTAAAAGAACAAGATTCACGGGGAGTATAATGGAGAAGTGGGATGGGAGAATGAAGGACATGTGGTTAGGGGGCGACTCAAAGGAGAGGGTTAATATACTAATCGGAGAGATTGGGAAGAATGGGGCAAGGGATGTCATCAAGCAGTTCGTCTCCGAGTGTTGGGAGGAGAGAAGAAGCGCGGGAATAGTGGGAGGCTGTTGGTAGAACACGGGTAACCAAGGCCTTCTCATACGAGAACCGCGACAAATCAGCGGCCGGCCGAAGTGTTATTATTATATTACATGCCATACACTCTCTTCAAATGCAAATATTGGGAGCGCGGTGGTTCAGTAGGTAGAGGTGCAGGCTGCAAGCCGAGAGGTCCTCGGTTCGAATCCCACCTGCGGCAAATGCGTTGTGTCCTAGGGCAAGACACTTCATCTCCATTGCCCGCATGGGGGCACGATGACGCCGTGTACTCAGGTGTACTGCATGTCGATGGTACGCATGTCTTCAACCGTACTAACCCTGCCTGTGCTGCAGTGCGGAGTCACGATGTTGGGGAGCAGGCAGCTTCTCGTCGTTGCTCGGTTCTCTCCGGGCACTCCGGCTTCCTCCACCCGTAAAACTGTCATGGTCATGATTAGCCATTATGCATAAATATGTGACCTTAAACATTAATAAATAAATAATGCAAATATTACAGTTATTTTACCGATATCGAACCACTTTCAGACCATATCCGATTTCGTTTTGAAAATGTTCTCCATCAATAACTTTCCTATGTTGTTTCAATTCAGAAAAGTATCCCAAATCATGTGATAAAAAATGGAAATTATTCTCAATGTTATATTTTATGGATAAGGAAATCGTTGGACCTACCCATTTTACCATTTTTGAACCAATTTATGAAAATCGAATCACCACAAATCTTTTCGTAAATTGAACTAAATTGCTGGAATTTTTTGTTTCAAATGCCATAGTTTGAAACACGGTTATGTTCTTTCACATACTGAGTGAAATTGTTGGCCAGTTTTCTCTTCCGTGCGTTGGATAACATGGATTTCAACTTGGGGGTGTTTTAAAATGAAATTAGGCGACAACAATGAGCATTAGTGACGTTCCAAAGACTAAATTTATATTTGTGTAGCCAGTACTAACCACTGGGAACGGATTAGGACATAAAATATTTTGTTTCTGGTGCAACAGGAGACGCATCTGCTTGCTTATTCTGAATATTTTGTGTTGATGAGCCCCGGTGACCTGTGGGGTGGGGGGGGGGGGGGGGCAGGTGCATCCTCAACTTTCATCCATGATTGTCTAGTTGAAATAATAAGTAACAAGTAAATAAACATTTACAAATACCGTTCACACTTTAGCTATGAAAAAATATATCTAATATTGTAATATTGCTACAAATTCCTGGAGAATGCCACAAGGCATTCTGCAGGAATTTGGACCAATATAGGCATACTGTTAATCAATAAGAGGCTCTTCCAAGTCAAATAGGCTTTTACGACCTGCTGGTCCAACTTGGCAATGGGAACATTTGCATGGGCTGTGCAAGGAAGGATGAATATGGTTTACCCATGCATAGACATGGTGTGTGTAAAAGAGAATTTGGGCCTCTGGTCAACTTGACATGCCTTCCAGGGGCATAGGAAGCATATTGTACTTGGGAGGGCATTAGCACATACCAATACAGCTGGAATTCACCACAACAGTGGCTTTTCCCTCCAATACTACATATGTTATGCGTGGTTAAAACCCACAACTTTGTTCATAAATATTATATTATTACAATTTCCTGGAGAATGCCTTAAGGCATTCTCCAGGAAATTATAATAATAAACTTTTATGAACAAAATATTTTGCATAAAATCTATCATTAGTACATATTTTTATCCCCGCATTTGAAAAACTGCGGGGATATATTGGTTGTCTCCGTCCATCCGTACGTCCGGGAATGGTTTCCGGCGAAAAACTTCTAGGGGTTTCAATTCGAAACATTGAAAGTGTGTTCATGTTCATTCATAGGGTCTGTAGATGTGCAGAAAGGTTTTGGATTTTTGATTCGGCCCTCGGGGGCGTAAGGGGCACCACTTTTGTCGTTAGAGGAATGGTTTCTGGCGAAAAACTCCTAGGGGTTTCAATTCGAAACATTGAAAGTGTGTTCATGTTCATTCATAGGGTCTGTAGATGTGCATAAAGGTTTTGGATTTTTGATTCGGCCCTGAGGGGCACAAGGGGCACCATTTTTGTCGTTAGAGGAATGGTTTCCGGAGAAAAACTCCTAGGGGTTTCAATTCGAAACACTAAAAGTGTGTTCATGTTAATCAATAGGGTCTGTAGATGTGCATAAAGGTTTTGGATTTTTGATTCGGCCCTCTGGGCATAAGGAGCACCACTTTTGTCGTTAGAGGAATGCTTTCCGGCGAAAAACTCCTAGGGGTTTCAATTCGAAACATTGAAAGTGTATTCATGTTCATTCATAGGGTCTGTAGATGTGCATAAAGGTTTTGGAATTTTGATTCGGCCCTCGGGAGCGTAAGGGGCACCACTTTTGTCGTTAGAGGAATGGTTTCCGGGGAAAAACTCCTAGGGGTTTCAATTCGAAACATTGAAAGTGTGTTCATGTTCATTCATAGGGTCTGTAGATGTGCATAAAGGTTTTGGATTTTTGATTTGGCCCCGAGGGGCGCAAGGGGCACCATTTTTGTCGTTAGAGGAATGGTTTCCGGAGAAAAACTCCTAGGGGTTTCAATTCGAAACACTAAAAGTGTGTTCATGTTAAACAATATGGTCTGTAGATGTGCATAAAGGTTTTGGATTTTTGATTCGGCCCCGACATTAATCACAAATGCGAATGCGGGGATATACTATAGTGTGCTTTGCACACAAATGACACCCCTCTAGTTATGCATATTACCCATACAGTGTAGGAAAGTTGGAGGGGCACATGCCCCCCACCCCCTCCCCTGGTTCCTAGCCCCTGATGCCTTCTGTCTCTGAACACCTGTATACACAGGGTGGTGGTATCAACGAGCCACTCATATGTTGAGGCATGCTTCAAACTCCACATATGGCGACAAATCAACCAATATTTTTCTAGATTGTGATAGCAAAGGGATGAGTAACTTAAAATTCGAAATCTGCTGCCGCGTGGTTGTAGATTTCAAATTTTAATTAGCTCACCCCTTTTCACATCTTAGGAACTTTCCCTAACAGTAATTTTGTATGTGGATGGAATAAACCCCTTAAAATCTCCAGGTGTGAAACTGTTAACTCTTTGCACCAACATCACTCCACCCCACCCTATCCAACCACCCCAGTCAGTGACCCCACCCATCCATCTGTAGGCCCACTTTCTGATTTCCTGTTCCATGTAAATAATATTCCCCAAGTTTCATTGTTTCTCAAGTTTATTGTCAAATTATGTCATGGCTGCTGCTAAGCAGCCATGGCATAATTTGAAGTGAACTTACAAGAAGATGTGCCATAATTACTGGTACTTGGCTTCAAGCAAACTTTTGTTCCCCTCACTGTTTTCACCTCCAGCACTTTCAGCAATACCCCCCCCCCCCCCCGATCATGAAATCACAAGAACTCTTTAATATAATGATTAAATTATGATTTAGTTTTATTTATTTTTTTTTTTTTTTAACTTTTTATGTAGGTTTACCCCACTTATGTTGGCAAAAATTCATCAATTCATATTTTGTTTGAAAGAGCTCCATTGGAGCTCTGTCAAACAAAATATAAATTGATGATTTTTTTCCCAACACAGGGGAGATGATCCTGCATCAAAAGTGAGAATTATCGACATCAGAGTGCAGTGGGTGAAACATTTTAATGTAATTGTGTCTCCTTGATGCCTCACTTAACTCCTTGGACCCTCAGCTAAGGCGAGGCCGGGGTGAGGGGGGGGGGGGGACTGGGGGGGTTGGCACTACAAGTACATTTTTGAAATCCTAAAGCTCAAAATTATCTATATAGCTGTATATGAGTTGGCAATGGTTCTACATCATTGCTGGCTGCCTGAACAGGCTACAAGTACATTTTTGAAATCCTAAAGCTCCAAATTATCTGTATAGCTGTAAATGAGTTGGCAATGGTTCTACATCATTGCTGGCTGCCTGAACAGGCAGGCAGCAAAGATGTACAACCATTGCCAACTCATCTACAGCAGTGTAAACAAATAAAATGATGCAGTAAATTGAATTTAGGGGAAAGATGCCCTAAAAGGGCTCCCCCTGCCCCGCTGATGGAATCCCTGGGTCAGGAGACATGTAATTTAATTTTTGTACCATGACCACTCTCCCATAACTCTCTCTCTCCCTCCCCCCCTCTCTCTCTCTCTCTCTCTCTCTGTGGAGGGGGGGGGGGGGTGGGGGGCAAAATTGCAGGAACCAATGTTATTCCTCCAGACACCACCCAAAAAGAAAAAAATGACAAAAAGTCACCACAAACGGCTTCCACCACCCTGACAGCAGTGATCTGGATGACTTAAGAGCATCCCAGTCTGGTGTGTGTGTGTGTGTGTGTGGAGGGAGGGGGGGGGGGGGGGTGAGGGTGTGTGTGTGATGCCCAGGTCACCCTACCTCTAATTTTAAATGTGACCATATAATATTGACCAACATAACTGGCATTTTGTCTATTGCCCCCCAACTCTTCCCTTGATCACAATTGGAGAGGTGGCGGCACTGGTAATAGCAGGGTAACTTGATCACATTCAAAAAAGTTTGGGGTTGTGCGGCCTGGGAATCACTCAAATCCCACCCTATCCTCCCACTCCACCATTTACACAATTATTCTTCACCTAATGGAATTCTGCCATTGCAACCAACCCCCACCCCACATAATTTGTCAGTTTGACAGAGCTGTTGCAAACACTGACACAACATACTCCACAGTCACCCAGATATAGTTCACGTCTCTTTGATTTACGAAGTTGTTCAGGTTGACCGAGAAAAGTTCGGAAAAAACAATCAATCTCGAGTTATTTCTTATTGATCAAGTGTGGATTTTGCCGATTCGAAATAGGTAAAAATACACGCAAGCAAAACTAAATTCATCGTGAAAAATAGAATGCAGATAAATATGTACTTTTCCTCCTGCTAAAAGTTGAATGAAATGGCGATGCTTTCAGCCGAAAAGTAAGTCTCGGTCCGATGGAATGACCTTGTTGTCGAAGAGTGAAAAAAATAGAACGGGGAATTCCCATTTACAAAATTTGAAAACTAGACAGGGTGCTAATAATTTCCAACTAAATAACATAATATGCAGATGCCAGATAACACTGTAACTTTATCATTTAAAGAGAAAAATGTTAATGAAACTTTTGATTCAAAGTTTTGTTACTTTGTGTTACCTTTCAATTTTTGCGACGTGATTAAAATTGAAGTGACCCGCATTTGGTAAAGATTCGATATCGGTAAAATGACTGTATTCTGTAGTTTAGTTATCTAAGTTCTAACCCATAACATGTATTACATTTCCCAAATCCACAAAAAAACATATAACACTGCCTGACTAAGTAGAAATAAACAATCTGAATGTGGGTGAAATAATTTATTGTCAAAGGCAAGACTTCAACCTGAAAAATTTCATGAAAAACTGCTGAAACCGGTCATTTTCAGCCACCAAGCATCCTCAAAAGCAGAATTTTCCCACCATCCCCACCTACCCACCCCTGGAGCAGAGCATCCTCTGTTTCTAAAATGCAAAAAATTTTTTATACGTTTCTGTCTCATTTTTTAGTTACCTGTCTGGTAACAAACCTGTGTAAAAATTACATTTTAAAAAATAGCCAATTTTTCGAAGCCACTGTTTCCCATAATTCATCTGGTAATTTACCCCAATGTGTCAGACTCCAACTTTGGGACCAAAACTTCAAATTCTCTTGTCCAACAAAAAGCCTAATGTAATCATATATCTGATACTAAAAATATATCTCTGTTTTACATGGCCTTAGTTTCAACATATGCCCTATGTTTAGAATTTCACCCCTGTGCAATAGTGCGAAACTGTAGAGCGGAACCTTAAGAGAAAACAAGAGTGATCTCCCCTTGGATTTCAAGCAAAAGAATCTGGAGTGTATCCTGAATCGAATGAACAAAAACCGCAAGTCTCTATTTTCAACCAGTAAAAAGATACAGCGTGGCCTTTCTGATTGCCGAATAGCTTTTGCAGCCAGTTTTTGCCTTATTTTCACAACCTCACCACACCACCTCCATCCTCACATTTCTCTGAGCCACTTCAGAGAGCATTTTTACCTGTGTCGCCAGCGGCAGAGCAGGTCTAGTAACCGCTCGATTCCGTCTGTCCGTCCGAAACACTTCCGTCAAAGTATTCTTGGCTTCTATGAAAGGGAATGATTTTATATTTGGTCTGCTGCTTCATAATGATGAGTTGTATCGTGTATCTAATTTTCAGATCTGCCGTGCAGCCACTTCCTGTTTGCCGATACTTTGAAGTCTGTTCATCTCTGTAATCAATTGCATGCAGCGACGCAGGTCCAGACCCGGTATTGGTCTTGGCTTGTTGTTATTACCACCAGCCACATTGACTAACCAGGTCCTGCCAATAGCACTATTAAATACAATCAAAATGTAAAACAATAAGCAGTAATAACCATAGCTTGGGGGGGGGGGGGGGGGGGGTTGCTCTCTAGATATGAAAGTGTAAACAGCTTGATGGACAGATGACACACAGACATGACACCAATGACCAAAATGAAAAAGTAGACACCATGACTGCAAATCTCTGGTCAACAATAACAACCAGGCTGTCCATAACTGCGTATATTTGCCATGAATACAAGGCTCGGTTTTTAGGAAAGACAGTGCTCTACCTTAATGTTTTCTACAGTTAAAACTAGAAGTCCTGTCATGAAATGCGCACAAATAGTACGTAGATCTGCGCGTTAATCTACACGTTAACTTGTGACCATAGTAAGGCTATCAAATTCTATACATATGGCCTGTGCACAAGCAATGTTTCAGCCAATGGGCCTCCAGGTGACCCGGAGGTCCATTAACAGAAACATTGCCTGTGTTTGCTATGAGTAACCAGGAGAACCTGCCGTGCTTTGGATGCAATTCGATATGGCAATTGCGCGCAATTCCTATGCGCAATTAAGCCTAAATAAGCGCACAGTTCGTGACAGGACTTCCAGTTTTAACTGTAATTCGTGACGAAAATTCAAAACAAGTGTTAAATTAGGCCACATCAATAAATTTCTCAAAATTTCCACTTATTTCCAACCAGTTGTGCTGAAATATCACTTGATGACTGTTAACTACTACTAACAATTGCACACAAACCAGAAATAATGAAAAGTTTTCAAACACAAATAAGGAACTTCCTGGTTCAAGAATTGACCCCGACGACAGAATGCTCTTTAAGGTTCCGCTCCACAGTTTACCAGGCATTTCCAAATATAACATGCCATACACTCTCTTCAAATACAAATATTCTGAAGTTTAGTTATCAGACATCATATATTATTCACTTATGTTCAGGGAGAACCATCATATTATTTTTTTGTAAATATGAGAAAAAAAGAAAGAAAATCCAAGAAAATTTCATGGCAGACAATCGTTTAAAATTAAGCACCATCGAAGTACTAGTATTAATGTATGTAAAGACTCTCTCGCAAAATGCGAAAATGAAAAATATAGAATTTCTTTAGTGAAATATCACTTGATGACTGTTACCTACTACTAACAATTGCACACAAACCAGAAATAATGAAAGTTTTCACTTATGTTCAGGGAGAACCATCATATTATTTTTTTGTAAATATGAGAAAAAAAGAAAGAAAATCCAAGAAAATTTCATGGCAGACAATCGTTTAAAATTAAGCACCATCGAAGTACTAGTATTAATGTATGTAAAGACTCTCTCGCAAAATGCGAAAATGAAAAATATGGAATTTCTTAAGTGAAATATCACTTGATGACTGTTAACTACTACTAACAATTGCACACAAACCAGAAATAATGAAAGTTTTCAAACACAAATAAGGAATTTCCTGGTTCAAGAATTGACACCGACGACAGAATGCTCTTTAAGGTTCCGCTCCACAGTTTTCCAGGCATTTCCAAATATAACATGCCATACACTCTCTTCAAATGCAAATATTCTGAAGTTTAGTTATCAGCCATCATATATTATTCACTTATGTTCAGGGAGAACCATCATATTATTTTTTTGTAAATATGAGAAAAAAAGAAAGAAAATCCAAGAAAATTTCATGGCAGACAATCGTTTAAAATTAAGCATCATCAAAGTACTAGTATTAATGTATGTAAAGACTCTCTCGCAAAATGCGAAAATGAAAAATATAGAATTTCTTATTCATCACCAGGTAAACTGAAACTTGTGAAAAAAATTCCAAAGCAGCTCATACGCAGATGTGATAAAACTCTACCAAGTGCCTTTTATAATATTTCAAAAACTCATATAAGTGATTCCCCATTAAAGTTAACTTTTAAGAAACAGAATATTAGTAAAGAGCAAAATTTTTATACTGTACCAATGACCCTAACTTAGCTGGTGCTAAACTCTTTAATTCAGGGCCAAACACAAATTTTGTCCCCCCAATCCCCCAAATTTGCATCAAAAACCGAAAAATACATGTCCTATATGATCCTCCATACATTTACTCCTCTGTGCATGCGCAGTGTCAAGGAGGTCCCGAAATTGGCGCAAATTATCATTCTTTGTTTGGCCCTCA
Organism: Pictodentalium vernedei; assembly: GCA_031216915.1. Classification (NCBI taxonomy): domain Eukaryota; kingdom Metazoa; phylum Mollusca; class Scaphopoda; order Dentaliida; family Dentaliidae; genus Pictodentalium; species Pictodentalium vernedei. Next base: position 187,080,566 of record CM062293.1, read on the forward strand.
AAACAGTTACACTTCACTTTTATTTGTGCTTCCAAATCTCAGTTTTCATGATGCCAGACACATTTTGATGAGAGAAATGGTGGAAATAAAGAGGAAATATAAGGAAGAGAGGAAAAAATAGTGCAAGAAAATGTTCAGGGCTGTCACTTATAATTATTTTATGAAATTATTTCATGTTGCCTTTTTTCAAGGCATGGCCCTGGTGTTGTCATTCTTGCTATAAAAGTACTATTGTTTGATCAGTGTTTCCTCTCTACCTTCCTTACTTCCCCTAGCTATTCTCCCATGTTTTGGCTTATTTTTTGTAATGTTCATTACTAAAATTTGTTGGGAGTTTTGGCTTGGTAACAGAATTTTTTCTGTTTTTTTTCCCCATGTTTACGTCCTCACCCTAGGGGTGTTTAGGTGTTTTGGTCTGCATCTAACATCTGATGTTCTACAGTTTCTTCTCTGGAAGCCTCTGTTTGGCATCAGATAGTGTTTTAAACTGGTAACTGATTTCGGGCCAGGTTTTTCAGTGCCTGGAGTCATGTTTCCGGTTTGTTGACATTTTTGCTTAGATTGACAACAGGTAACTACTGCTGATAGTGATTATTTGTCTTCTGCATCTCTTATTTCATAGCAAGATACATTAATATTGTCCGTAAGTGTTACATTAATTTTTCAAAATTAATTAAAATTTTTGTCCACACTTAGCCGCTTAGGCTTTTTTGGGATCCATTGGGCTCAGGGTTCCCATTGGGAACTTGGGCTCTTCTGAAAAAATTTTTGGAAAAATGTTTTTCTTTTCGAATCATTATTTTGTAGTGATTATAATGGATTGTTTTATTATGTATCTTTATTTTCAAGGATTAGTGCGAGTACTATGATTGTTTACCTTTTTTCACAATGAATGCTTATTGTTCAAATTGTAATAGGAGGAAATCTTCCTATGATTCTTATGATCTCTGTATTAATTGTACTCTCTGTACTCGCACTGATCTTTGTTCTGTGTGTTTCAAATGGGATGACAAACGTTGGAAATGTGTGTCACGGTATGTTGTTACTGGAGAGAGGGCCATGCCGGTCCTCTCTCCGCAGAGACACTCTAGTCTTTCACTCTCTTTTTTCAGAGGACCAAGAACAGTGTGATATTTCCGTGATGTTGTCCAGAAGTGTGCCTCTGTTGTCACAAACAAGCGAAGAGCTAGCGGCAAAAGTGCTCATGGAGATCCGTCAATTACCCGAAAGGAACTTGAAGGGGTTGACGTCCGCTAGCTCGCCCGGTGTCGCATCCATTCACCGAATGGATCAGCACCCGGGTTCATCCGTTGCAGTCCAGCAGAGAGAGTCGGGTGTTGCGAGCACTATAAAACTTCCACGTGCACACCCAGTGACGACGGAAAGGAGGATGGATCGGAGGAAGCCTGATAGTCCGGTGTTTAGCTTGTCCAGCTCGACACAAGCTGCAAGCGAGAGAGGTCCCTCTCTCATACAGCAGCATCTGGGACCAGATGTTGTAGTCCATAGCGCTACGCAATCGGAGCATACATCCGCCGCTTGGGACGCTCCGGTATATAGGCAGTCTGGCGAGGCTACCTATAAGGCTTCTTCATCCTCACGGCAGCACACACGACCGCACTTTGGCTATGTGACCAGCGATATTCAGTCAGCTTCGCCGACCAGGGATTCCACGGCGACCAGGTCACGCCATCCAGTAGCCAGGGATACGAGGCCTTCTGCATCCAGTCGTTCGCATAAAAGATGTATGCAGGATGCAATGTCCAGACAGCTTCTGGCGGCTGAATCCAGTAAGACCTCGGCTCCCCAGGCCTCCGTAACGGATGTGCTATCACAGATAGCAAGGATCATCGCAGCATCCCAGCAACCGGCAGAGCCTCTGTCGGAACATGAAGTGTCAGACGGAGCTGGGTCGGTAGGTTCCGCTGCTGGTTCAGGTGCGGACGACCGAGATTTGCAAGAGGTCCGGCAGGATGGCGAAAGGGAATCCGATAAGTTAGATTTTTCCCTTTCGGAACAACATAAAATAGCCGTAGAGTTCATCCGGCATTACTTTCCATAAGTTGTTCCGCCGGACCAGAATGCTGCGCAGCCAGATAGGAGGGTGATAGCACCACTGGACACCGACTTTTTTAATCGGTTTAGGGACATTGTCCCGGAATTTCCGTCACAGTCCAGGAATGTTTCTCGGATATTTGAATTATTAGATGACGCTATTGATAAACTTGCCAACAAGATGGGCAGGTCAGCCTTCCTACCGGCATCTGCTCTACAGCTGCCTTTTATCAATCAAAGGAATAAGTTTGATACAGCAGGTCAGGGCATCGAGAGAGTTCCTCTGCATTTAGATGACCAGGCTGAAGACCTTGATATATCTATGCCGTCGTCTATGTCCCTTCCTTCGTCAATGATGGAAACGACGATATCGTCTAACAGAGCTAGTTTAGATGCTCTTTCATATGCAGATCACCTTACTAGAGCGTTGTCATTACGCTTTGAAGGACCAGAATTTCAAGATGTACAGACGTCCTTAAGAGTTCTGCCCAGGGCCATAGCTTTTTTCACGTATAACTACGCCCTTTCAGTGGCGAATCTGGAGTTAGCTAGACGTGACGCGGCCCTAGCTACTTCCACACGTGTGGACAGTAAGGTGAAAAACTCTCTTATAGTCGCTCCGGTCTCCGGAGAGTTTCTCTTCAGCGGCAAGCTTTCTGCTATATATGATAAATTAACTAAGAAAGCTTCTGACTCTCTGCTATTTAAGTCTGCTTCCAAGAAGTCGGAACCAGCAGAGAGGAGTAGGCCAGGCACTTCTGGGACGAGTTCGTCCAGGGGAAGTTCCTATAGAGGTTCCTATGCATCCTCTAGGTCTTACTCTAGAGACCATCAGAGTAGCGACTCGAGTGGGGGCCGTTATGCTGGCCGAAATAACCAGTCAGACGCCCCAAGGCCGACGGGGCAAGGTGCGGGTCGCGGAGGATGTAGCTTCTCCTCCCGCAAGCCTCTCAGATCCAGGAGGTGATGGTTTAGACCGCTGTCGCGTTCCGGTGGGCGGAAGACTGTCGAGTTTATCAAGCAACTGGGAATCAATTACGGAGGACCCTTGGATTCGAGGGGTTATTTCGGAAGGACTAAAACTGTCCTTAAAGGCAAACCTCCGTTAACTCGAAGTCCAAGATGGACTCAACTTCCGTCAAATTGTCAGAAAAGAACGGCACTTCTATCAGAAGTCCAGTCTCTTTTAAAGAAGAACGCGATAGAGGTCGTAGAAAACCAGGAATCTCCAGGTTTCTACAGCCATCTCTTTCTGGTTCCGAAACCAGGTGGCTCGTTCCGTCCAGTGATCGACTTAAGCTGGATAAACAAGCTGATCGTGGCTCCAAAGTTTTATATGGAGACCATTCGATCAGTCAGAGCGAGCATTCGAGTGAATGACTATGCTGTGAGCATAGACCTCAAGGATGCGTACTTTCACGTCATGGTACATCCGGCATTCAGAAAGTATCTTCGCTTCGCTGTCCTAGGTGTTGTTTATCAGTTCCGAGCGATGTGCTTTGGTCTGAATCTAGCACCCTGGGCTTTCACTCGAGTAATGAACTCGGTAATGACTTATTTCCGAGCTCATTCGTCTGTGGTAACATCGGCTTACCTGGACGATATTCTTCAGAGGTACGGCAACGAGTTAATGCTTCAGAACGATATGCAGAATCTGCTCCTATTGCTCCGACGTCTCGATTTCATAGTAAACGAAAAGAAGTCGGATCTGGTGCCGTCCAAGTCATTCACCCACCTGGGAATGAGCTTCGAGATGCATAACAATCTTGTTCGTCTGCCGTTAACCAGAGTGAAATTAGTCAGTTGTTATGCTCGCTGTTGTCTTCACTCAGACAAAGTTACAGTGAGGGAATTCATGAGACTAATAGGTCTGTGCGGAGCTGCCGCGGATCTCATTCCAATGGGGCGGCTACGCACTCGTCCTCTCCAGGTCTATCTAACTCAGAATTGGAGAGTGAAGATTCATTCGTTTGAGACGGACATCCTCTTGTCAAGCCAAGTGAAGCAAGAGATTCAGACTTGGGCAGACATACAGTGGTTAACTCAGGGAGTTCCACTGCAATTGCCAGATTCGAGTTTTATGATTATGACGGATGCCAGTCAAACAGGTTGGGGCGCTACACTGAGCTCATCGGATTTGAAGTGCCAGGGTCTTTGGGATCCGCAGTTTTTGAGCAAGCACATCAACATCAAAGAGATGATGTCGATTTGGCTTGCTCTACGTCATTGGATAGACGTTATTCAGAATGCACACGTGCAAATTCTGTCCGACAATACGACAGTAGTTGCATATATTCGGAACCAAGGTGGCACTCATTCCATTCCGTTGCTCAATCTAACGGAAAGAATTCTTCTGTTTGTACTAGAACATCAGATTCTTCTCTCGGTCCGTCATATTCCGGGTTATCTGAACGTCTTAGCAGACTCCCTTTCACGGTCGCCTGTTGCCGTCAGAATGGACTCTCAACAAGCAAGTATTCAATCTGATTTGCTACCAATGGGAACGGCCAATGATAGATTTATTTACGACACATCTCAACAATCAGTTGCAGACGTATGTGTCACCTTGTCCGGATCCTCGAGAGTTTTCAGTAGACGCTCTCTCGATCTCTTGGGACGGAATGATAGGATATGCGTATCCTCCAGCGCTGTTGATTCAGCAGATATTGCTCAAGATAAAACAATCGCAATGCAAGATTCTGTTGGTAGCATCTCTGTCTCCACAGAGACCGTGGATAAATCTACTCAGGTGTCTGTTGTGGGACATACCAAGGAAGCTTCCTCAATGGGAACATCTTCTTTCGCAGGGGAAATCGCGCATCCTCCATCACAATCCGCAAGGTCTAAACCTTCACGTATTTCTGTTGTGCGGTCCTTCCTGCACGGAAAACATTTTACAGGATGAGCAGTGGACGCGGTTTCTAACTAGGAGGACCTCCTCTTCGCTAAACTATGCTGCTAAGTGGAAGGTCTTTCTTCAGTGGTGTGGGGATCATTCCGTAGATATTTATGATCCTTCCATTCCAGACATTGCAAACTTTCTAGTATACTGTTTGATGAGATTAAACTACAGCCTATCACCATTAAGGGTTGTAGGTCTATGCTATCCGATACCTATGCACATCATGATAGCTTAATGATTGGAACTAATGTCTCTTTATCTAAATTAGTTAGAAATTTTTCGATAAATAGACCTAGAACCCTTAGATTAATTCCCAAGTGGAATTTGGCTTGGGTTCTTCTTAAGCTAAAAGAAACGCCTTTTGACCCTCTTGACACAGTAGACTTCAAATTCTTAACATATAAGACAGCTTTTCTCTTCACCTTCTCTTCTGCTGGAAGAGTTAGTGAGCTTCATGCACTATCTGTGGATGATTCTCACTAACGTAGTGTTGGTAATACTATTACCGTTACCACCAATGTTGGATTTTTGGCTAAGAATCAGGCTCCTTATAAGTATCCTGAACCTATTGTTATTAAGGCCCTTCCATCATCTGATGGGCGTAGGCCTTTACTTTGTCCTGTTAGAGCAATACGTATTTACAAACGTAGATCTGAGTTCATCAGAAAGGGACGTAAGCATTTCTTTCTGTCTTTGATGCCTAATAGAAAGGATATTATGGTTCATTCTATTGCTAGATGGATTCAATTAACTATTCGTACTGCTTATGAAAAATTATCTTCTCAGCAGTCGGCACTCAAGATCTCAGCTCATGAAGTAAGAGCTCTTTCTACTTCTTGGGCCTATGCTAATTGTATTGCTATTACTGATTTAATGAAGGCTGCATATTGGTCTCAACCTTCCACATTCACTAATTTCTATCTCAGAAATATTGAGTCCATTTCTGGAGACCTCCATTGTTTAGGTCCTTTATCAGTTGCTCAGAATATCGTCCACTAAACAGTTGCAACTATAGTTAATTAGTTATGTAGGCTTTCTGTTCTCTGTCCTGCTGCCCTCTTCGCTCTGGGGTATTTGACCCAGGGCAAGGGGAGGGGGGGGGGGGCAGGTGTTCTCTTAGGTCACCTGCTTTATAGTGAAAAGCAAGGGAATACCCCCCCCCCCCCCAGAGTCAGTAATTCCGAGTTGGTACCGGGATGGTTTTAAAGTGTAAAGCTAATGTTTACTCATCCATGTAATATTTTTAATGTGTAGCTCGGTGTGAAGCATTTGTATATGTCATGTGTCAAACGAGCATTAATATACAATCCTCGGACACTTTTAATGAATATAAAGAGTCTCATTTCTCTGGACTTCCTTTATTTATTGGCTTACCTTTAAAAATATTAGTATAAAGGGTTATACTGGATGTTAATAGAGATCATTGATTATTATTATGCTCAATTACTGATCGGTATTGTGTCTTTCTTCTTTAATATAAATAAGAAAGATACATGTAAAGTCTATCTCCTTTTCTCCTGCAGGGGATATTCTGTTATAGATAATTGAGCTTATTGGATTTTCCTTCATGTCCTAGGCCCTGCAGCCTATTTACTATTCAGCTAAGTCTGGGTCATTGGTACAGTATAAAAATGTTAAAAAATTTATAGTAATTTATATAGTTTTTATACTTACCAATGACCCAGACGGGGATGGCCCTCCCAGGAGTTGGGAACTTACACCTCCCCACTGAGTACATAACGCTTACCAGGCACTGGTTGTAAGAATGATAATTGGCGCCAATTTCGAGACCTCCTTGACACTGCGCATTCGCAGAGGAGTAAATATATGGAGGACCATATAGGACGTAATTTTCGGTTTTTGATGCAAATTTTGGGGATTGGGGGTTCAAACTTTGTGTTTGGCCCTGAATTAAAGAGTTTAGCACAGGGACCAGCCTAGGGGGGAATTTTAGGGAGACTTCAAGTCTCCCTCCAGAAAAAAATAGGGAGACTGCAGAGTCATGTTGGGAGACTTCATAGGCAAGTGGGGAAAATTAAGAATATTCATGTACCACCCCCGCCGCCCCTTCATATTTTCAATTTATGGTCCTCCATTAACGTACAAATAATCCAGGTCCAGTTGTCTATGATGCATCTGTGCCAGGTTAAAAAATCACAATGTAATTATTGACTGAAAATCCCCCACTGCTACCTTCTCCTTCATGACCCCTCACCTCTTCTTCGTGCCAATCCCCCATCACCCTCCTGTGGTTGCCTTTCAACAAAGTCTACTAAGCTAATAATTTCCTAAGTCTGAAAGTGTGAACAGGACCAGATGTAAGAAGGTTGCTTGGGAGGTACTTTGTTAGTTAATAAACAAAATACATTCTGGGGTCAAGTATTTTGTAAAAGAAATGTCATTCCGCATCATTTTTATGGCATTCCGTTGTCATTCCACGTCATTTCATGTCATTCCTATGTTTAGGAGGACCCTTTTTCAAGATCGTCCACATGCACACTTGTGTCCTGTACAAAGCTTTTCTTGACATCACTAAAGCTTTTTTTCATGTGTTTCAATTCCATTCGTGTTTTTCTGGGAATAGACAGCCTAACAGTTAACAGTCGTCAGCAAATCGAAATGAAAATAATGTGTTATAAAATACGTCCGTTGTGTATACATTTTCGGCATCCTAAGCGACGTAACCTACTTTCAAACTGGGTTGTTTTATTGAGTCGCGTAAGTCACCTATTTTCGTTTCGACACTTGAAGCTCCGACTGGAACGCAACAAAATAGAAATAAAAAAATCGGTTGTCACTAAAAAGTGTACTCCGACCCCGACCCCGACTCCGAAATTACTGACTCCAAAAATATTTCTTTTTATAACTCTTTTATTAATGGATCAATTATACTGAAATTCAACATAAATGTACAGAATTATGTGTAGTATACATACAATCATATAAATGTTACAAAAAAATTATGATTTTCATTAAATTGACTTTTCTTGGGGTTTGCCTCACTAAAAAGTGTACTCGGCGATTTCAACAAAATTTCATTCTCTCATTCATATAATACATTCTTCCAGCTAATTTGTTGCCGTATTAAGAATATATTCGTATTTTACGATGTCTAAAACAAGTTTTATAATCAATTTTGAAATTAATCGTGCTTCAAATGGAAATTTACTCGAAGATGAGAACTGCCGACTCCGGCTTCATTTGAGGTTGCATGTAAAATTCAAACTTGCAATTGGCAGATCAATAGTCAGAGGTTTTCCCGGATTGTGGTAACTGACGCGGATAAGGAAATTGTTTTACGGCAATCAAGTTTAACACCTGTCAGTAGCAGGAAAGGGCATAATTTTTTTCGATAAGAAGTTGGACCCTAAGGTTGTAAAATAATTTCCAGTGCTATATATCTCTGAAGGCATATAGCATCGGGAATTTTGTTTTATTATTAACTTTCATCATTCGCGTGATTACCCATCACAAATCTCACAAAGAAAACAATATCAATGGTTGAAGTGAGTAATACACGAACACTCTATTAATAAAAAACCCTGGTGTTCATTGAATAAAAAAATCAAAGATGAACAGAATATTGAGCATTAAAATGTTGTTGCTACAGCCTTGCACACACAAGACATAAATTTCACTGAGAAAAACAAACTACCTGTGGAAAAATCACTTTCAACGCCTTCTCTTGCACGTTGACTGCGTCACTTACCACAATCCGGGAAAACCCCTAACTATTGATCCGCCAATTGCAAGTTTGAATTTTACATGCAACCTCAAATGAAGCCGGAGTCGGCGATTCTCATCTTCGAGTAAATTTCCATTTTAAGCACGATTAATTTCAAAATTGATTATAAAACTTGCTTTAAACATCGTAAAATACGAATATATTCTTAATACGGCAAAACATTAGCTGGAAGAATGTATTATATGAATGAGAGAATGAAATTTCGTTGAAATCGCCGAGTACACTTTTTAGTGAGGCAAAACCCAATAAAAGTCAATTTAATGAAAATCATAATTTTTTTGTAACCTTTATATGATTATATGTATACTACACATAATTCTGTACATTTACGTTGAATTTCAGTGTAATTGATCCATTAATAAAAGAGTTATAAAAAGAAATATTTTTGGAGCCGGTAATTTCGGAGTCGGGGTCGGGGTCGGAGTACACTTTTTAGTGACAACCAAAAAAATCCGCCAAAAGCGACAATGGACAATTGCTTGTCATGTGATTTCAAATAAATGGACATTTATTTGACGAATTAAAATGCCCATTTATCACACTCGAGCACATTCGATTTTTGAAAATACTCGTTTTCATGTAAACCTCGCATCACTCAGTTCAGCCTTTTCTCATTTTGGCCAATTTTTAGTGGGTGACTTGTAATCGCCCCGACTATTTTTCTAGGCGACTTTGGGCTTAGAAGGGCGACTTAATCGCCCTAGTCGCCCTCACGGCTGGTCCCTGGTTTAGTACCAGCTACGTCTGGGTCATTGGTAAGTATAAAAAATATATAAATTACTATAATTTTTTTAACTTTTAGTAGCTCACAAACATTTTATTATATTTTTCAGTATGCTGCGAATGTGAGAAGAAAAACAAAAGCACAGAAATCTCAGTCCAAAGCATCGATCACAGCGACATGCACTTCTCAGATTGTAAGTTGTAATTCAGTGTAAGACATGAATAAGACATGAAACATTGTCCAGTTGCATGTCATTCAAAATGTAACAATCATCTACGAGATACTTACAACTTTAGAAGGTTTTCGTACTCCTTTTTCAAGAAAGAGGGGTGTTTATGTTAACGTTTTGTAAGTTCATTCATGCATTGTACCTGCTCACTGTAGGACGATAACTTTGTACCCTTGATAAGACTATTCTCATTCTTTATTCATTCAAAAAAATAATACCATAACCCTTTTGAGGCAAAACAGTTTTTCACACTACCCATTTTACATTTTATAAGCACTAGGAGGGCAAAATGATACTGATTTGTGTATGGTGTAATATTTCATCAAACCTTCTGTTAGCGATCCACTTATCTGATATGATGTCAAACACAGTTAGAAAAAGTTTAAAGGGCGAATTTCAACATTGTGTTACCTCACATCAGTTCATCATTCTATAAGAATATTGGTCATGGGATAGTTATATATGTATATGATAGCAATTTCAGTAAGAATTTCTGTCAACAAAGGTCCTTTAATGTGGACAAATGAAACGGCAGTTTAGACACTGACAGTTTACCTATATCTTTCAATGCCACCTGAATGCTTCTTCACCCAGTTCAGAGTTTAATATTCATACGTGAGTAAGAATCGACTCTCGCAAGGAATACAATGTGACTTATTGGTAATTCCCTTGAAATGGTCAGTTGATTCTTATGGTGTCAGAAAGTTGCCTGAGTAGTACTATTTTTTGTTGCTCCCTGATACATGCAATAAGGCAGTACTTTGAGTGAGCAGTGGTGGATGGTGAAGCCTTGGTTGCCAGTACATGCATCCAAGACTTCAATAGAATTCCCTGCCAAAGTACTGACCCCCATCATCAAGGCTACCAAAAAAATGTATGTTGGACAGTGCAGTGATGCATGGGAAAGGCGTGCGATCGCTCTCGTGCTCCATTGCTCATGCAAAAATTGTTCAAGGTGCGCGAATAATCACTCGCCTCTGTTCTTGGGTGTTTTTTATCCATTTGATGTTGGGAAATTTTTAATCACTCACAATTTAATGCATTTAAAGTACAATTCCAAACAATTTCATGTTCGTCGTTATAAACATGACGCACAGTAGTTCTGAGCTTCTCTTATACATACACAAACAACACTCTAACAGTAAAAGAGTTGTACATTGACAACTTGCCCAGATAGTACTCCTGCCAGAAAACGAACACGCATATTCAGATATGAAAAAACGGTGGTCATTCTGAGATCTGAGAAACGTTTTAATACTTCCGTATTTTTTTTTATCAAAGACATGCGGAATGTTGCCCCGTTCCTTATTTTCATTTATTCATGTGACACTTGTCGCTCCAATTCACCAGTGACACAAATTAATGTGCCTGGTTTGGTATTTACACATCCATTTTCCGCGATTTTAATAATCTGCCATTTAAAATCCAGAACTAATTTTAGTGGGTTACATATATTTTCATCGTCAAAATTTCCATCCGTGTTCAGTTTTATTCATACATTCGTTTCGAAGGACGCTTGTCAATGGAAATTGCGAAATAAATTTTTGTACATGCCATAATATATAGTTCACTTCAGATTATCTAGATCTTACAAGATAAAAGTTCATTTCAGGAATTTTGTTAATACATTTAGATTTCAAGCTTGCAATTTTATTCTGAACCATAGGCAAACAATAACATTAACTTAGGCCATAAAAAAAGAACCTCTGTTTCTCAGGCCCGCGCACATGGTCATTTTTGGTGTGCATGCAACCTTTTTATGACACCAAAAAATCTTCAAAAAAAATTTGACATATTGTGCTCATTTCGGTAAATTGATATCGATGCATTCGCAAATTTTAAATTAACACACTTCAAGCTTTTTCTACATCATACTTTAATAAAGTGGGTGGGTTTTAGCAATATTCACGACAGAAAGTGTTTTATTCTGTAAAAGGTAAGTCATAATGACAGCAAGAAGGAAGGTGTCTTTCAGTCTGACAACAAACAGTCACAAAAGGGAATGGTCGATTCGCACCACGTTTGATTCGCACCAACCCTCAGAAAGTCTGCAAAGTCAGGTGCTATGTTGAATAGAACACAGTCTCCTGGCATTTATTTTTAGTAACATTTGTATTGTAAATGGCCGTCATTGGGAATTTGTGTACTGTTATTTGAAACCGTTACGAGTTTCCCAGTTAATTTAAATAAATGCATTTGAGATGCAGGATAATTGGATAACTAATAGTAACCGTTGCTTGATATAAAAGTAACAGTCATAGTTGAAAATAAATCGCATATAGGCAGGTATGTGCGGTCGAATTGGTTAATAAAAACACGCAAACATTCGTTTTGTATTTCATTTTCAGATTTAAAAAAAATATGATTTATGGATGAACTGCCCGTTCAAATGGGTTGTGATAATTTTGAATATAATGGGGAAAAATTGCGATTCATGATTTTATTAGGCAGGTTGTGAAAGGATTTTTTTTTTTGGTAAAATAAATCTCTGAAAGTTGGCACTTCGACATTTGATTTGTCCCAGAGACGTTTCACCCACGAGGCATTTCGTGACTTTCGTCCTGTGTTATAATTTTCTCGTTTCACTGAAAAACAAACATTCAAACCCTACTTCATTTACGACCCAACACCCCTATGGTGAATAACCAATATATCTGCGAAATTTTGCTTGGTCCACCAGGCGTGTGGGTGGGCGTCAAATTACCACAAACAACCTCTCGGGAAGAAAATATAAAAAAACAAAAAAAAAACGCCTGCCCGCATGCTTTTTTGGAAAAAATGGCCTGAGAAACAAACAATCAACTTTGTATGGCCTTAACTTAATTTAGAAAAAAATACTCTTTGAATGTACAATTCAACAATTAAAAAAATGAAGATAAACATTGAATCAAAATCACTCTCACATTTTTCAATCTCGCAAACTTTATTTGAGGTGAGCGATTTCCACTCGCCTCCATTTTGCTCCCATTCGTCACTGACAGTGCCTTCTACATTACATGTTGGACAAAGTAAATCACAACACTTTGAACTAATCCCTTCATAAACAGTAAGTATCTGATCAGCATATTCAGTATATTTCCTCATTTTCTATAGTTTATATATATATACACCTTTTAGACTTTTATTATCATGTCGTGTACGCTGCCCATATGAACACAGAAATCGAGACCCCACTAATTACACTACGAGGTGGGGTCTCAAACTCTCAAAACCCCACCACGTGACTTTGTCTATAATTAACTTCTGTATTTTGCAAGAGCGGTAATCAGGTTTATTCTTCCACCAAAAATAGTTTCAGTTCATTGTTGTTTAGTGATTGTTAGGAATTGCACTTAAGTATAAATTGAATACGTATGCTCCATACATGCTTTTTGATAATAAAAAGCATAAATATGACAGAAAAAAATGATCAAAATATGGAGTTTGAATCGTGTTTTTAATCTCGCATGAATATGTCAAACTGTGTGATGGGATGTTCGGCTGACGTCGGTTTATCTTTTGATCTCTCAGTCACCGGCTCTTAATTAGATCAATTTTTTTCACAGTCAGTGAAAAATTACTTTTACTTTTACTTGAAATATTAAAAAGATAGTTCAGTATTTGAAAAAGTTATTAAAAACTATTGCAATTCCAAATGTTGTTTATCAATATCGATTCAGAACTCGAGGAATTACGAAAAGATAAATATTATACCGTTTTGAAATCATGGATGTGAGTTGAAAAAATTATAACTTGACCAGCACAATATCTGGACATTCCCCCGACGGTCTTTTACCTACATGTAACTGTAGCTATTGACGGAGAAGAATCATGTTACCGGTACTGAATTTTGAATAAATTGTGGGTTGGGGAGGAAGGGAATCCGATTTACGATTTTAAAAGTTAAGTTCAGAGTGGAATGTTAAAATGTACATGTTGAGAGTGGAATTAACATAAATAAATTACCTTAATGAAAAGGGAATGCTTATGGTGGCCCTCTGTGCTTTGTCGCACCACTCAAATGTTATTTCACACCTTGTGCAAGTGGTAGTTTAATCTACTATATTTAATTAGTCACTTCAATCCCGACTGCTTTAATGTAGTAGTAGTAGAATATTTTATTTAAGTGTCACATTTCAATACACAAACAATAATATACAAAATATTTATATGAAATCCAGCCTATGAAGGCTTAAGAGACACATTTTCATCAGGTCTTTTTTCACAATAGTTCATAAAAAAAACCCCCAAAAACCAAAAACCCAAACCCGAAAAACCAAAACACATGCACGCACACCAACACACACACACACACACACACTCTTGCGGATCCCCCACCCACCCCACACACACACACAGAGTAATATGCAGACATACGCCCACATGCACTTGCGTATACTTTTGTGTACTAATTTTCTTTCACTTTTTCTTACTTTCTACCCCCCCCCCCTCCCTCACGTATATCTGTCTCTCCTATCTCTTTCCTATTGAAGTGTACTCTCTCTTAGAATGGCTCATTCGCAGATATTTTAATTCGGTATTTCAATTATATTCACCCACATATTTTCACATACACACAGGCTTAGCTATTTCAATTGATAATACAAATGACAACAATGTAGAGGAATGTTGAAAAATCTGCAAATGCAAAGAGTATAAAAGTATGTACAAACCCATACAGAATTGGATGAAGGATATTTGTTTCAGTATGCAAATATCCCCCCCCCCCCCTCCTCCCCCCCCTCCCCCCTGTGAAATAATCATTAGTTTCAGTCACGAGTGAGATACTTTTTGGTATCCATTCAAAAACACTATATTTTCTTTTTACTATATCCTTTTTATAAGAATCTTTAATTGCGTAGCCTGACAAGAGTTAGATGGGAAAGAGGATGGGCTGGTCGAGTTGACTCAAAGTCGTAAAGTGGTATCACTTCGATCATTAGCTGTGTGCCGTCGGCGCTTTCGTGACACAGCAGTTTAGTTTCGAAAGTGACGAGGACTTTGTACATAACCAAATGGAACTGTCTGTTCTATTCCCACTTTACAATTTCAAACCACAGCAATAGTCGCCGTCTGCCTCCTCCAAATTCTAATTTTAATTTAAAATAAATTATCTACTACCAGTGACAAACGCAGTTGTCTTGCCAGTTGACGTCACAAGACAGTATTTATTTATCAGCAGAGAAACTGACATGCAAAAGCAATTAAGCTAATCCTTAACACTCGTGACCACAGCGGGTCACAGTGTTTTGAAAACTGTCTTTCACTGATCAAACACTACGGTCTACTGGAACTCCACGGTGGAGAACACACCGCGGCGGCATTTTTGTTTCAATCCACGTTGAACGTACTGTAATGTTAGTTATAAGAAACCAAATGAAGTTAAAAGATTAAAAAAAGATAACTCATTTATGTAAATATCACTGTGCAAAAAACAAACTTATTTATGTTAATATCTATGTGCAATGTATTATGTTTCTATAGTTTATCGCTTGTTAAAAGTTGAAACACTTGAATGAAATAAAATATATCAAAGCCAATGTTCTTGTTATTGTTGCTCTGTTGTCAATGAAGATAAGTAAATAATTGCACAGGCCCACACATACATAGTTCCTCTATAAATAAACAACACTAATCTAAATTTAGCATCAATAACTGGGGTATTAATTGACCAGTCTCATATGGGTACTGTACACCTAATGTTAAAAGTGAACCTTTCAATATATATATAAGAGTGCACTTTTTATCATGGAATATGTTCTGGTTGTAATCACCAGTGCAGAACAGTACTCTCAAATTTAAGTCTATCTTCATTATATCAGAATTGGAAATAGATTCTTGCAGCAAGAGTGTGCAAGATTCAAAATCGATTCACATGAATCAGGACAGATTCGAAGGCCTCCAATTTGTACAGGCTTGTTGGGTTTAATGTGATTGTGACAACTTTTGTGATATGAGGTTGGAAGTTCAGGGTAACTTCTCTGATACATACATATTTGGGGAAAAGTTTTCTCAGAAGGGTGTATATTGAATCACCTTTAGTTTGTTGGGCTGGAAAGTGGAGATGGTGGGTCTGGGGTGGAGTCCGTTATTGTTCAAATGTTTGTTTTTACATTTCAGCATACTTTTACTCTACCAAATCCAGAAAGTGACAATCCACTGCATTCTCCACGTACAACACCCTCCACATCCTCTGTAAAGCCATCAAGGAAGACCTATCCTAAATTTCTGAACAGATATATTAGTCATGAGTGGATTGATGAGTATGACCACAGCCAGTGGTATCAAGGCCAAGTAGTCAATCTCATGCAGGGAAAAGATGGAGAGGCTGGGGCAGTTTATGAGATTTTGTATGATGACTGTCCTGATCTTTATGAAATAGATCATTTGGTGGAAGACTACCATTCAGATTCTGTAAAATATATTGATTTATAAATAGTAAGTATTTTATAAATGCATTCAATATATTTTTCCATTGTGGGGGAATTGTGTGAGATTAATTGCAACATTAACAAAGTGAATGAAACACAGACCATGTTCATTGTCATTTGCTTATAATGTGGTCCCAGAAACATTTTAAATATGTCTGTTGCTTTATTTCTTTTATCTTCTGTCATTTTCAGTCTTTGCTGGTAAGATATGTGTGTTTGTTATTTCGAAGTTTTTAATTCATCTGGGGTTTAATTTTTGATGCAATCAGGAATAGATATTTTGCACTTTCGTGATGTTTAAAACTTACTCAAGGATGTATTTCAGAACTCTTTAAGTATTTTCGCGTGGAAACCCTAGTAAGTAACAAAGTGCTTAGGTACTATAGCTTAGTTCTGCTTTAATTGTCTAAAAACACTTGATCACAGCTGTTGTTGATGGGACAGGTCAGCAAAAAGGTATAAGCAGTTGACTAAACTCCACATTATTCTTGTTTTATGATCATAATATAGGCCTGGATGCTGAAAGGGACCTACAACATCAGTCAATGACTAAAGCAGCATGTGTAAAGAGGTCATAAATTTGTTTCAGGCAGCTCCTGAAATTTCCTGAGAAAAATGCATCTGGAACAAATCAGGCTTCCATACTTTTTAAACATAAATAGACCCAGTCAACAGAAAATTAACAAATTTTTATACTGTACCAATGACCCAGACATAGCTGGTGCTAAATCTTAAAAATCTAGGGCCAAACACAAATTTTGCCCCCCAATCCCCAAAATTTGCATCTAAAACCAAAGAAATCATGTCCTGAATGGCCCTCCATACTTTGCCTCTACTGCGCATGCGCAGTGTCAAGGAGGTCTCGAAATTGGCGCCAATTATCATTCTTTGTTTGGCCCTTCATCAGTTCACATCTGACTGATCTTTGTGCTTGTAAATCTCAGTTTAAATGATGCCAGACACATAAATATTAGAGAAATTGGTGGATCTAAAGAGGAAATAGAAGGAGGAGAGGAAAAATGAGTGGCAGGAAATAATCAGGGCTGTAACTTAAATTTTTTTTATGAAATTATGATAAGTTGCCTAATTTCGAGGCATGGGCCTGTTGTTGTCATTCTTGCTATAAAGTTACACTGCTTGTTCAGTGTTTCCTCTCTCCATTTCCTTTAAGTCCCCCCTTGCTATTCTCCCATGCTTTTGGCATATTTTCTGTAATATTATTACTAAAATTTGTTGGGAGTTTTAGCTGGGTAACAGAATGAATTCTGTTCTTTTCCCCATGTTTATGTCCTCACCCATGGGTGTTTAGGCGTAGTGTTCTGCATCTACCATCTGATGTTCTGCAGTTTCTTCCCTGGAAGTCTCTGTTTTGCATAAGATAGTGTGTTATTGGTAACTGATTTCGGGCCTTGGTTATCAGTGCCTGGAGTCATGTTTCTGGTGTTTATACACTTCTTGTTTATTTTGACAACAGTCTCTGTGGAGGGGGATTTCTTGTCTTTGTATTAGCTTAATCATAACAAGATACATTATTATTATTATACGTAAGTGTTGCATTAATTTTTTAAAAGATTTTTAAAATTTTTGTCCTCACTTAAGCTTCTTGGGATCCATTTTGGCTCAACGTTACTTTTCAGAAACTTGGGCTTTTCTGAAAAAATATATTTTTATACTGTACCAATGACCCAGACATAGCTGGTGCTAACTCTTAAAAATCTAGGGCCAAACACAAATTTTGACCCCCAATCCCCAAAATTTGCATCTAAAACCAAAGAAATCATGTCCTGAATGGCCCTCCTTACTTCGCCTCTACTGCGCATGCGCAGTGTCAAGGAGGTCCCGGAATTGGTGCCATTTATCATTCTTTGTTTGGCCCTTCATCAGTTCACATCTGACTGATCTTTGTGCTTGTAAATCTCAGTTTAAATGATGCCAGACACATAAATATTAGAGAAATGGTGGATCTAAGGAGGAAATAGAAGGAGGAGAGGAAAAATGAGTGACAGAAAATAATCAGGGCTGTAACTTAAAATTTTTTAATGAAATTATGTTAAGTTACCTATTTTCGAGGCATGGGCCTGTTGTGGTCATTCTTGCTATAAAGTTACACTGCTTGTTCAGTGTTTTCCTCTCCCTTTCCTTTAAGTCCCCCCCTTGCTATTCTCCCATGCTTTTGGCATATTTTCTGTAATATTATTACTAAAATTTCTTGGAAGTTTTAGCTGGATAACAGAATGAATTCTGTTCTTTTCCCCATGTTTACGTCCTCACCCATGGGTGTTTAGGCGTAGTCTTCTGCATCTACCATTTGATGTTCTGCAGTTTCTTCCCTGGAAGTCTCTGTTTTGCATCAGATAGTGTATTATTGGTAACTGATTTCGGGCCAGGGTTATCAGTGCCTGGAGTCATGTTTCTGGTGTTTTTACACTTCTTGTTTACATTGACAACAGCCTCTGTGGAGGGGATTTCTTGTCTTTGTGTTAGTTTAATCATAACTGGATACATTATTATTATTCGTAAGTGTTGCATTAATTTTTTAAAATATTTTAAAAATTTTTGTCCACACGTAGGCTTGGGATCCATTGGGGCTCAACGTTACTTTTCAGAAACTTGGGCTTTTCTGAAAAAATATTTTTTCAAAAAATTTTTTTTTTTGATTTCAATTATTTTTTCTATGTTAATGGATCATGTTATTATGTATTTTTGTTTTCAGGGGTTGGTGCGAGTACTAGGACTTTGTATTCTTTTCTCAATGAAAGGATATTGTTCAATTGTAATAAGAGGAAATCTTCCTCTGACTTTCATAATCATTGTATAAATGTAGTCAGTGTACTTGCAATAACTCCTGTTCAATGTGTGTTAATTTCGATGATAACATGGGAAGCGTGTGTCACGGTATGTTAGCGGGGAAATGGCCATGCCGGTCCTTTCTCTGCAGGGTCACTCTAGTTTATCAATCTCTATTTCAGACGAACAGGAACAGGGTGATGTATCCGTGATGTCTTCCAAAAGTGTGCCTCCGTCGTCACAATTAATCAAGAGCTAGCGGCAAAGTGCTCATGGAAATACGTCAGTTGCCTAAGAGGTCCCTAGTAGGATCGACGGCCTTTGACGTCCGCTAGCTCGCCCGGTGTAGCGTCCATTCATCGAATGGTTCGGCAGCCGGGTTTGTATGTTGCGGTACAGAAAGGAGTTTTGGGTGATGCGAGCACTATAAATCAACCAAGTGCACACCCAGTGACGGCGGATCAGAGGAGAGAACGGAGGAAGCCTATTAGTCCGGTTCCTAGCTCGTCCAGGTCCATCCGGGCTGCGAGCGAGAGAGGCCCCTCTCTCGTACAACAACATCTGGCCCCAGATGTTGTGGTACAAAATGTCTCGCATTCGGAGCATACGTCCGCCGCTCAGGACGCTCCGTTACATAGACAGTCCGGAGAGACTGTCAATATGGCCTCCTCATCCTCATGGCAGCACACACGACCGCACCTTGGCTACGTGACCTCGGATATCCAGCCAACTTCGCCAATCAGAGAATCCACGGCGACCAGGTCACGCCATCCGGTAGCCAGGGACACGAGGCCTGTAGACTCCGGACGTTCGCATAAGAAAAGTATGCAGGAGTCAACGTACACAGAGCTTCCAGCGGCAAGCATCGTAAGACCGCTACTCCACAGGCCTCAGTGACGGACCCAAATAGCACAACTTATCGCAGCATCGCAGCATCCCAGCAACGACAGAATCTCTGTTGCATCATGTAATATCCGAGGACGCTGGGTCGGTACGCTCCACTGAAGC
Source organism: Pictodentalium vernedei (assembly GCA_031216915.1). Taxonomy (NCBI): domain Eukaryota; kingdom Metazoa; phylum Mollusca; class Scaphopoda; order Dentaliida; family Dentaliidae; genus Pictodentalium; species Pictodentalium vernedei. The sequence continues at coordinate 187,100,426 of CM062293.1, forward strand.
ATCAGGTACGGACGTCCGAAAACTTCATAGGGTCCGACAGGATGGCGAAAGGGATTCGGAGGATTTTGAGCTTTCCCTTTCAGAACAACATAAGCTGCTGTACATATCATCCGGCTTTATCTTCTAGAGGTTGTTTCGTCGGACCAGAATGCTGCGATGCCGGATAAGAGACTGATAGCGTCGGTGGACACAAGAATTTTTTGGTCGGTTCAGGGACATCGTCCCTCAGTTTCCGACACAGTCCAATAATGTCACAGGAACTTTCGAATTATTGAACGACGCTATATATACATATATGCTTGCTATTAAACAAGCAAGTCTGGTTTCTTGTTCGCAAAAGTTACTGTGATGTCTTTCAAGTGTGCCTCTGTCGTCATAGTTAAATGAAGAGCTAGTGGCAATAAGTGCTCATGGAAATATGTCAATCGCCTAAGAGGTCCCTAGTAGGATCGACGGCGTTGACATCCGCTAGCTCGCCCGGTGTAGCGTCCATTCATCGAATGGTTCGGCAGCCGGGTTCATCCGTTGCGGTCCAGGAACGAGATTTGGGTGATACGAGCACTATAATTAGACAAAAGTGCACACCCAGTGACGACGGATCAGAGGAGAGATCGGAGGAAGCCTATTAGTCCGGTTCCTAGCTCGTCCAGGTCCATCCGGGCTGCGAGCGAGAGAAGTCCCTCTCTCGTACGACAACTTCTGGGACAGATGTTGTGGTACAAAACGTTTCGCATTCGGAGCATACGTCCGCCGCTCGGGACGCTCCGTTATATAGACAGTCCGAGAGACTGTCGATAAGGCTTCCTCATCCTCACGGCAGCGCACACGACCGCACCTTGGCTACGTGACCACGGATATCCAGCCAGCTTCGCCAATCAGGGATTCCACGGCGAACAGGTCATGCCATCCGGTAGCCAAGGGACACGAGGCCTGTAGACTCCGAACACTCGCATAATAGAAGTATGCACGGGTCAGTGTACACGGAGCTTCCAGCGGCAAAAGCAACGTAAGACCGCTTCTCCACAGGCCTCAGTGATGGACGTGCTATCCAAAATAGCACTACTTATTGCAGCATCCCAGTAAACGACAGAATCTCTGTTGGATCAGGAATAATCCGACGACGCTGCGTCGGTACGCTCCGCTGAAGCATCAGGTACAGGCGACCGAGCTCTTCATAGAGTGCGACAGGATGGCGAAAGGGATTCGGAGGATTTCGAGCTTTCCCTTTCGGAACAACAGAAGCTGCCATAGATTTTTTCCGGCATTATCTTCCAGAGGTTGTCCCGTCGGACTAGAATGCTGCGATGCGGGATAAGAAGCTAATAGCGTCATTGGACACAGAATTTATTTTTGATCGGTTCAGGGACATCGTCCCTGAGTTGCTGACACAGTCCAATAATGTCACAAGAACATTCGAATTATTGAACGATGATATATATAAGCTTGCTACCAAAACAGGCAAGGTCTGGTTTCTTGTCCGCAAATGCTCTAAATCTGCCTTTCATCAATTCAAGGAATAAATTTGTAACGGCAGGACAGGGCATACCGAGAGTTCCTCTGCTGCTAGACGACAAGGCTGAAGACTTGTAATTGTCTATATCGCCGTCTATGTCAATTCCAACCACGACGTTGGAAACGACAATAATGTCTAACAGTCTTAACTTAGACGCTTTATCATACGCAGACCACCTTACTAAGGCGTTATTATTATGTCTTCAAGGGAAAGAATTCCAGGATATGATCCTCAATGAGATTTCTTTCAAGGGCTGTAGCTTTTCCACGTATAACTCCACCCTTCAGTAGCAAACCTGGAGTTGGTTAGACGTGACGCAGCCCTAGCTACATCCACGCGCGTGGATAGTAAGGTGAAGAACTCTCTCAGAGTCGCTTCGGTCTCGGAGAAGCTTCTCTTCGACGGCAACCTTTCGGCAATCTATGAATTGCTCGATATAGACGTTCTCTTGTCAATCATGTGTAACAAGAGATTCAGACTTGGGCAGACATTCAGTGGTTGTCTCAGGGACTTCCACTGCAGTTGTCGGATCCGAGTTTTATGATTATGACGGATGCCAATCAAACAGGTTGGGGTACAACATTGATCCCAACGGATTCGAAGTGCCAGGGTCTTTGGGTTCCGCAGTTTCTAGGCAAGCACATAACATCCAAGATTGATGTCAGTTTGGCTTGCACTATGTCATTGGATGAACATTATTCAGAAAGCGCATGTCCAAATCCTGTCCGACAATACGACAGTAGTTGCATATATCCGGAACCAGGGAGGCACTCATTCCGTTCCGTTATTCCATTTAACGGAAAGAATCCTTCTGTTTGTTCTAGAACACCAAGTTCTGCTTTCGGTCCGTCATATTCCAGGTCGTCTGAATGTATTAGCAGACTCCCTTTCACGGAAGGGTCGCTTGTTGCCGTCAGAATGGACTCTCAACAAACAGGTATTCAATCAGATTTGCTACCAATGGGAGCGGCCAATGATAGACTTATTTGTGACACAACTCAACAATCAATTGCAGACGTATGTGTCACCATGTCTGGATCCCCGAGCATATGCAGTAGAAGCTCTATCGATCTCGTGGGACGGAAGGATAGGATATGCGTATCCTCCAGCGCTGTTGATTCAGCAAATATTGCTCAAGATAAACAATCTCAATACAATTCTGTTGGTAGCATCTCTGTCTCCACAGAGACCGTGGATAAATCTACTCAGGTGTCTGCTGTGGGACTTACCGCGAAAACTTCCTCCACGAGAGGATCTTCTTTCGCTGGGGAAATCGTGTCAACTTCATCACAACCCGCAAGGTCTCAACCTTCACGTATTCCATTGTGCAGTCCTTCTTGCACGGCAAGCATTGTACAGTACGAGCAGTGGACGCGATTTCTAACTGTAGGAGGACCTCCTCTTCGCTATACTATGCAGTTAAGTGGAAGGTCTTTCGTCATGGGTATAGGGATCATTTTGTTGATATTTTTGATCCCTCCATACCAGACATTGCAAACTTTCTAGTATACTTGTTTGACGAAATCAAACTGCAGCCTGTTACTATTAAGGGTTATAGGTCTATGTTATCTGATACCTATGCACAGCATGATAATTTACAATTGAATCTAATGTCTCTTTATCTAAATTAGTTAGAAACTCTTCGATAAATAGACCTAGAACCCTTAGATTAATTCCTAAATGAATTTAGCTTGGGTTCTTCTTAACTAAAAGAAAACCATTTGAGCCTCTTGAGTCAGTAGATTTCAAATTCTGGTCTTATAAGACAGCATTTCTCTTAGCTTTCTCTTCTGCTTGAAGAGTCAGTGAGCTTCATGCACTATCGGTGGACAATTCTCACTATCGTAGTGTCGGGAACACTATTACCTTTACTACTAATGTTGGATTTTTAGCTAAGAATCAGGCTCCTAATAATATCCGGAACCTATTGTTATTAAGGCCCTTCCGTCTTCAGACGGGCACAGGCCTTTACTCTGTCCGGTTAGAGCTTTATGTATTTATAAACAAGATCTCAGTTTATCAGAAAGGGACGTAAACGCTTCTTTCTGTCTCTTATGCCTAATAGAAAGGACATTACGGTCCATTCTATGGCTTGATGGATTCAGTTAACTATCCGTACTGCTTATGATAATCTATCTTCAACTCAGCAGTCTGTGCGTAAGATTTCGGCTCATTAAGTAACAGCTCTTTCCACATCTTAGGCTTATGCAAATAGTGTTGCTATTACAGATTTAATGAAGGCTGCATATTGGTCTCAGCCATCCACATTCACAAATTTTTATCTCAGAAATATTGAGTCCATTTCTGGAGACCTACTTTGTTTAGGTCCATTATCTGCTGCTCAGAATGTCGTTCACTAAACAGTTGCAACTATAGTTATGCAGGCTTTCTGTTCAGGCAGTGACTCCGTCCTGCTGCCCTTTTCGCTCTGGGCTATTTGACCCAGGGCAAGGGGAAGGGGGGGGGGGGGGGGAGGGTGTTCCCTTGGGTCACCTGTTTTATAGTGAAAACAAGGGGATTCTTCCTCCGGAGTCAGTAATTCTGAGTTGTTACTGGGATGGTTTTAAAGTGAAAGTTAATGTTTAAAAAATTCATTCATGTCATGTTTTTTAAAAGAGTATAAAGAGTCTCAATTCTCTGGACTAACTTTATTTATTGGCTTACTTTAAAAATAATTAGTATAAGGATTATACTGGATGTTAATAGAGAACATGAATGTTATGATGCTCAATTATGGAGGGTGTTGTGTCTTTCTAATTTATCATAAATAAGAAAGATACATGTAAAGCCTAATACTCCTTTTCTCCTCGAGGGGATGACTCTATTTTATATAGTTGAGCTTATTGGATTTTCCTCTATGTCCTAGGCCCACCAGCCTTTTTACTATTCAGCTATGTCTGGGTCATTGGTACAGTATAAAAATGTTAAAAAATTTATAGTAATTTATATATTTTTTATACTTACCAATGACCCAGACGGGGATGGCCCTCCAAGGAGTTGGGAACTCTACCTCCCCGCTGAGTACATAGCGCTGACCAGGCACTGGTTGTAAGAATGATAAATGGCGCCAATTCCGGGTCCTCCTTGACACTGCGCATGCGCAGTAGAGGCGAAGTATGGAGGGCCATTCAGGACATGATTTCTTTGGTTTTAGATGCAAATTTTGGGGATTGGGGGGCAAAATTTGTGTTTAGCCCCAGATTTTTAAGAGTTAGCACCAGCTATGTCTGGGTCATTGGTAAGTATAAAAAATATATAAATTACTATAAATTTTTTAAGTTTTTCAAAAAATTTTTTTGATTTCAATTATTTTTTCTATGTTAATGGATCATGTTAATATGTATCTTTGTTTTCAGGGGTTGGTGCGAGTACTAGGACTTCTTGTATTCTTTTCACAATGAAAGGATATTGTTCAAATTGTAATAAGAGGAAATCTTCCTCTGACTTTCATAATCATTGTATTAATTGTAGTCAGTGTACTCGTACTAACTCCTATTCAGTATGTGTCAATTGGGATGACAAACATGGGAAGCGTGTGTCACGGTATGTTGTTAGCGGGGAAAAGGCCATGCCGGTCCTTTCTCCGCAGGGTCACTCTAGTTTATCAATCTCTATTTCAGAGGAACAAGAACAGGGTGATGTTTCCGTGATGTCTTCCAAAAGTGTGCCTCCGTCGTCACAGTTAAATGAAGAACTAGCGGCAAAAATGCTCATGGAAATACGTCAATTGCCTAAGAGGTCCCTAGTAGGATCGACGGCGTTGACGTCCGCTAGCTCGCCCGGTGTAGCGTCCATTCATCGAATGGTTCGGCAGCCGGGTTCGTCCGTTGCGGTCCAGGACGGAGATTTGGGTGATGCGAGCACTATAAATAGACAAAGTGCACATCCAGTGACGACGGATCAGAGGAGAGAATGGAGGAAGCTTATTAGTCCGGTTCCTAGCTCGTCCAGGTCCATCCGGGCTGCGAGCGAGAGAGGTCCCTCTCTCGTACAACAACATCTGGGACCAGATGTTGTGGTACAAAACGTTTCGCATTCGGAGCATATGTCCGCCGCTCGGGACGCTCCGTTATATAGACAGCCCGGAGAGACTGTCGATAAGGCTTCCTCATCCTCACGGCAACGCACACGACCGCACCTTGGCTACGTGACCACGGATATCCAGCCAGCTTCACCAATCAGGGATTCCACGGCGACCAGGTCACGCCATCCGGTAGCCAGGGACACGAGGCCTGTAGACTCCGGACGTTCGCATAAGAGAAGTATGCAGGAGTCAACGTACACAGAGCTTCCAGCGGCAAAGCAACGTAAGACCGCTACTCCACAGGCCTCAGTGACGGACGTGCTATCCCAAATAGCACAACTTATCGCAGCATCCCAGCAAACGACAGAATCTCTGTCGGATCCGGAATTATCTGACGACGCTGGGTCGGTACGCTCCGCTGAAGCATCAGGTACGGACGACCGAGAACTTCATAGGGTCCAACAGGATGGCGAAAGGGATTCGGAGGATTTGGAGCTATCCCTTTCGGAACAACATAAAGCTGCCGTAGATTTCATCCGGCATTATCTTCCACAAGTTGTTCCGTCGGACCAGAATGCTGCGATGCCGGATAAGACACTGATAGCGTCATTGGACGCAGAATTTTTTGATCGGTTCAGGGACATCGTCCCTGAGTTTCCGACACAGTCCAATAATGTCACAAGAACATTTGAATTATTGAACGACGCTATTTATAAGCTTGCTACCAAAACAGGCAAGTCTGGTTTCTTGTCTGCAAATGCTGTAAATCTGCCTTTCATCAATTTAAGGAATAAATTCGAAACGGCAGGACAGGGCATACTGAGAGTTCCTCTGCATCTAGACGACGAGGCTGAAGACTTGGAATTGTCTATACCGTCGTGTATGTCAATTCCAACCACGACGTTGGAAACAACAATAAAGTCTAACAGAGTTAGCTTAGACGCTTTATCATACGCAGACCACCTTACTAAGGCGTTATCATTACGTCTTCAAGGGAAAGAATTCCAGGATATACATTCCTCATTAAGACTTCTTTCAAGGGCAGTAGCTTATTCCACTTATAACTCCGCCCTTTCAGTGGAAAACCTGGAGTTGGTTAGACGTGACGCAGCCCTAGCTACATCCACACGCGTGGATAGTAAGGTGAAGAACTCTCTCAGAGTCGCTTCGGTCTCCGGAGAGCTTCTCTTCGACGGCAAGCTTTCAGCAATCTATGATAAGATAACTAAGAAAGCTTTGGATTCTCTGCTATTCAAATCCGCTTCCAAAAAGTCGGATACAGCAGAAAAGAGAAAGACAGGCACTTCTGGGACAAGTACGCCCAAGAGAAGTTCCTATAGAGGTTCTTATACGTCCTCTAGGTCTTATTCTAGAGACCGTCAAGGCAGCGACTCACGTACGGGACGTTATTCTGGCCGAGACAACCGGTCAGACGTCTCTAGGTCGACGGGACGAGGTGCGGGTCATGGAGGACGTAGTTTCTCCCTCCGCAAGCCTCGCAGGTCCAGGAGGTGATGGTTTGAACCTCTATCGTGTTCCGGTAGGCGGAAGATTATCGAGTTTTATAAACGAATGGGCGTCAATTACGGATGACCCCTGGGTTCGAGGGGTAATTTCGGAAGGACTAGGAATATCCTTCAAACGAAAGCCTCCTTAACTCGAAGTCCAAAATGGACTCAGCTTCCGTCAAATCCGCAGAAAAGAGACGCTCTTTTATCAGAAGTGAACGCGGTAGAGGTCATAGAAGACCAGGAATCACCGGGTTTCTACAGCCATCTGTTTCTGGTTCCGAAACCAGACGGCTCGTTCCGTCCAGTCATAGATCTGAGCTGGATAAACAAGCTGATCGTCGCTCCGAAGTTCTATATGGAAACAATTCGATCAGTCAGAGCGAGTATTCGAGTGAATGACTATGCTACAAGCATAGATCTCAAAGATGCGTACTTTCATGTCATGGTACATCCGACATTCAGAAAGTATCTATGCTTCGCAGTCCTAGGAGTTGTATATCAGTTCCGAGCGATGTGCTTCGGCTTGAACCTAGCACCCTGGACTTTGACTCGAATAATGAACTCGGTAATGATACATTTCCGAGCTCATTCGTCTGCAGTAACGTCGGCCTACCTGGACGACATTCTTCAGAGGTACGGCAACGAGTTAACGCTTCAGAACGATGTGCAGAATCTGCTTCTATTACTCCGATGTCTCGGTTTTATAATAAACGAGGAGAAGTCGGATCTGGTGCTGTCCAAGTCATTCACTCATCTGGGAATGAGCTTCGAGACGCACAACAATCTCGTTCATTGGCCGTTAACCAGAGCAAAATTAATCAGTTGTTACGCTCGCTATTGTCTTCACTCAGACAAAGTCACAGCGAGAGAGTTCATGAGACTGATAGGTCTGTGCGGAGCCGCTGTGGATCTCATTCCGATGGTGCGGTTACGCACTCGTCCTCTCCAAATTTTCTTGACTCAGAATTGGAGTGTAAAGATTCATTCGCTCGATATAGACGTTCTCTTGTCAAATCAAGTGAAACAAGAGATTCAGACTTGGGCAAACATTCAGTGGTTGACTCCGGGAGTCCCACTGCAGTTGCCGGATCCGAGTTTTACGATTATGACGGATGCCAGTCAAACAGGTTGGGGTGCAACATTGATCCCAACGGATTTGAAGTGCCAGGATCTTTGGGATCTGCAGTTTCTAGGCAAGCACATAAACTTCAAGGAAATGATGTCAATTTGGCTTGCACTACGTCATTGGATGAACATTATTCAGAAAGCACATGTCCAAATCCTGTCCGACAATACGACAGTAGTAGCGTATATCCGGAACCAGGGAGGCACTCATTCCGTTCCGTTATTCAATTTAACGGAAAGAATCCTTCTGTTTGTTCTAGAACACCAAGTTCTGCTTTTGGTCCGTCATATTCTGGGTCGTCTGAATGTATTAGCAGACTTCCTTTCACGGAAGGGTTGCTTGTTGCCGTCAGAATGGACTCTCAACAAACAGGTATTCAATCAGATTTGCTACCAATGGGAGCGGCCAATGATAGACTTATTTGCGACACAACTCAACAATCAGTTGCAGACGTATGTGTCGCCATGTCCGGATCCCCGAGCATATGCAGTAGACGCTCTATCGATCTCGTGGGACAGAATGATAGGATATGCATATCCTCCAGCGCCGTTGATTCAGCAAATATTGCTAAAGATAAAACAATCACAATGCAAAATTCTGTTGGTAGCATCTCTGTCTCCACAGAGACCGTGGATAAATCTACTCAGGTGTCTGCTGTGGGACTTACCGCGAAAACTTCCTCCACGAGAGGATCTTCTTTCGCAGGGGAAATCGCATCAACTTCATCACAACCCGCAAGGTCTCAACCTTCATGTATTTCCATTGTGCGGTCCTTCTTGCACGGCAAGCATTTTACAGGACGGGCAGTGGACGCGATTTCTAACTGTAGGAGGATCTTCTCTTCGCTAAACTATGCGGCTAAGTGGAAGGTCTTTCGTCGTTGGTGTAGGGATCATTCTGTTGATATTTTTGATCCCTTCATACCAGACATTGCCAACTTTCTAGTATACTTGTTTGACGAGATCAAACTGCAGCCTGTTACTATTAAAGGTTATAGGTCTATGTTATCTGATACCTATGCACACTATGATAGTTTACAAATTGGATCTAATGTCTCTTTATCTAAATTAGTTAGAAACTTCTCGATAAATAGACCTAGAACCCTTAGATTAATTCCTAAATGGAATTTAGCTTGGGTTCTTCTTAAACTAAAAGAAAAGCCATTTGAGCCTCTTGAGACAGTAAATTTCAAATTCTTGTCTTATAAGACAGCATTTCTCTTAGCTTTCTCTTCTGCTAGAAGAGTCAGTGAGCTTCATGCACTATCGGTGGACGATTCTCACTATCGTAGTGTCGGGAACACTATTACCTTTACTACTAATGTTGGATTTTTGGCTAAGAATCAGGCTCCTAATAAATATCCGGAACCTATTGTTATTAAAGCCCTTCCGTCTTCAGACGGGCATAGGCCTTTACTCTGTCCGGTTAGAGCTTTACGTATTTATAAACAAAGATCTCAGTTTATCAGAAAGGGACGAAAACGCTTCTTTCTGTCTCTGATGCCTAATAGAAAGGACATTACGGTCCATTCTATTGCTAGATGGATTCAATTAACTATCCGTACTGCTTATGATAATCTATCTTCAACTTGGCAGTCTGTGCTTAAGATTTCGGCTTATGAAGTAAGAGCTCTTTCTACATCTTGGGCTTACGCAAATAGTGTTGCTATTACAGATTTAATGAAGGCTGCATATTGGTCTCAGCCATCCACATTCACAAATTTTTATCTCAGAAATATTGAGTCCATTTCTGGAGACCTGCATTGTTTAGGTCCATTATCTGTTGCTCAGAATGTCGTCCACTAAACAGTTGCAACTATAGTTATGCAGGCTTTCTGTTCCGGCAGTGACTCCGTCCTGCTGCCCTCTTCGCTCTGGGCTATTTGACACAGGGCAAGGGGAAGGGTGTTCCCTTAGGTCACCTGCTTTAAAGTGAAAAGCAAGGGGATACCTCCTCCGGAGTCAGTAATTCTGAGTCGTTACCGGGATGGTTTTAAAGTGTAAAGTTAATGTTTAAAATTCATTCATGTCATATTTTTAAAATGTAGCTCGGTGTGAAGCATTTGTATATGTCACGTGTCAAACGGGCATTAATATACAATCCTCGGACACTTTTAAAAGAGTATAAAGAGTCTCAATTCTCTGGACTAAATTTATTTATTGGCTTACTTTAAAAATAATTAGTATAAAGGGTTATACTGGATGTTAATAGAGAACATGAATGTTATTATGCTCTATTATGGAGGGTATTGTGTCTTTCTAATTTATCATAAAATAAGAAAGATACATGTAAAGCCTAATACTCCTTTTCTCCTCAAGGGGATGACTATTTTATATAGTTGAGCTTATTGGATTTTCCTCTATGTCCTAGGCCCTCCAGCCTTTTTACTATTCAGCTATGTCTGGGTCATTGGTACAGTATAAAAATGTTAAAAAATTTATAGTAATTTATATATTTTTTATACTTACCAATGACCCAGACGGGGATGGCCCTCCCAGGAGTTGGGAACTCATACCTCCCCGCTGAGTACATAGCGCTGACCAGGCACTGCTTGTAAGAATGATAATTGGCGCCAATTTCGAGACCTCCTTGACACTGCGCATGCGCAGTAGAGGCAAAGTATGGAGGGCAATTCAGGACATGATTTCTTTGGTTTTAGATGCAAATTTTGGGGATTGGGGGGCAAAATTTGTGTTTGGCCCTAGATTTTTAAGAGTTAGCACCAGCTATGTCTGGGTCATTGGTAAGTATAAAAAATAGATAAATTACTATAAATTTTTTAACTTTCAATGTATTTTTAAAAGACTCGTTTTTGGAGTTACCGAATAGTGATTTTGTTATGTCTTGGTAATGTCCACTAGAGTGCACCCTTACTCACATTATTGTCTTTATTGTTTTCAGATTTGGTAATTTTGGAGACTGATTTCTGTTTTTCCGTTCTATCTCTTTCAGAGTCAAAATGCAACTTCAAATACATGTTTTAAGGTAAGAGACATTAATTTTGACCTTCTATATAATTTATAGAATATGCAGGAATTGATATTTGAACATATAACACAGATTTATGGGTTTTTGGGGACTTGACAAATTTCACAAAAATGGGGTAACATAGACCTTAAGCATTGTAGAAAGATTTTGCACCAAAATTGAAGAGTTATGTGCACTTTAAAAAAATCATGTAAAATCCCTACTTGTGACTATTTGCGCTAGTTTAGGTGGATATGATTGAGGAATGTATTGAGATGGTCCCCAGTGTTTGCATAAGCTCTCTTGACAGGCAGACTTTTCGTGACAGTCATGGAAAGCATGTACCCCTTGATATATTTATACTGTAACCAATGACCCAGACTTAGCTGGTGCTAACCCCAAAATATCTAGGGCCAAACACAAATTTTGCTCCCCAATCCCCAAAATTTGCATGCAAAACCGAAAATTAAAAGTCCTAACTGGCCCTCCATACATTTTACCCTCCGCGCATGCGTAGACGCCAGGAAGTCATCGAATCTGGCACCAATAAAATCATTCTTTGTTTGGCCCTTGTCAGATAACAACAAACTAATAATGATGCCAGACACAAATCAATGGTTAAATTGGTGGATCCAAGGACAGAACTGGATGAAGGAAGGAAGAAACGGTGGATTTGAAACGTTCAGGGCTGTAATTTTATAATATTTATTAAATTTAATTCATGTTCCCCAATTTTGGGACATGAGCCTGATGTTATCACTGATTGATTATGATCTATCCACTGTTTATTTAGTATTCCTTCCCTGCCTTCCCTTGATCCCCCAGTTAAGCTCCCAAGCTTTTTGGCTTGTTTTAATAAAAAATTTTTATAAAATTTATTGGGAGTTTAACGTTTTATGCAGAAGATTATTCTGTATATCCCCAGGGTTATGTCCTCATGCTTAGGGTGTTCAGGCATTTTGGTCATGCATCTTACATCCAATGTATCATTTTTTCTTCTGAGGAAGATCTTGCTATACATCGGATAGTCTTGTTTCTGTTACTGACTTCGGCCTGTGTTGCCTCGGGTCTTGATTCTGGTGTTTTGTTTACATTACATTACTCTAGGTATTTTCCTATTTTTGTTTAGGAACAACAATTGTAAGTAACATTAAATATTCTGATAGTGTGGTAGTTAATTTTACACAGTTTTTATAATTTTGTTCCACACTTAGGGTTTTTTGGGTTCATCGTTCCCTTTGGGAACTTGGGCTCTTATATTAGGAAAATTTTTTCAAAAATTTTTATTTTATTTTTGAAAGAGTTTTTCTTTTGTATATATTTATTTCATTGATTATATTTAATGTTATTTTATATTATATGTAGATTTGGTGGTGGTACAATGACATATATTAGTTTTAGGTAATTATTTTTATCTAATAGTAGGGCAAATAGAGGAAACCTTTCCTTTATTTACTTGGTCGTTGTAATGAGTTTACTTGATGTACTACCACTAATTCTGCTCCATGTATCAGATTTAATAATCTGAATGACGGGCGTCATGGTTTGTGTTAGGCGAGTGGAGACTATCGGCTCTATCGCGGCGAGAGGGCTAGGCTGGTCTTCTCGTCAAAAGGTCACTATAGTTTTTAGCTCACCTACTTCTATTAGAAGTGGTGAGCTATTGTCATGACCTTGGGCGTCAGCGTCGGCGTCCGGCATGTCCAATATTGTAAGATTTAATGTTAAGGTTAATTTCTCAAAGATCAGTGGGCTCAGGCCTTTGATATTGCATATGTAGGTTGTAGGGGACTATCAGAACAGTATTTAACCCTGATACGACTTTTTTCCAAATTTCACCTAAAATTTTCTGCCAAAACTTGTAAGAATTTGCATTTAGGTGTTGTAAGAATTTGCGTTAAAGTCAGCTTTTTGTGCAGATTGTGCTGCTTTAACTTCTCATTACTGTTGATTTTCATATTTCAATAACAACTGTAGGTATTAACCCTACTGTATGCAGAAATTGAACAGAATTTTTCTTTTTTTTCAGTCAAAATTTTCATGTTTTTCTCGGACTTAGTAAATTTTAAGTTGTAAAACTTTGTAAACTTTGTGTTTAGGTGAGTTGTGTTTCTATGTGTCTTCCCAGGCAATTAATATTCTACACTTGGGTTACTGAACTCCATTGCAGTAATATTTAACCCTCATTACATGCATATTTGAGAAATTTGAGGCTGATTTTCTGCCAAAGAATTAGCATTTAGGTGTTGTAAGAATTTGCATTAAAGTCAGCTTTTGTGCAGATTGTGGTGCCTTCACCTCTCATTACTGTTTATTTTCTCATTTCAATAACTACTTTAGGTATTAACCCTTTAACCCTACTGTATGCAGAAATTTAACTGATTTCTTTTCTTTTTTTCAGTCACAATGTTCACGTTTTTCTCTGACTTACTCAATTTTAAGTTCTAAAAGTTTGTGTTCAGGTGAGTTCTGTTTCTATGTGTTTTTCCAGGAAATTGATATTGTACACATGAGTTACTGAACTACATTGCGGTAACATTGCGCCCTCATTACATGCATATTTGAGGAATTTGAGGGGAATTTTTGGGACTTATATTCACTTTCTTTTCCCCGTGGGAACCCCGGGAAGTAAGCAGCACTTGTTTACTGCGGTAAACCAGTTCCGCTTTACTAGTAAAATAGGACCCAGTCACCAATGCTTGGGGTGAAAGTCCTCTAAAATGGGCAACATGTTGATCAACGATTGACTATCCTTGACTTCATCGCCATGTTGTGTCACGGTTAGCCATTGTGCATAAATATGTGACGTTAACCACCAACAAACAAACAATTCACTATTTTTATACTGTACCAATGACCCAGACTTAGCTGGTGCTAACTCTAACAAAACCAGGGCCAAACACAAATTTTGCCCCCCAATCCCCAAAATTTGCATCCAAAACAAAAAGAAATCATGTCCTAAAGGACCTCCATACTACGCCTCTACTGCGCATGCGCAGTGACGCAGTCGTCCCGAAATTGGCGCCAATTATCATTCTCTGTTTGGCCCTTCATCAGTCAACATCTCATTGATCTTTGTGCTTGTAAATCTCAGTTTAAAGGATGCCAGGCACGTAATTTTTGGAGAAAATGTGATTCTAAGGAGGATAGAAGGAGGAGAGGAAAAAGAAGTGGCAAAAAATAATCAGGGCTGTACTTAAAATTTTTTGATGAAATTATGTTAAGTTGCCTATTTTCGAGGCATGGGCCTCTTGTTGTCATTCTTGCTAATTGTTGCACTGCTTATTCAGTGTTTCCTCTCCCCTAGCCTTCTAAAGTCCCCCCTGGCAATTCTCCCATGCTTTTGGCATATTTTTGAGAAATTTCATTTCTAAAATTTCCTGGGAGAGTTGCTTGGTTACAGAATGTTTTCTGTTATTTTCCCCATAGTTACGTTTTCACCCATGGGTGTATAACGTTTGTGTTCTGCATCTTCCATCTGATGTTCTACAGATTCTTCCCTGGGAGTCTCTGTTTTGCATCAGATAGAGTGTAATTGATGACTGATTCCGGGCCAGTTTTTTCAGTGCCTGGAGTCATGTTTTCTAGTGTGTTTACAGTGTTTGTTTTCATTGGCAACAGCCTTTTTTGAGGGGGGCTGTTTGCCTTTGTGGTAGTTTATCTCATTATAAGATACATTTATATTATCCAAAAGTGTCTCATTAATTATTTTATATAAATTTAAAATTTTTGACCACACTTTGCCATCGGATCCATCGGGGCTCAACGTTACTTTTCAGCAACTTGGGCTTCTCTGAAAAAATATTTTTTCAAAATTATTTTGTTTTGCAATTGTTTTTTCATTTATTAATGGATCATGTTATTATGTATCTTTGTGTCAGGGGTTTTTGTGAGTAACTAGGACTTATTGTTGTTCTTTCACAATGAAGGGACGTTGTTCAAATTGTAATAGGAAGAAATCTTCCTCTGACTTTCATGATCATTGTATTAATTGTAGTCAGTGTTCTCGCATTAATCCCTGTCCTATATGTGAACATTGGGATGAGAAACATTGGAAACGTGTGTCACGATATGTTGTTTCTGGAGAAGGCGCGATGCCGGCTCTTTCTCCACAAGGTCACTCTACTCTCTCAGTTTCTATTTCAGAGGAACCAGAACAGGGTGATGTTTCCATGTTATTTTCTTCAAGTGTGCGTCCGTCGTCACAAATGAATTCAGAGCTAGCGGCAAAAGTGCTCATGGAGATTAGACAAATGTCGTCCGCTAGCTCGCCCGGTGTAGCGTCCATTCACCGAATGGTTCGGCAGCCGGGTTCGTCCGATGTGGTCCAAGAGGAAATTTTGGGTGATGCGAGCACTATAACATAATAGATGCACACCCAGTGACGGCGGATAGTAAGCGAGAACGGAGGAAGCCTTTTAGTCCGGTTCCTAGCTCGTCCAGGTCCAGCCGGGCCGCGAGCGAGAGAGGTCCCTCTCTCGTACAACAACATCTGGGACCAGATGTTGTGGTACAAAATGTGTCTTTAGCGGAGCATACGTCCGTCGCTCGGGACGCTCCGTTGTATAAGCAGTCCGCAAAGACTGTTAAGGCTTCCTCTTCTCGTCAGCGCACACGACCGCACCTTGGCTGCATGACCGCCGATATATTACCAGCTTCGCCGATGAAGGATTCTTCGGCGACCAGGTCACACCATCCGGCAGCCAGGGATTCGAGACCGATGGACTCCGGACGTTCGCATAGGAAAAGTATGCGGGAGCCATCTGATGCGGAGCTGCCCTCGGCGAAGCAGCGAAAGACTGCGCCTCCGCAGGTCTCGACGCCGGACATTCTTGTGCAGATAGCACAGCTTATCGCAGCATCCCAGCAGCCGACAGAAACGGTGTCGGATCGAGAATTATCCGACGGCGCTGGGTCGGTACGCTCCGCCGAATCATCGGGGGCGGACGACCGGGAACATCGTGAGGTCCGACCGGATGGTGAAAGGGATACGGATGACTTGGAGCTATCCCTTTCGGAACAACATAAAGCTGCCGTGGACTTCATCCGGCACTTTCTCCCTCAAGTTGTTCCGTCGGGCCAGACTGCTGCGCTTCCGGACAAGAGAATTATAGCGTCATTGGACTCTGAATTTTTTTAGCGGTTCAGGGACATCGCTCCCGAGTTTCCGTCGCAGTCCAATAATGTTGCTAGAACATTTGAATTATTGAACGACGCTATATTTAAACTTGCTTCCAGGACGGGGAAAGCAGGTTTCTTGTCCGCTAATACTCTCAACCTGCCTTTCATTAATGCAAGGAATAAATTTGATACGGCAGGACAGGGTATACCGAGAGTTCCTCTGCGTATGGATGACGAGGCGGAAGACTTAGAGCTATCATTACCGTCGTCAGCTTCTATTCCAACCGCGGTGTTGGAAACAGCTATTGCGTCTAACAGAGCCAATTTAGATGCCTTATCTTACGCAGATCACCTTACTAAGGCGTTATCACTGCGCCTTCAAGGGGAAGAGTTTCAGGATATACAATCCTCTTTAAGACTTCTTTCAAGGGCAGTAGCTTATTCCACGTGTAACTCCGCCCTTTCAGTGGCAAATCTGGAGTTGGTTAGACGTGACGCAGCCCTAGCTACATCCACACTAGTGGATTCTAAGGTGAAGAACTCTCTTAGAGTCGCTTCGGTCTCAGGAGAACTTCTCTTTGACGGCAAGCTTTCCGCTATTTATGATAAAATTAAAAAGAAAGCTAATGATTCTCTGTTGTTCAGATCGGCTCCTAAAAAGTCGGATACAGCAGACACGAATAAGACAGGCACTTCTGGGTCTAATGCGCCCAAGAGAGGTTCCTATAGAGGTTCCGGTGCGTCCTCTTGGTCTTATTCGAGAGACCGTCAGGATAGCGACTCTCGTTCGGGACGTCCTTCAGGCCGGGACAATCGGTCGGACGCCCCGAGGTCGACGAGGCGAGGTGCGGGTCGTGGAAGACGTGGTTTCTCCTACCGCAGGCCTCGCAGGTCCAGGAGGTGATGGCTTAAACCTCTATCGCGTTCCGGTTGGCGGAAGGTTGTCGAGTTTTTCACAAGAGTGGGCGTCGATTACGGACGACCCTTGGGTGAGAGGAGTGACTTCGGAAGGTCTAAAGATATCCTTCAAACGAAAGCCTCCATTAACTCGAAGTCCAAAGTGGACTCATCTTCCGTCAAATCCACAGAAAAGAGACGCTCTGTTATCAGACGTGCAGTCTCTTTTAATGAAGAACGCGGTAGAGGTCGTAGAAAACCAGGAATCTCTGGGATTCTACAGCCATCTGTTTCTGGTTCCGAAACCAGACGGCTCGTTCCGTCCAGTCATAGATTTGAGCTGGATAAACAAGCTGATCGTCGCTCCAAAGTTTTATATGGAGACGATTCGTCTTTCACGTCATGGTACATCCGACATTCCAAAAGTATCTACGCTTTGCAGTCCTGGGAGTGGTGTATCAATTCCGGGCGATGTGCTTCGGATTGAATCTAGCACCCTGGGCTTTCACTCGGGTAATGAACTCGGTAATGATCTACTTCCGAGCTCATTCGTCTGCGGTAACGTCGGCCTACCTGGACGACATTCTTCAGAGGTACGGCAACGAGTTAACGCTTCAGAACGATGTTCAGAATCTTCTTCTATTGCTCCGACGTCTCGGTTTTGTAGTAAACGAGGAGAAGTCGGATCTGGTGCCGTCCAAGTCATTCACTCATCTGGGAATGAGCTTCGAGACGCACAACAATCTCGTTCGTCTGCCGTTAACCAGAGTGAAATTAGTCAGTTGTTACGCTCGCTATTGTCTGCACGCGGACAAAGTCACGGCGAGAGAATTTATGAGACTGATAGGTCTGTGCGGAGCCGCCGCGGATCTCATTCCGATGGGGCGGCTACGCACACGTCCTCTTCAAATTTTCCTGACTCAGAATTGGAGTGTGAAAATTCATTCGCTCGATGTAGACGTTCTCTTGTCAGATCAAGTGAAACAAGAGATTCAGACTTGGGCAAACATTCAGTGGTTAACTCAAGGAGTTCCGCTGCAGTTGCCGGATCCGAGTTTTACCGTTATGACGGATGCCAGTCAAACAGGTTGGGGTGCATCATTAATCCCAACGGATTCGAGATGCCAGGGTCTTTGGGATCCGCAATTCCTGTGCAAGCACATAAACATCAAGGAAATGATGTCAATTTGGCTTGCGTTACGTCACTGGATGGACATTATTCACGATGCTCATGTCCAAATCCTATCCGACAATACGACAGTAGTGGCGTATATACGGAATCAGGGAGGCACTCATTCAGTTCCGTTGTTCAATCTAACGGAAAGAATCCTTCTGTTTGCTTTAGAACATCACGTTCTTCTTTCGGTCCGTCACATACCGGGTCGTCTGAATGTGCTAGCAGACTCCCTTTCACGAAAGGGTCGCTTGTTGCCGTCGGAGTGGACTCTCAACAAACAAGTATTCAATCAGATTTGCTACCAATGGGAACGGCCAATGATAGACTTATTTGCGACACATCTCAACAATCAGTTGCAGACGTATGTGTCTCCGTGTCCGGATCCAAGAGCATTTGCAGTAGACGCTCTGTCGATCCCTTGGGACGGAATGATAGGATATGCGTATCCTCCAGCGCCGTTAATTCAACAAGTATTGCTAAAGATAAAACAATCTCAATGCAAGATTCTGTTGGTAGCATCTCTGTCGCTACAGAGACCGTGGATAAATCTCAGGTGTCTGTTGTGGGACCTACCGCGGAAGCTTCCTCCACGAGAGGATCTTCTTTCGCAGGGGAAATCGCGCCAACTCCATCACAACCTGCAAGGTCTCAACCTTCACGTTTTTCCGTTGTGCGGTCCTTCTTGCATGGCAAGCACTTTACAGGACGAGCAGTGGACGCGATTTCTAACTGTAGGAGGACCTCCTCTTCGCTAAACTATGCGGCTAAGTGGAAGGTTTTTCGTCGTTGGTGTATGGATGGATCATTCTGTAGATATATTTGATCCCTCTATACCAGACATTGCAAACTTTCTAGTATACTTGTTTGACGAAATCAAACTGCAGCCTGTTACTATAAAGGGTTATAGATCTATGTTATCTGATACCTATGCACATCATGATAGTTTACAAATTGGATCTAATGTCTCTTTATCGAAGTTGGTTAGAAACTTTTCGATAAATAGACCCAGAACTCTTAGATTAATTCCTAAGTGGAATTTAGCTTGGGTTCTCCTTAAATTGAAGGAAAAGCCATTTGAACCTCTTGGGACAGTAGATTTCAAATTCTTATCTTATAAGACAGCTTTTCTCTTAGCTTTCTCTTCTGCCAGAAGAGTCAGTGAGCTTCATGCACTATCGGTGGATGATTCTCATTATCGTAGTGTTGGGAACACTATCACCTTCACTACTAATGTGGGTTTTTTTAGCTAAGAATCAGGCTCCTAATAAATATCCGGAACCTATTGTTATTAAGGCTCTTCCGTCTTCAGACGGGCGTAGGCCTTTACTCTGTCCTGTTAGAGCACTACGTATCTATAAACAGAGATCTCAGTTTATCAGAAAGGGACGGAAACGTTTCTTTCTGTCTTTGATGCCTAATAGAAAGGACATTTCAGTCCATTCTATTGCTAGATGGATTCAGTTAACTATCCGTACTGCTTATGAAGATTTATCTTCTTCTCAGCAGTCTGTGCTTAAGATTTCTGCTCATGAAGTAAGAGCTCTTTCTACTTCCTGGGCTTATGCTAATAGTGTTGCTATTACAGATTTAATGAAGGCTGCTTATTGGTCTCAGCCATCCACATTTACGAATTTTTATCTCAGAAATATTGAGTCCATTTCTGGAGACCTGCATTGTTTAGGTCCGTTATCTGTTGCTCAGAATGTCGTCCACTAAACAGTTGCAACTATAGTTATGCAGGC
Source organism: Pictodentalium vernedei (assembly GCA_031216915.1). NCBI lineage: Eukaryota > Metazoa > Mollusca > Scaphopoda > Dentaliida > Dentaliidae > Pictodentalium > Pictodentalium vernedei. The sequence goes on from CM062293.1 coordinate 187,120,504, forward strand.
TTTCTGTTCCGGCAGTGACTCCGTCCGGCTGCCCTCTTCGCTCTGGGCTATTTGACCCAGGGCAAGGGGAAGGGGGGGGGGGGGCGGGTGTTCCCTTAGGTCACCTGCTTTATAGTGAAAAGCAAGGGAATGTCTCCTCCAAGTCAGTATTTCTGAGTCGCTTCCGGGATGGTTTTAAAGTGTAATATTAATGTTTAAATTCGTTCATGTCTTATTTTTAAAGTGTAGCTCGGTGTGAAGCATTTGTATATGTCAAGTGTCAAACGGGCTTTAATATACAATACTCAGACACTTTTAAATGATTATAAAGAGTCTCAATTCTCTGGACTACTTTATTTATTGGCTTGCTTTAAAAATAATTAGTATAAGGGTTATACTGGATGTTAATAGAGAACATGAATGTTATTGTGCTCAATTATTAAGGGTAGTGTATCTTTCTAATTTAATATTAAATAAGAAAGATATATGTAAAGCCTAATACTCCTTTTCTCCTTAAGGGGTTACCTCTTTACTATATAGTTGAGCTTATTGGATTTTCCTCTATGTCCTAGGCCCTCCAGCCTGTTTACTATTCAGCTAAGTCTGGGTCATTGGTACAGTATAAAAATGTTAAAAAATTTATAGTAATTTATATATTTTTTATACTTACCAATGACCCAGACGGGGATGGCCCTCCCTGGAGTTGGGAACTCTTGCCTCCCCGCTGAGTACATAGCGCTGACCAGGCACTGCCAGTAAGAATGATAATTGGCGCCAATTTCGGGACGACTGCGTCACTGCGCATGCGCAGTAGAGGCGTAGTATGGAGGTCCTTTAGGACATGATTTCTTTTTGTTTTGGATGCAAATTTTGGGGATTGGGGGGCAAAATTTGTGTTTGGCCCTGGTTTTGTTAGAGTTAGCACTAGCTAAGTCTGGGTCATTGGTAAGTATAAAAAATATATAAATTACTATAAATTTTTTAACTTCTTTAAAAAAAATTTTTTTAACTTTTTTTTTTTATTTAATACTTTCTCATACTTGTTACTAGTAACATTAAGGCTTATTTTAGTTGTTGATGTGATGTATTTTTGTTGGAACTTATAGTCACTTTTTTGAACGGATGTTTTTCCGCAACTCCTCTTTAACCAATGAATGTACTTCAATTACAATTTCAGTGATTCTTCATTACATAATACCATTTTGCACCTCCTATTTTATTTTTTGATCTGATGTATTTTTATTAACTCACCTACTTCTATTACAAGTGGTGAGCTTATATGATGACCTCGGCATCCAGCATGTCCAATATTGTAAGATTTAATGTTAAGGTTATTTTTTAAAAGATCACTGGCCTCAGGCCTTTCATATTGCATATGTACATTGTAGAAGACTATCAGCACATTATTTAACCCTGATACTACAACTTTCTTTCAAATTTCACCTACAATATTTTTATACTGTACCAATGACCCAGACATAGCTGGTGCTAACTCTTAAAAATATAGGTCCAAACACAAATTTTGCCCCCCAATCCCCAAAATTTGCATCTAAAACCAAAGAAAACATGTCCTGAATGGCCCTCCATACTTCACCTCTACTGCGCATGCGCAGTGTCAAGGACGTCCCGAAATTGGCGCCATTAATCATTCTTTGTTTGGCCCTTCATCAGTTAACATCTGACTGATCTTTGTGCTTGTAAATCTCAGTTTAAATGATGCCAGACACATAAATATTAGTGAAATGGTGATTCTAAGGAGGATATTAGAAGGAGGAGAGGAAAATGAGTGACAGAAAATAATCAGGGCTGTAACTTAAAATTTTTTGATGAAATTATGTTAAGTTACCTATTTTCGAGGCAACTGCCTGTTGTGGTCATTCTTGTTATCAAGATTACACTGCTTATTCAGTGTTTTCCTCTCCCTTTCCTTTAAGTCCCCTCTTGCTATTCTCCCATGCTTTTGGCATATTTTCTGTAATATTATTACTAAAATTTCTTGGGAGTTTTAGCTGGATAACAGAATGTATTCTGTTCTTTTCCCCATGTTTACGTCTTCACCTATGGGTGGTTAGGCGTAGTGTTCTGCATCTACCATCTGATGTTCTGCAGCTCCTTCCCTGGAAGTCTCTGTTTTGCATCAGATAGTGTATTATTGGTAACTGATTTCGGGCCTGGGTGCCTGGAGTCTTGATCTAGTGTTTTTACACTTATTGTTTACATTTCCAACAGCCCTCTGTGTGAGGGGGGATTTCTTGAAAATAATATCTTGATGTTAATTTAATCATAACTAGTCACATTATTATTGTTCGTAAGTGTTGCATAAATTGTTTAAAATATTTTTAGAATTTTTGTCCACACTTAGACTTGGGATCCATTGGGGCTCAACGTTACTTTTCAGAAACTTCGGCTGTTCTGAAAAAATATTTTTTCAAAAGTTTTTGATTCAATTATTTTTTCTATGTTAATGGATCTTGTTATTATGTATTTTGATTGTCAGAGGTTGGTGCGAGTACTAGGACTTTGTTTTCTTTTCACATTGAAAGGATATTGTTCAATTGTAATAAGAGGAAATCTTCCTCTGACTTTCATAATCATTGTATAATGTAGTCAGTGTACTCGCACTAACTCCTGTTCTGTATGTGTTGATTACGATGACAACATGGGAAGCGTGTGTCACGGTATGTTAGTGGGGAATTGGCCATTCCGGTCCTTTCCCTGCAGGGTCACTCTACTTTATCAATCTCTATTTCAGACGATCATGATCAGGGTGATGTATCCGTGATGTCTTCCAAAAAGTGTGCCTCCGTCGTCACAATTAATGAAGAGCTAGCGGAAAAGTGCTCAGGTAATACGTCAATTGCCTAAGAGGACCCTAGTAGGTTCGACGGCCTTTGACGTCCGCTAGCTCGCCCGGTGTAGCGTCCATTCATCGAATGGTTCGGCAGCCGGGTTCGTCCGTTGCGGTCTAGAAAGGAGTTTTGGGTGATGCGAGCACTATAAACATCCATGTGCACACCCAGTGATGGCGGATTAGAGGGGAGAACGGAGGAAGCCTTTTAGTTCGGTTCATAGCTCGTCCAGGCCCATCCGAGCTGCGAGCGAGAGAGGCCCCTCTCTCGTACATCAACATCTGGCCCCAGATGTTGTGGTACAAAATGTCTCGCATTCGGAGCATATGTCCGCCGCTCGGGACGCTCCGTTATATAGACAGTCCGGAGAGACTGTCAATAAGGCTTCCTCATTCTCATGGCAGCGCACACGACCGCACCTTGGCTACGTGACCTCCGATATCTAGTCAACTTCGCCAATCAGAGAATCCTCGGCGACCAGGTCACGCCATCCGATAGCCAGGGACACGAGGCCTGCAGACTCCGGACGTTCGCATAAGAAAGTATGCGGGAGTCAACGTACTCAGAGCTTCCAGCGGCAAAGCATCGTAAGACCGCTTCTGCACAGGCCTCGGTGACGGACGTGCTATCCCAAATAGCACAACTTATCGCAGCATCCCAGCAATGACAGAATCTCTGTCGCATAATATAATATCCGACGACGCTGGGTCGGGACGCTCCGCGGAAGCATCAGGTGCGGACGTCCGAAAATTTCATATGGTCCGACGGGATGCCGAAAGGGATTCGGAGGTTTTCAAGCTTTCCCTTTCGGAACAACATAAGCTGCTGTATATGTCATCCGACTTCATCTTCTAGAGGTTCTTCGTCGGACCAGAATGCTGCGATACCGGATAAGAAACTGAAAGCGTCGGTGGACTTAGAAATTTTTGGTTCGGTTCAGGGACATCGTCCCTCAGTTCCGACACAGTCCAATAATGTCTCAGATACGTTCGATTTATTGAACAACGCTATATATATTTTTTATATGCTTGCTATGTACAAGCATATCTGGTTTCTTGTTTGCAAAATTACTGAGATGTCTTTCAAAAGTGTGCCTCTGTCGTCATAGTTAATGAAGAGCTAGCGGCAATTAGTGCTCATGGATTACGTCAATCTCCTAAGAGGTCCCTAGTAGGATCAACGGAGTTGACATTCGCTAGCTCACCCGGTGTAGCGTCCATTCATCGAATGGTTCGGCAGTCGGGTTCGTCCGTTGCGGTCTAGGATGGAGATTTGGGTGATGCGAGCACTATAATAGACTTTAGTACACACCCAGTGACGACGGATTAGAGGAGAGATCGGAGGAAGCTTCTTAGTCCAGTTCCTAGCTCGTCCGGTCCGTCCGGGCGGGGAGCGAGAGAGGTCCCTCTCTCGTGCAACAACATATGGGACCGGATGTTGTGGTACAGACACTTCACCTTCGGAGCATATATCCGCCACTCCGGACGCTCCGTTATATAGACAGTCCGAGTGACTGTCGATAATGCTTCCTCATCCTCACAGCAGCGCACATGACCGCACATTGGCTACGTGACCTTGAATATCCGGACAGCTTCGGCATTCAGTGATTCCATGGCGAACAGGTCACGCCATCCGGTAGCCAAGGGACACGAGGCCTGCACACTCCGGTCGCTCGCATAATAGAAGTATGCACGGGGTAACGAACACGGAGCTTCCAGCGGCAATGCATCGTAAGACCGCTTCTCCACAGGCCTCAGTGACGGACGTGCTATCCAAAATAGCACAGCTTATCATAGCATCCCAGCAAACGACAGATTCTCGGTCGGATCAGGAATAATCCGACAGCGCTGGGTCGGTACGCTCCGCTGTTGCATCAGGTACGGACGACCGAATATTTCATAGGGTCCGACAGGATGGCGAAAGGGATTCGGATGATTTCGAGCTTTCCCTTTCGGAACAACAGAAGCTGCCATACATTTCTTCCGGCATTATCTTCCAGAGGTTGTTCCGTCGGACTACATTGCTGCGATGCTGGATAAGAGACTAATAGCGTCATTGGACACGGAGTTTTGGATCGGTTCACTGACATTGTCTCTGAGTTGCCGATGCAGTCTAATAATGTCTTTAGAACATTAGAATTATTGAACGACGCTATATATATATAAGCTTGCTATCAACATGCTAGTATAGTTTCTTGTCCGCAATGCTCTATTCTGCCTTTCGTGAATTCTAGGAAATAATTGTTTATTGGCAGAACTGGGCTTACCGAGAGTTCCTTTGCGTCTAAGACGTCGAGACTGAAGACTGCAAATTATCTTTTTCGCCGTCTATGTCAATTTCAACCACGATGTTGGAAACGACAATGATGTATAATAGACTTAGACGCTTTATCAAACGTATACCACCTTACTGAGACGTTTATCATTACGTCTTCAAGAGAAAGAATTCCAGGATATGATCCTCAATGAGATTTCTTTCAGGGGCAGTAGTTTTTCCACATATAACTCCGCCCTTCAGTGGCAACCTGGAGTTGGTTAGACGTGACGCAGCCGTAGCTACATCCACGCGCATGAATAGTAAGGTGAAGAACTCTCTCAGAGTTGCTTCGGTCTCGAGAAGCTTCTCTTCGACGGCAACCTTTCAGCAATCTTGAATTGCTCGATATACACGTTCTCTTGTCTATCAAGTGTAACAAGAGATTCAGACGTGGGCAAACATTCGGTGGTTGACTCAGAGAGTTCCACTGTAGTTGCCGGATCCGAGTTTTTAGATTATGACGGATGTCAGTCAAACAGGTTGGGACACAATTTTGATCCCAACAGATTCGAAATGCCAGGGTCTTTGGGTTCCGCAGTTTTTAGGCAAGCTCCTTACTTCCAAGGAAGAATATTATGTTGGCTTGCACTACGTCATTGGATGAATTTTATTCAGAAACGCATGTTCAATCCTGTCTGATAATACGACAGTAGTTGCGTATATCCGGAACCAGGGAGGCACTCATTAGGTTCTGTTATTAATTTTAACGGAAAGAATCCTTCTGTTTGTTATAGAACACCAAGTTCTGTTTCGGTTCGTCATATTCTCGGTCGTCGGATCGTATTAGCAGACTCCCTTTCACGTAAGGGTTGTTTGTTGCCGTCGGAATGGACTATCAACAAACAAGTATTCAATCAGATTTGCTATCAATGGGAGCGCCCAGTGATAATTTATTTGCGACACAACTCTCCAATCAATTGTAGACGTATGTGTCACCGTGTCCGGATCCCTGAGCATATGTAGTTAACGCTCTATCGATCTAGTAGGACACGATGATAGGATATGCGTATCCTCCAGCGCTGTTGATTCAGCAAGTATTGCTAGGATTATTCATTCACAATACAATTCTGTTGGTAGCATCTCTGTCTCCACAGAGACGGTGGATATATTTACTTAGATGTCTACTGTGGAACTTACCGCGGAAACTTCCTCCACGAGAGGATCTTTTTTTTTTCGCTGGGGAAATCGTGTCAACTCTATCACAACCCGCAAGGTCTCAACCTTCACATATTCCGTTGTGCGGTCCTTCTTGCATGGCAAGCATTGTACAGGACGAGCAGTGGACGCGATTCCTAACTGTAGAAGGACCTCCTCTTCGCTATACTATGCGGCTAAAGTGGAGGGTCTTCCGTCGTTGCTGTAGGGATCTTTATGTTGATATTTTTGATCCCTCCATACCAGACATTGCAAACTTTCTAGTATACTTGTTTAACGAGATCATCTGCAGCCAGTTACTTTTAAAGGTTATAGGTCTATGTTATCTGATACCTATGCACACCATGATAGTTTACAATGGAGCCTAATGTCTCTTTATCTAAGTTAGTTTGAAACTTTTCGGAATTTAGCTTGGGTTCTTATTAATAAAAGCAACCATTTGAACCCCTTGAGACAGCAGTTTCAAATTCTGGCCTTTTAAGGCAGCGATTCTCTTAGTCTTCTCTTCTGCTGAAGAGTCAGTGAGCTTCATGCACTATCGGTGGACGATTCTCACTTTCGTAGTATCGGGAACTCTATTACCTTTACTACTAATGTTGTATTTTTGGTTAAGAATTAGGCTCCTAATGATATCCGGAACCTATTGTTCTTAAGGTCCTTCCGTCTTCGAGCGGGCATAGGCCTTTACTCTGTCCGGATAGACCTTTATGTATTTATTAACAGATCTCAGTTTATCAGTTGGACATAAAGCTTCTTCTGGCTCTGATGCCTAATAGAAGGGTCATTACGGTCCATTCTATTACTTAATGCATTCAGTTAACTATCGGTACTGCTTAGGATAATCTATCCTTAACTCAGCAGTCTGTGCTTAAGATTCTGGCTCATGAAGTAAGAGCTCTTCTACATCTTGGGCTGATGTATAGTTTTGCTATTATAGATTAAGTTGGCTGCATATTGGTCTCAGCCATCCACATTCACGAATTTTTATCTCAGAAATATTGTATCCATTTCTGGAGACCTGCATTATTTAGGTCCATTATCAGCTGCTCAGAAAGTCGATCACTTAACAATTGCAACTATAGCTATGTAGGCTTTATGTTCCGGCAGTGACTCCGTCCTGCTGCCCTCTTCGCTCTGGGTTATTTGACCCAGGGCAAGAAAAAGGGGGGGGGGGGGGGAGGGTGTTCCCTTGGGTCACCTGTTTTATTATAAAAACAAGGGGATACCTCCTCCGGAGTTAGTAATTCTAAGCTGTTACTGGGATGGTTTCTTAAGTGAAAGTTATGTTTTTAAATTCATTCATGTCATAGTTTTAAAGTATAGCATTTGAATATGTCATGTGTCAAACGGATGTTATTATACTATCCTCGGACACTTTTAAAAGAGTATAAAGAGTCTCAATTCTTGGGACTAACTTTATTTATTGGCTTACTTTAAAAATAATTAGTATAAGAATTATACTGCATATTAATAGAGAACATGGATGTTTGAAGCTCAATTTTGGAAGGTGTTGTATCTTCTCATTTATAGAAGGTATTGTGTCTTTCTAATTTGTCATAAATAAGAAAGATATACACGTGAAGCCTATTTCTCCTTTTCTCCTCCAGGAGATGACTCTATTTTATATAGTTAAGCTTATTGGATTTTCCTCTATGTCCTGGGCCCCCCAGCCTTTTTACTCTTCAGCTATGTCTGGGTCATTGGTACAGTATAAAAATCTTAAAAAATTTATAGTAATTTATATATTTTTTATACTTACCAATGACCCAGACGGGGATGGCCCTCCCAGGAGTTGGGAACTCATACCTCCCCGCTGAAGACATAGCGCTTACCAGGCACTGTTGGTAAGAATGATTAATGGCGCCAATTTCGGGACGTCCTTGACACTGCGCATGTGCAGTAGAGGTGAAGTATGGAGGGCCATTCAGGACATGTTTTCTTTGGTTTTAGATGCAAATTTTGGTGATTGGGGGGCAAAATTTGTGTTTGGCCCTATATTTTTAAGAGTTAGCACCAGCTATGTCTGGGTCATTGGTAAGTATAAAAAATATATAAATTACTATAAATTTTTTAAGTTTCAGCCAAAATTTGTTGTAAGAATTTGTGTTTAGGTGTTGTAAGAATTTGCGTTAAAGTCAGCTTTTGTGCAGATTGTGCTGCTTTAACTTCTCATTACTGTTAATTTTCATATTTCAATAACAACTGTACGTATTAACCCGACTGTATGCTGAAATTTAACTGCAATTTCTTCTTCTTTCAGTAAAAATTTCCATGCTTTTCTAGAACTTAGTCAATTTTAAGTTCTTAAAGTTTCTGTTTAGGTGACTTGTGTTTCTATGTGTCTTTCCAGCCGATTGATATTCTACACTTGGGTTACTGAACTCCATTGCAGTAATATTTAATCCTCGTTACATGCATATTTGAGGAATTTGAGCCTGATTTTCTGCCAAAACTTGTCAGAATTTGTGTTTAGGTTTAAGATTTTGCGTTAAAGTCAACTTTTGTGCACATTGTGGTGCCTTCACTTATCATTACTCTTTATTTTTGTCTTTTCAAAAACTACTTTAGGTATTAACCCTACTGTAACCAGAAATATAACTTTTTTTTTTTACCTGCGTCGCCATCGGCGAAGCAGGTCTAGTAACCGCTCGACTCCGTCCGTCCGTCCGTCCGTCCGTCAGTCAGTCTGTCAGTCCGTCCGTCCATCCATCCGAAACACTTTTTCCGTCAAAGTTTTCTTGGCTTCTATGAAAGGGAATGATTGTATATTTGGTCTGCTGCTTCATAATGATGAGTTGTATCGTGTAAGCAATTTTCAGATCTGCCGTGCAGCCACCTCCTGTTTGCCGATACTTTGAAATTTTACTGTACCCACTGAACATTGAAATTTTCCGTCAAGGGTTTCTCGGCTTCTATGCAAGGGATTGCTTTTATATTTGTCTGCTGCTTCATAATGATGAGTTGTATCGTGTAAGCAATTTTCAGATCTGCCGTGCAGCCACTTCCTGTTTGCCGATACTTTGAAATCTTACTGTACCCACTGAACATTGAAATTTTCCGTCAAGGTTTTCTCAGCTTCTATGCAAGGGATTGATTTTATATGTGGTCTGCTGCTTCATAATGATGAGTTGTATCGTGTAAGCAATTTTCAGATCTGCCATGCAGCCAATTCCTGTTTGCCGATACTTTGAAGTTTTACTGTACCCACTGAACATTGAAATTTTTCGTCAAACTTTTCTCGGCTTCTATGCAAGGGATTGATTTTATATTTCATCCGGAGCCTGATAATGATCAATTGTATCGTGTATGCAATTTTCAGATCTGCTATGCAGCCACTTCCTGTTTGCCGATACTTTGAAGTTTTACTGTACCCACTGAACATTGAAATTTTTCGTCAAACTTTTCTCGGCTTCTATGCAAGGGATTGATTTTATATTTCATCTGGAGCCTGATAATGATCAGTTGTATCGTGTATGCAATTTTCAGATCTGCCGTGCAGCCACTTCCTGTTTGCTGATTCAATTGCATGCAGCGACGCAGGTCCAGACCCGGTATTGGTCTTGTTATAGCTAATGATTCTATGTTGAATTGATATATAATAAATGCAGAAATACAGACTTTCCAAAGCCATCACATAAACCACATTAATCATTTGATGCCTAGTTAATGATTTATATTAACTAAATATTAGGCATGTTACATTGGAACGACATTATTAAGCGCGAATGTAGGTGAGCGTTGGGATGTAACATCCCTCTTGTTTAGTTTCTATTTACAGAGGAACAAGAACATGATGTGGCTTCCTGACGCCATCAAAGAGTGTGCTGTCGTCATCGCAAATCAATGAAGAGCTAGCGGCAAAAGTGCTCAGGTATTAGACAAGTGCCTAGATCCTTAGTAGGATTGATGACCTTGTCGCCTGCTAGCTTGACCGGCCGATCTATCACTTCGACTAGTGGTGTGTGATGCTGGGTATGTCCGTAGCGGTCGAGAAGAGGAATAAGGGTGTAGCAAGCACTATAAACATACAAACATGCTCACCCTGTGACGACAGGAGGGAGGAAGCACAGGAAGGAGGAAATAGACAAGTTCTGAGGTATGCTCGTCCAGGTCTTTCATGATCGCGAGCAAGAGAGAGGCCTCTCTCTCTTATGACAGCATCTCGGGTCAGAGGTTGTTAGTAGAAACTTGTATCAGTCAGTTCTAGGGTATGCTTGTCCAGGTCTTCTGTGATCGCGAGCAAGAGAGAGGCCCCTTTCAAGTTCTGAGGTATGCTCCAGGTCTTCCGTGATTGCGAGCAAGATCGAGGCCTCTCTCTCTCTTATGACAGCATCTGGGGTCCGAGGTTGTTGGTAGGAACTTGTGTCAGTTGGAACTTACGTCCACGGGACGCTCCTTCCATAGACTGCCGGGGCTGGCCAGTCTTATAGCTTCCTCTATGTTTGAAAAGCACACGACCGCGCAGGTCCGTTGTCGCTAGTTAGCTCGAACGGTGAAGTAGTTACTCAGGTCACTGAGAACTGTGACGCCAGGTGTATATGATCCGGGCTAGAAAAAGAGATATCATATAGGGTGGAGCGAACAGTATGATTTGCAATTATGCTCACCCAGCGACGACGGAAGGAGGAAACCGGTAAGGTCTGAGGTATGCTCGTCCAAGTTATCCAGGACCGCGAGCAAGAGAGAGGCCGCTCTTTCTTACAGCATCATCTGGGGACAGATGTTGTTGGTAGGAACTTGCGTCAGTCGGAGTATACGTCCATGCCTCCTGTCCGGGATGTCCCGTCTAATAGGCAGCCAGGGCCGGCTAGTCTTATGGTTTCCTCTACATAATGGACAAAGTAATCTTTATATTGCACAGGGCTATAAAATCCGATGAGTGGTGTCAGTTCCCTGTCGCCGGTGAAACGGTTAAGATTGGATACTTGGACCGTGACTCCGGATGTGTCGCATATACATTGTATTTAGAGCTAGTGGAAAAATGCTCAATGATTTAAAAAAAAAACAGACAAGGTCTAGGTTTCAAGGAGGCTTACGCACTTGTCTAAAAACAGCTAGCTCAACCGGCAGATCTCACTCGTATGTGGGTGATGTGATGCCGGGTATGTCCGTGGCGGTCGAGAGAGAATAAGGGTGTAGCGAGCACTGTTGATCGAATCCATGCTCACCTAGTGTTGATGGAAGGAAGAAGACGGCAAGTTCTGAGGTATGCTCGTCCAGGTCTCTCCAGATCGCGAGCAAGAGGGAGCCCCTCTCCCTCTTTCAACAACATCTGGAGCCGGGTGTTGTTGGTAGGAACTTGCATCAGTCAGAGCTTACGTACATAGCTATTGTCCGGTACGCTTAGTTCAATTCTTAGCCGGGATGGCTACAGTTTTGCTTCTTTAAGCGTCTACCAAGCACTCCCGACCGCACCTTGGCTAAGTGACTCAGGATTTCCAGTCTGCATCGTCAAAAGGTCCATCTTTAGTGAAGAAAGTCACACCATCTAGTAGCCAAGGAGATGAGGCTTCATTCATTGGGTCATCGGCAGTAATAACTATATTGGACTCCCTGTCCTAGGAGCAGCCGGCGAAGAGGCTATTCATGACCACTGCTCCTCGGGCCTCTGTAACGGACATGCTGTCGCAGTTGCACAACTAATCGCAGTATTCCTGCTAAGGCAGAAGCACTCAACGTCAGTCTCAAATCTTGAGCTGTTGCATAGTCATTTTATTAGTGCTTATTTGGTCCAGTCACCTGCCTGTTTAGATGCTGGTGACAGCGATTCTAACTGATTTGAACGTATGATGGAAAGGATAACTTTTCCTTCCGGAACAACTCTTGGATGATATAGATACCATACATTATCATTTCACGCTGACTTCATCCGGGTAAAAAGCAGGGTAATAAGATCTCTTTCCGGTTAAGTCTACATGGGTGTCACAGGTCTTCGATTCTGTAGAAGACACCATATTTAACTTCTGGCGGGTAAAAGTAATTCGGTTTCTTATCTTCTTCCTCTGTATTTTTAGCTCATCTGACTGAAAGTCAGGGTGAGCTTTTCTTATCACTCTTCGTCCGTCGTCCGTCGTCTGTCGTCCGTCGTCCCGCGTGAAGGTGGTGTTTGAGCCTCTTTCTCCTAAACCACTGGCCACATTTTAATTAAATTTCATGTAAGGGGTGGTTATATAGGGGCATTTTGATTTTTATCCAAATTAGGTTTCGGCTCATATTGAGCAGAGGTGTGGGGAAAAAATGGACAAATTTTTTGAAAATCTTCTTCTAATGAACCACCAGTAGCAGAGACTTGATATGTGGTATACAGAGTCCTTTTGAGGTTTAGAATCAAGTTTGTTCAAGAGAAGTTTGTCGGGCATTATTTGCCTTAGTTATGGGAGGGGCAAAAATTTTGGCCACGCCTAAAATTTCTATTTTCTGAACCGTGAGGTCGATTTGAACCAAATTTGATATGAGATGATAATGGGTCATAAGTAGTTGATTGATGCAAAAAAAAATGTTCTCATTGCCCCGTGGGAACCTCGGGAGCTTAAAATAGGAAAAACCTTAAAACTGCCATATCTCCAAAATTACATGGCACAGAGATTCTTATTTTGGATAAAGCTTACTTTTATCCAGTAGAATAGAATGGTTAAAAAAATCCCTGTTGGTTCGATCACAAGGTACTTTTTTCAGGACTTTGAAAAAGTGCTGAGTCAGCACTTTTTAACACTGTAGGCAATGGGAAAAAGATTAAAAAATCTTCTTCTCCAGATCCAGCAGGCAGAATCTTTTGATATTTGGTATGCAACATTGTAGGGTGGATCTGATTCAAGTTTGTTCAAATCGGCCCCCCTGGGTTCATATTTGGGCTCGGTATAGGAGCCCGATTTCGAACTTAGTGCATTTCAGGCAAATTTCTTTAAAAATCTTCTTCTCCAGATCCAGCAGGCAGAATCTTTTCATATTTGGTATGCAACATTGTAGGGTGGATCTGAAACAAGTTTGTTCAAATCGGCCCCCTGGGTTCATATTTGGGCGCGGTATAGGAGCCCGATTTCGAACTTAGTGCATTTCAGGCAAATTTCTTAAAAAATCTTCTTCTCCAGATCCAGCAGGCAGAATCTTTTGATATTTGGTATGCAACATTGCTGGGTGGATCTGATTCAAGTTTGTTCAAATCGGCCCCCTGGATTCATATTTGGGCTTACTATAGAAGCCCGAATTCGAACTTAGTGCATTTCAGGCAAATTTATTAAAAAATCTTCTTCTCCAGATCCAGCAGGCAGAATCTTTTGATATTTGGTATGCAACATTGTGGGGTGGATCTGATTCAAGTTTGTTTAAATCGGCTTCCTAGATTTATATTTGGGCTCACTATAGAAGCTTGAATTTGAACTTAGTGAATTTCAGGCAAATTTCATAAAAAATCTTCTTCTCCAGATCCAGCAGGCAGAATCTTTTCATATTTGGTTAGCAACATTGTGGTGTGGATCTGATTCAAGTTGGTTCAAATCAGCCCCCTTGGTTTATATTTGGGCTCAGTATAGGAGCCCAAATTTGAACTTAGTGCATTTCAGGCAAATTTCTTAAAAAATCTTCTTCTCCAGATCCAGCAGGCAGAATCTTTTGATATGTGGTATGCAACATTGTGGGGTGGATCTGATGCAAATTTGTTCAAATCGGCTCCCTAGATTCATAGTTGGGCTCACTATAGAAGCTCAAATTCGAACTTAGTGCATTTCAGGCAAATTTCTTAAAAAATCTTCTTCACCAGATCCAGCAGGCAGAATCTTTTGATATTTGGTATGCAACATTGTGGGGTCTCTCTGATTCAAGTTTGTTCAAATCGGCCCCCTGGATTCATATTTGGGCTCACTATAGAAGCCCGAATTCGAACTTAGTGCATTTCAGGCAAATTTGTTAAAAAATCTTCTTCTCCAGATCCAGCAGGCAGAATCTTTTGATATTTGGTATGCAACATTGTGGTGTGGATCTGATTCAAATTTGTTCAAATCGGCCCCCTGGGTTTATATTTGGGCTCAGTATAGGAGCCCAAATTTGAACTTAGTGCATTTCAGGCAAATTTCTTTGAAAATCTTCTTCTCAAGATCCAGCAGGCAAAATCTTTTGATATTGGGTATGCACCATGCTTAGGGGGGGTGAGATTCAAGTTTGTTCAAGCCAAGTCCCTGGGTTCATATTTGGGCTCACTGTGGTAGCCCGAATTATAACTTAGTTCAAAATGAGGAATTTTCTTTAAAAATCTTCTTCAGATCCAGCAGTCGGAATGTTTTAATATTTGGTATGCAGCATCCTTAGGGGGGTGAGATTTAAGTTTGTTCAAGCCATGACCCTAGGTCCATATTTGGACTCACTGTGGGAGCCCGAATGATAACTTAGTTCAAAATGAGGAATATTTTTATACTGTACCAATGACCCAGACATAGCTGGTGCTAACTCTTAAAATATAGGGCCAAACACAAATTTTGCCCCCCAATCCCCAAAATTTGCATCTAAAACTAAAGAAAACATGTCCTGAAAGGCCCTCCACACTTCGCCCCTACTGCGCATGCGCAGTGTCAAGGACGTTCTGAAATTGGCGCCATTAATCATTCTAAGTTTGGCCCTTCATCAGTTAACATCTGACTGATCTTTGTGCTTATAAATCTCAGTTTAAATGATGCCAGACACATAAATATTAGTGAAATGGTGATTCTAAGGAGGATAGAGAAGGAGGAGAGGAAAAAAATGTGTGACAGAATATTATCAGGGCTGTAACTTAAAATTTTTTAATGAAATTATGTTAAGTTACCTATTTTCAAGGCAGCAGCCATTTTGTTGTCATTCTGATTATTTAGTTACACTGTTTTTTAAGTGTTTTTCCTCTCTCCCTGTCCTTTAAGTTCCCCCTTGCTATTCTCCCATGCTTTTGGCATAGTTTTTGTAATTATTATTACTAAATTTTCTTGGGAGTTTTAGCTGAATAACAGAATGAATTCTGTTCTTTTCCCCATGTTTACGTCTTCACCTACGGGTGGTTAGGCGTTGTGTTCTGCATCTACCATCTGATGTTCTGCAGTTTCTTCCCTGGAAGTCTCTGTTTTGCATCAGATAGTGTATTTTTGGTAACTGATTTCGGGCCTGGGTGCCTGGAGTCTTATTTTAGTGTTTTTACACTCATTGTTTACATTTACAACAGCCCTCTGTGTGAGGGGGGGATTTCTAAAAAATAATATCTTGATGTTATTTTAATCATAACTAGATACATTATTATTGTTCGTAAGTGTTGAATAAATTGTTTAAAATATTTTTAAAACTTTTTTCCACACTTAGGCTTGGGATCCATTGGGGCTCAACGTTACTTTTCAGAAACTTGGGCTGTTCTGAAAAAATATTTTTTCAAAATATTTTGATTTCAATTATTTTTTCTATATTAATGGATCACATTATTATTATGTATTTTGATTGCCAGGGGTTAGTGCGAGTACCAGGACTTGTTTTCTTTTCACATTGAAAGGATATTGATCAATTGTTTTAAGAGGAAGTCTTCCTCTGACTTTATTATCATTCTATATGTGGTCAGTGTACTCGCATTAACTCCTGTTCTGTATCGTATGATTTTGATGACAATATGGGAAGCGTATGTCACGGTATGTTATTGGGGATTTGGACACTCCGGTCCTTTCCCCGCAGGGTCACTCTACTTTATCAATTTCTATTTCAGACGATCAAGATTAGGGTGATGTATCTGTGATGTCTTCCAACAGTGTGCCTCCGTCGTCACAATTAATGAAGGGCTAGCGGAAAAGTGCTCATGTAAATATGCCAATTGCCTAAGAGGACCCTAGTAGGTTCGACGGCCTTTGACGTCCGCTAGCTCGCCCGGTGTAGCGTCCATTCACCGAATGGTTCGGCAGCCGGGTTCGTCCGTTGCGGTCTAGAAGGAATTTTGGGGTGATGCGAGCACTATAAATTAACCTAATGCACACCCAGTGACGGCGGATCGGAGGGAGAACGGAGGAAGCCTTTTAGTCCGGTTCATAGCTCGTTCCGGTCCATCCGGACGGCAAGCGAGAGAGGCCCCTCTCTCGTTCAACAACATCTGGCCCCAGATGTTGTGGTACAAAATGTGTCGCAAGCGGAGCATACGTCCGTCGCTCGGGACGCTCCGTTGTATAGGCAGTCCGCGGAGACTGCTAAGGCTTCCTCTTCTCGTCAGCGCACACGACCGCACCTTGGCTGCGTGACCGCCGATATATTACGAGCTTCGCCGATCAAGGATTCTTCGGCGACCAGGTCACACCATCCGGTAGCCAGGGACACGAGGCCTGCAGACTCCGGACGTTCGCATAGGAAGTGTGCGGGAGTCAACGTACACGGAGCTTCCGGCGGCAATGCATCGTAAGACCGCTACTGCACAGGCCTCGGGAACGGACGTGCTTTCCTTAATAGCACAGTTTATCGCAGCATCCCAGCATCAACTGAATCTGTCGTATATATTTTATCCGACGATGCTGGGTCGGGACGCTCCGCGGAAGCGGGTACGGACGTCCGAAAGTTTCATCCGGTCCGACGGGATACCGAAAGGGATTCGGAGGATTTCGAGCTTTCCCTTTCGGAACAACATATGCTGTTGTGTATGTCATCTGACTTGGTCTTCTACAGCTTCTTTCGTCGGACCAGAATGCTGCGATGCCGGATAAGAAACTGATAGCGTCGGTGGACTTAGAAATTTTTGGTTCGGTTCAGGGACATCGTCCCTCAGTTCCGACATAGTCCAATAATGTTACACAACTTTCGAATTATTGAACGACGCTATATATATTATTATTTTATGCTTGCTAACCAAGCATTTCTGGTTTCTTGTTCGAAGAGTTATGGAGATGTCTTTCAAAAGTGTGCCTCTGTCGTCATAGTTAATGAAGAGTTAGCGGCAATAAGTGCTCATGGAATATGTCGATCGCCTACGGAGTGACATTCGCTAGCTCACCCGGTGTAGCGTACATTCATCGAATGGTTCGGCTGCCGGGTTCGTCCGTTGCGGTCTAGGAAGGAGATTTGGGTGATGCGAGCACTTTAATTACTTTAGTACTCACCCAGTGACGGCAGATTGAGGACAGATCGGAGGAAGCCTGTTAGTCCGGTTCCTGGCTTGTCCAGGTCCGTCCGGGCTGTGAGCGAGAGAGGTCCCTCTCTCGTCCAACAACATAGGGTACCGCATGTTGTGGTTCAGATATTTTACATTCGGAGCATATGTCCGTTGGTCGGGACGCTCCGTTATATTGACAGTCCGAGAGACTGTCCTTAATGCTTCCTCATCCTCACAGCAGGGCACACGACCGCACATTGGCTACGTGACCTCCGATCAGTTTCGGCATTCAGTGATTCCACGGCGAATAGGTCGCGCCATCCGGTAGCCAAGGGACACGAGGCCTATACACTCCGTTCGCTCGCATATTGGTAGTATGCACGGGGTAACGATCACGGAGCTTCCAGCGGCAATGCATCGTAAGACCGCTTCTCCTCAGGCCTCAGTGACGGACGTGCTATCCGAGTTAGCACAGTTGTTTCGCAGCATCCCAGCAATTGACAGTTTCTCGTTCGAATTAGGAATTATCCGACGGCGCTGGGTCGGTGCGGTCTGCGGTTGCATCAGGTACGGACGACCGAACGCTTTATAGGGTCCGACAGGATGGCGAAAGGGATTCGAAAGATTTCGAGTTTTCCCTTTAGTAGTATCGGAAGATGCCTTTCATATCTTCTGGCATTATCTTCCAGTGATTGTTATTTCGGACTTCATTGCTGCGATCTTGGATAAGAGACTTATAGCGTCATTGGACTCGGATTTTTCGATCGGTTCAGGGACATTGTCCCTGACTTACCGATGCAGTCCAATATTGTCATTACAACACAAGCCTGCTACTAAGCATGATAGTTTAGTTTCTTGTCCGCGTTGCTCATTTCTGCCATTTTATCATTTATACGAATAGTTTATTTTGGCAGAGCAGGGCATACCGAGAGTTCATATGCGTCTAGATGGTGTGATTAAAGACTGTATATATTCTTTTTCGCCGTTTATGTCTTTTCCAATTTCAATGTTGGGAACGACATTATGTATAGTAGACTTAACTTAGACGCTTTATCATACGTAATCCGCCTTACTGAGGCGTTATCATTACGTCTTCAAGAAAAGATTTACGGGATATTATTCTCAATGTAATTTCTTTTGAGGGCAGTAGTTTGTTCACGTATAACTCCGCCCTTCAGTGGCTGATTGGAGTTAGTTAGACGTGACGCAGCCCTAGCTACATCCACACACGTGGATAGTAAGGTTAAGAACTCTCTCAGAGTCGCTTCGTTCTCGGAGGAGCTTCTCTTCGACGGCAACTTTTCGGCAATCCATGAATTGCTCGATTTACACGTTCTCTTGTCTATCTAGTGTTACAAGAGATTCAGACTGGGGCAAACATTCGGTGGTTGACTCAGAGTGCCACTGCAGTTGCCGGACCCGAGTGTGGCTGTTATGACGGTTGCCAGTCAAACAGATTGGGATATAATACTGATCCCTACGGATTCGAAGTGCCAGGGTCTTTGGGTTCCGCAGTCTCTTAGCAATTAGTTTTCTTCCGCTGAATAATGTTTTTTAGGCTTGCTTTATGTCATTGCATGAACATTATTCAGTAACGCATGCCCAATCTTCTGTCCTTTAATTCGACAGTAGTGGCGTATCTCCGGAACCAGGGAGGCACTCTTTCGTTTCCGTTATTCAATTTAATGGAAAGAATCCGTCTGTTGGTTATAGTACACCAAGTTCAGTTTTGGTCCGTCATATTCCGGGTCTTCTGATTGTTTTATCGGACTCCCGTTCTCTTACGGGTCGCTTGTTGCTGTCAGAATGGACTCTCAACAAACAAGTATTCAATCAGATTTGCTATCTATGGGAGCGCCCAATGATGATTTATTTATGACACAGCTTGCTAATCAATTGCAGACGTATGTGTTGGCTTGTCCAGATCTCTGAGCTAATATTGTTAACGCTCTATTGATCTATAGGACGGAATGATAGGATACGCGTATCCTCCGGCGCTGTTGTTTTAGCAGGTATTGCTAAGATAAACAACCACAATACATTTCTGTTGATAGCATCTCTATCTTCACAGAGATCATGAGTAATTTACTCTCTTGTCTACTGTGGGTCTTAACGTGAAATCTTCCTCTATGTGAGAATCTTTTTTCACTGGGTAAATCATGTCATCTTTATCACAACCAGCAAGGTCGCAACCTTCATGTATTCCGTTGTGTGGTCCGTATTGCATTGTAAGCACTGTACTGGACGAGCTTTGGACGCGATTTCTTACTATAGGAGATCCTCTTCTTCGCTATTCTATGCGGTTAAAGTGGAGGCTCTTCCGTCGTGGTGTAGGGATCATTATGTTCATATTGTTGATCCCTCCATACTACTCATTGCTATTTTTTAGTATACTTGTTTCACAAGATCTACTGCAGCCTGTTATTATTTAGGTTATAGGTTTATGTTACCTCATACCTATGCACTCTACGATAGTTTACAATTGAGTCTTTTGTCTCTTTATCTAAGTCAGTTAGTAACTTTTTGATAAATAGACTTAGAATCTTTAGATTAAATTCCTATACGGATTTTAACTTCGGTTCTTATTTAGCTAAGTAATCATTTGAGCCTCTGGAAACAGTAGTTTTCAAATTCTGACCTTTTAGACAGTAATTCTGTTGGTTTCTCTTTTACTGTAGAGTCAGTGAGTTTCATGCACTATCGATGGATGATTTTCACTTTCGTAGTTTCGGAATCACTACTTCCGTTACTATTTAGGTTGGATTGTTGCATAAGAGTTAGGCTCCTATTATCCGGAACCTATTATTTTAAGGTCCTTCCGTCTTCGTATGGGCATAGGCCTTTACTCTTTCCAGGTACAGTTTATGTATTTATAAACAGATATCTGTTTATTACTATGGGCGTAAGCTTCTTCTGTCTTTGATGTCTAGTAGAAGGACGTTACTCTCCATTTTATTGTTAATGGATTCTATTAACTATCGGTACTGCTTATGGTATATCATTGACTTAGCAGTTGTGCTTAAGATTTCGGCTCATGAAGTAAGAGTTCTTCTACTTCTTGGGCTTACATTAATAGTGTCGCTATTATAGATTTTTGAAGGCCGCTCATTGCGCTCAGCCATCCACATTCATGAATTTTATCTCAGAAATATCGAGTCCATTTCTGGAGGCCTCTATTGTTAGGTCTATTATCTACTGCTCAGAATGTCATTCACTTAACAGTTGCTACTATAGCTAGGTAGGCTGTCTGTTTCGGCAGTGTCTCCGTTCGGCTGCCCTCTTCGCTCTGGGCTATTTGACCCAGGGCAAGAAAAAGGGGGGGGGGGAGGGTGTTCCCTTGGGTCACCTGTTTTACTATGAAAACAAGGGGATACCTCCTCCGGAGTTAGTAATTCTGAGCTGCTATTGGGATGGTTGTTTAGTGAGAAGTTTAGGTTTTTAAAATTCATTCAAGTCTTAGTTTTTAAAGTATAGCTTTTGAATATTGCATATGTCAACGGACATGATTATGCAATCCTCAGACACTTTTAGGAGTATAAGAGTCTCTATTCTCTAGACTTACTTTATTTATTGGCTTACTTTAAAAATTATTAGTATAAGGATTATATTGGATATTAATAGAGTACATGGATGTTTGAAGCTCAATTTTGGAAGGTGTTGTATCTTTCTAATTTATCATAAATAAGAAAGATACATGTAAGGCCTATTACTTCTTTTTCCCTACAGGGGATGACTCTATTTTATTTTATTGAGCGTATTCCATTTTGCTCTATGTCCTTGGCCCTCCAGCCTTTTTACTATTCAGCTATGTCTGGGTCATTGGTACAGTATAAAAATGTTAAAAAATTTATAGTAATTTATATATTTTTTATACTTACCAATGACCCAGACGGGGATGGCCCTCCCAGGAGTTGGGAACTCTTGCCTCCCCGCTGAGTACATAGCGCTTACCAGGCACTGGTTATTAGAATGATTAATGGCGCCAATTTCGGAACGTCCTTGACACTGCGCATGCGCAGTAGGGGCGAAGTGTGGAGGGCCTTTCAGGACATGTTTTCTTTAGTTTTAGATGCAAATTTTGGGGATTGGGGGGCAAAATTTGTGTTTGGCCCTATATTTTAAGAGTTAGCACCAGCTTTGTCTGGGTCATTGGTAAGTATAAAAAATATATAAATTACTATAAATTTTTTAACTTTCTTTAAAAATCTTCGTCAGATCCATCAGTCGGAATGTTTTGATATTTGGTATGCAGCATCCTTAGGGGGTGAGATTCAAGTTTGTTCAAGCCATGTCCCTAGGTCCATATTTGGACTCACTGTGGGAGCTCGAATTGTAACTTTATTCAGAATGAGGAATTTTCTTTAAAAATCTTCTTCTTCAGATCCAGCAGTCGGAATGTTTTGATATTTGGTGTGCAGCATCCTTAGGGGTGTGAGATTCAAGTTTGTTAAAGCCAAGTCCCTGGGTTCATATATGGGCTCCCTGTGGGAGCCTGAATTATAACTTAGTTCAATATGAGGAATATTCTTTAAAAATCTTTTTTTTTTTTAGATCCACTGGTCAGAATCTTTGGATATTTGGTATATGCTTTTCTTAGAAGGAGCAGATGCAACTTGTTGAAATCAATTCTCTGGGTTGATATTTAGGCTACCATGTCAGGTGAACGCCCTCAGGCCCCTTGGGGCCTCTTGTTAATCGTTTGTTATGATTCACATACTTTTAAAAACAACAGGGGAAGATGTGGAGACTGGAGAGTTCTTCAGCATTGATTGAGCAGGCTAAGATCCTAGTTTTAGCTTTACCTTCATCATTTAGCTGTTCGCTCGGACGCAATTGAGAAGATAATTTCTTAGAGTGAATTTAGTCTCTTAATCAGAGCGAATTTAGTCTCATGGTCTTATGTACTTTAATTTTAAGTACTGTGACGCATTGTCTATATGGAAGGAATTTTGTGGTCGTTTGTACCCTTTAAAATTCTTTCCAGACCTAGTATTTATTTCTCGGTCTTAACTTATGTTAAGTGGGAGTTATTCTGATGCAACAAAGCCTTGTGTCTTCATCTTTGCATTTGACTAGGTGGAAAACTTGTCATAGGTCGCTTTAGTCTTCCAAATCTAGTTTTTATGATAAAAATCAATTCTCGTCTCGTTAAGCTGGGGTCTAATGTACCATCACCAGCAGAAAGAGTACAAGAGGTTGTCCTAGACTCAAATCGTCTATAAGGACTCATAGCAAGGTATAGGTATACCTATGTCTTTGATGGTAAGTTTTCATTATTGTAGGATTAAACTACAAGAAAGCATCTATTCTCGACTCTTTAAGTTTAAGTCTAATCGACCACAGCCAACAGAAGAGTAGGAGAGTTGTCCTAGACTCAATTCGCTTATAAGGCTCATAGCGAAGGTATAGGTATCTCTCCTATATATAATTCTTTAGGCTTGTCTTTACAGCCACTTGGATAGGGGTTTCTCGTCAGACTGAGTTACTGATCAGACTCCCCTGAGCCGGTGGTTCGAGGCTCTTATAGAACTCGGTCTGGCCGATTTTGACTGGAAGTGGATAATTTGGTTATTTATTATTATCTTTCAGTCGATAAGCGAACGTTATATAGTTCTTTAGATCACTTGTTTTGTGAACTAGATAATGTCTCATGGGATTTATGATAGGATTCATGTATCCCACTATTCATTTGGCTGGTTCATCTGTTTCACAGAGCGAATTAACCAGCTGTTTGGCTCGCTTTTATCGGTTATCTGACGCATTAACAGCAATAGTTTTATGCGCTGGATGGAGTTGTGTGGAGTGGCTTCGAATGTTATTTTGATGGGTCGCTTATACACATGTCTACTCCAGTTATTAACTGGAGTGGTAGATGTTTTTCCCTCTTGACCTGTTTTGTTTTAGAGAATCTTTTAACATAAGGTCAAGTTTGGGCATATATTACGGTTTTCGCAATTATTTCAGACATGAGTTCATATATTGCGTTACAATCCTGAGTCCGAGGGTCTCTCTATGCACATCAGAGTTTATCAGAAGAGAAGTTACGCTTTTGTTGTCATTATTTTTCAATAGAAGGGACGTTTATGTTCATTCTATTGTTAAATAAGTCAGCTATTCGTACTGCTTGGGTTATTTATCTTCCAATTAGCAGTAAATGCTGAAGATTTCAGTGCATAAGTAAGCGCAGGCTATATCTTGCGCTTATTCTAACTGTATGGCTATTATATGATCTTATGTGGGATCTCTTCAGGATAGTTATGTTTTCAACGCATGGGAATAATAGTTGCCATTATTTGTGTCGCTAGTATAAGGCTTTTGAGAACATACATTGACGTCCAGCCATTTTCATGGGAAGGAATGATAAGATATGTGTATCCTTCAATTCATTTGTTTCTATTGATTTCATTGAGGTTATGGGGTCTGCTATTGAGCATTCGCCAGAAGCTTCCCCATTAGAGGGTTTTCTTGTTTAAGGGAAGTTTTATTCTTCATGTCATTCTCCGCTCTCAGTGGCATTACGGAGTATTCAGACGTGAAAGAGCTTTATGATCACTATATTATTGCTGTCTGCACTGATTAAGTAATGTGGGTGAGGAGGTTTTCGACATATATTTGAATTCCCCCCCCCCGCACTCACGCTGTCGGTCGCGTATATATTTTTTAATACATACATACTTTGCGCCTGGGCCGTGTTGGATGACACCATCATACGCATATATGCAGTTCTGTTGCATTTGTTTCCGGTATTTATTTTCTGATTTTGGAGCCTGTTTATCATACCTACCTACATTTCTAGATCTTGGTCTCTATTTTGTCGGTTCTCAAATCGCATTTATAGTTGTAGATACCAAATAGTACACGTTGGAGAGTGTTTTTTACCGGATTTAATACTACAGAGGCCTCCTGTGAATGATCTTGAAGCGTGTTTTCTCTGCAGAGATTGTTCATCTTATCCCGCTTTTGTATTTGTATGTATATTAATTTCTCACTGATTTCGTCGTACCTGTATACGGCGTCTGCAGTGCATATTTTATAGTGGGTAATGTTTTTTACCAAAATCATCGCTATAGCCTTGGCTTGTGAAGTGGCATTAAGCACCATTTATTATTCATGAATTTATTTGTTGAGTGCCTGATTGATATTTATTTATATCGTTTCCGGGTTCGGCTTATTGATTACAGAGCTCTCCCCTCTTTCTTTTGAAGTTATGTTCAAAAAAGGGGGGGGGGGGGGCATTTTGTCCACTTCTCTGCCTTATGGGGTATGTAACTATTGAGGAAGCTGTCTTGTCCGTACTATGTTCGCCGATCAGCTGCAGTATTATTGTGTGGCGTAGGTTTATGGGAAATTTTCTCTCATTCTCAGTATGCCATAATAATTTTTAGGGCCTAGTCCAGATTAGTCTCTAAAATTGTTTATTTGTTATATCCTAATTAACATGATTTTCTGCTTAGATTTAAGATTTACAATATTGGGATCCATATTAGGTTATGTCTCTTCTATTATGGTATTAAGAGACATTCATGTAAATTCTAGTTTCTTCATCATGGATTGAAGGATTTGATCTATGTTGATCTAATATTTCGGAAGTTCAAGGCCTTCTGCCTTTTTACGATTCAGCCAAGTCTGGGTCATTGCTTACAGTATAAAAATATGAAAATTTTTTATAGTAATGTATATATTTTTTATACTTACCAATGACCCAGATGGGAATGGCCCTCCCATGAGTGGGCAGTCCTGGGCACTCATACCTCCCCGCTGAATTATTATAATCTTTTTTCTACAAAGAATGATTTTATTGGTGCCAGATTCGGTGACTTCTGGCGTCTGCGCAAGCGCAGAGGGTAAAATGTAAAGAGGGCCAATTAGGACTTCTAATTTTCAGTTTTTCATGCTAATTTTGGGAATTGGGGGGCAAAATTTATGTTAGGCCCTAGATATTTTTGGGTTAGCACCAGCTAAGTATGGGTCATTGGTAAGTATGAAAAATATATAAATTACTATAAATTTTTTCATTTTCATGATGTTTTCGTGTACTGTCTACATGTACATGATGTGTAGGGTATTCAGTCTTCATTTCAATACAAGCCCTTGTGATTTAATGATTGAATTGTGTTTTTGGGACGGGAGATGGGGATATTAGTTAATCAAATATATTTTTTGTTAGAATGTGCTCGGGAGTACCAGGAAAAGAAATACATAAAAACCTGAAGATCTCATTTTCTGAAAGTGTTTCTCGGCCAGAACCGCTCAGCCCTATTCTCAAAAATCGACATTCAAATTAAATTATGTTTTCACCTTTTGTCTCAGATGCATAGCTTGTGACCACTCGGTGGAGTGAGTTCACTCAGTCGGTCAACCTTATTTACAGAAATCGCTATTTAAACTTGATTGCGTTTCCATCTTTTGTCCCATAGACTTAGTCTGTGACCCCTCATTGGAATTCGCTCACTGGGCTCGTTTCAGAGGGTGGGTGGTCGGTGGCTGTGTTTCTAAGACGGGAGATGAAGACTTTTAGTCATTCAAAAACTTGTTTGAAAATTCTCAGTCGTTAAAAGAGAAACCTGAACAGTCAACTGAGGTAAAATTTTGGTTTTAATTTTTCGAATCCAGAATCTTCCAAGAGAGTGATCCCACATTGGTAGAATATCTTCTGTATTGACGAAGTACTATCTATAAAATTCAAATTCAAATTCTCAGTTGTTAGAAGAGAAACCTGAATAGTCAAGTGAACCCGAAGATCTCTTTTTCTGAAAGAGATTCTTGGCCAGAACCGCCCAACTCTAATGAAAATTTCTCAGTTGTTAAAAGAGAAACCTGAACAGTCAAGTGAACCCTAAGATCTCTTTTTCTGAAAGAGTTTCTCGGCCAGAACCGCCCAACCCTATTCTCAAAAATCGACATTCAGAATAAATTATGTTTTCACCTTTTGTCTCAGGGACACAGCTTTTGACCCCTAATTGGAATGAGCTCGCCGGGCTTGTTCTGATGGGTGGTCGGGGGCTGTGTTCTTGAGGCTGGAGGTGGGGATATTTAGTTACCCGTTGCTGTTCATTCGAGAATCCATGCCTGCCATCCGTGTGGTCGGTGGCTGTGTTTCAGGGATAGGAGATGAACACTTTTAGTAATTCAAAAGTTGTTCGAAAATTCACAGTTGTTAAAATAGACACCTGAATAGTCAATTGAAGCCGAAAATCTCATCTTCTGAAAGAATTTCTCGGCCAGAACCACTCAGCCCTATTTTCAAAAATCGACATTCAAATAAAATCACGTTTTCACCTTTTATCTCAGAGACATAGCTTTTGACCCCTCATTGGAATGAGCTCACCGGGCTTGTTCCGATGGGTGGTTGGGGGCTGTGCTTTTGAGGTGGGAGATGGGGATATTTAGTTATCCGTTGCTGTCTTTTCGAGAGTCCCTGCATGCCATCCATGATGAATATTTATTAAACATTTACCAAAGAACTTTTTTTTCTGTGAGTGTTTCCTGCAGTCCTTTCGAGATTCCCTTCCTGTCTCCAGAAAATATATCCATGAGGAATACTTATTAAAAATTTACTGAAGAAAAAATTTTTTTTCTGCGAGTGTTTCCTGCAGTCCGTCCGAGATTCCTTACCTGCTTCCAGCTCACATAGAGAGAAACTATTGTTACTCAAATTTTGTTTTGTTTTCAATATTTGTATCCTAAGCATAGCTAGCTTGTGACCCCTATAGACTAAGTGTAGACTCCCACTTCCCAGTCTTATTCTTAAAAATAGACATTCAAATTATATTATGTTATGATCTTTTGTCTCAGAAGCATAACTTGTGACCCCTCATTGGAATGATCTCACCGGGATCCTTCCGGCGGGTGGTCGGTGGCTGTGTTTTTGGGACGGGAGATGGGGATATTAGTTAATCAAATATATTTTTTGTTAGAATGTGCTCGGGAGTACCAGGAAAAAAAATACATAAAAACCTGAAGATCTCATTTTCTGAAAGTGTTTCTCGGCCAGAACCGCTCAGCCCTATTCTCAAAAATCGACATTCAAATTAAATTATGTTTTCACCTTTTGTCGCAGATTCATAGCTTGTGACCACTCGGTGGAATGAGTTCACTCAGTCGATCAACCTTATTTACAGAAATCGTTATTTAAACTTAATTGTGTTTCCATCCTTTGTCCCATAGACTTAGTGTGTGACCCCTCATTGAAATTGGCTCACTGGGCTCATTCCAGAGGGTGGGTGGTCGGTTGCTGTGTTTCTGAGACGGGAGATGAAGACTTTTAGTCATTCAAAAACTTGTTTGAAAATTCTCAGTCGTTAAAAGAGAAACCTGAACAGTCAACTGAGGTAAAATTTTGGTTTTAATTTTTCGAATCCAGAATCTTCCAAGAGAGTGATCCCACATTGAGTGAATATCTACTGCAGGTTCTCCATCGCCTTCATCTACAAGGTCAGCCACTTACAAACAATCAAAATTGTATATACGTTCTTGTTATTTTTATATTACTGTTGCTTCCCATTTTCTGAAGATGTTTCTTGGCCAAATCACCCAGTCTAATTCTTAAAAATCGACATTCAAATTATATTATGTTTTCATCTTTTGTCTCAGAAGTATGACTTGTGACCCATCATTGGAATGACCTCACCTGGATTTCTCCAGTGTGTGGTCGGCGGCAGTGTTTTTGGGACGGGAGATGGGGGACATTTAGTTATACAAAAATAATTTCTGTTAAACCCTATATATAAAAATATATAAAAACCCGAAGATCTCATTTTTTGGGGGGAAAATGTTTCTCGGCCAGATTAAATTATATTTTCACCTTTTGTCTTAGTTATTCAAAAATGATTTTGTTAGAATCTGCTCGGGAGTACCAGGAAAAGAAATATATAAAAATATATAAAAACCTGAAGATCTCATTTTCTGTAAGTGTTTCTCAGCCGAAACCGCTCAGCCCTATTCTCAAAAATCAACATTCAAATTAAATTATATTTTCACCTTTTGTCTCAGAGGCATAGCTTGTGACCTGTCGGTGGAATGAGTGAGCTCATTCCACCGAGGGGTAACCACACAAATATCTACCTATCTCTTCGAATTTCCTACTTAGTAGGAGTATTATACAGACCTAATTCACCACTGAAAGCAGATATTGACTTCTTTTTGTCAAAAACCACCTGAACAGTCAGTTGAGGTAAAAATTTCGGTTTCAATTTTTTGAATCCTCAATCTTCTAAGAGAGTGATCCCACATTGATAGAATATCTACTGCAGGTTATTCCCCGCCCTCATCCACAAGGTCAGCCACTTATAAACAATGGAAATTGTATATACAGGGTTCGTACGCTAGTCTGGAATCCTGGAAAGTCATGGAATTTCGATAATGCTGTTTCCAGGCCTGGAAAGTTTTGGAAAATGGCACCTTTTTCAGCCCACTATGGAAAAGTTTTGGAGAAATTTGATTTGTCGAATTGGTAGTCTGGAAAAGTCATGGAATTCCATGGCAGGTTTTGAATTACTCTTGAATTTTCTGATGCAAAACATTCCCGTGATGAAATGCGTAGTAAACATCGCGGCAGCCCGAGTCTCGAAACTAAGTCAAATGTTAGTTTCTGAATTCTCTTTTTGCATCTTCAAATCTCCCTCCCCACAACCTTCCCCCGGCCTGTAATGAAATTTATTGTATGTGCAAGCAGTCTATAGTGTAGACTGCCTTTACATACAAGATGAGACGGTGTCAGAGTCGACGCAACTGACTGTGTATTGTTGGGTCCGAATGAGATCTACAAAATTGTTTCCAGCATTCAAGAATGCCTTGGTTTGTCGCATTTCGATAAACGAATGAAAAACATCGCATGCTTTTATTGAAAATAAAGTACTTACTGTGAGTCTCCGAAAATATTATAAATCGGAACTTCTACAAGAAGATTTGGAAATAAAAGCTGCCCAAGCTGCTCAACAGATAAATAAAATCCATAAAAAATTCCGGAAAGTGAATCCTTTTTCAAGAGACTGACTGGAAAGTCAGCGTAGCACTTTATTGTTTACAAGATGCAATCTCGATTCCCGAACTCAACTTGGGCCTACATTGTACACTGAATCAAATGACAAGAAAGAAATGTTGTGGCTGGCCGCTGAGACAACAGTTGGCATATATCACTCAAGTTTCTGTACATTGGTGATGGGTTCCTAAAATCTTGAATAATAAAATAGTTGTTTTCTTTGTTTCAGATCAATTTGCTGACTTGATTAGCCTGAGAGATGAGTGTTTATTTTAGATCAGGCATGTCATGTGACAGTCTGATTGTTGTTCAGCATTGTTTTCATAAGTGGACCTTGTGATCATTAATATTATTCTCATTTTGAAAAAATGTTGAATCTCGAATGTTTGCTTGAAATAAAAAATAAAAGAATGTTTTGAATCGAGTTGCTTATTTTTTCTTATCAGTGATGAAGTGGGACTTATGGGGCAAACGGGATTTGGGGCGAAACGACCCAACATCGGTGAAAAGACCTAGCTGGGAAAAAATAAAAAAAAAATGATTTCTCTAGACTATTCCATGTCCATAATAACCCTTTACCTTACATAACGGTAGATAAACTGAAACCATATGAACACTATGTATAGGCCCGAATGAGGTGAGGAGGGGGTGATGGCGTGTGTGTGTATACTCGCTGGGACAGATTTCCAACTATTGTTAATTTACTAACTGGGAATTCCACATGAGTTAACCTTGAGTGACGTCGGTCGGGCTGGCATGGTGTCTTTTCTTTGGGGTCAACTTTTTTCTGTCTGACAAGTACAAGCTACCAGTCTGACTCTTCCTAAGTTAAAAACCTTCACACCAAAAACGGAACAAAAACTTCTGCCAAGACACCTAGAAAGCCAAAGGTATAGCTTCAAGGTGTGAGGGAAATTTATTGGTCTTCAAATTTTGGGGATTGTATATCAAAATCAAAATTTTCCCACGCTGGCTTGAACCACTGTAGGCCATGGCAGACTTGGCCTCCTGGCCTCCAAATCGGACCACCCTGACCCCATGTATCTGTGCAACCCACCATAGTCCATGAAAAACAGTGGCGTGAGCTGACAATGTGATATAAATTAAATGTGCGCTGCCGCCCTTCCCTCAATTTATTTTTGGAACGTTTCACAGACCTTGTCTCTGCCCAATTCCCCCCCCCCCCCCCCCCCCCTGCAATGTGAATAAGAATTCTGTTCTGACAGGCCTGTATGTACGTTTTTAGAAATGATTTGTCAAACCAGTTCAAATGATATACATGCTTATATGAAACTGTTATTTATCATAACGCTCGTTCTCTACAGGAGTTTTCATGGGGATGTTGTATTCAATTGTCCCAGGGATGAATAATTCAATTGTGCCACCTATCCGGACGAATCATCTCAGGGACGAAACGTCTCGGGGATGAATCGCCCTGTCTGATTCCTTATGATATACAGTTATTCATGCTGCTCCACCCCCTCCCACCATTTTGAAGTGTTTCACAGATGCTGTCTCTGCCCCCCCTCCTCCCCCCCTCCCCCCCCCCCCCCCCCATATGAATCGGAATTTAAATTTCCGACAGGCCTGTCTGTACATCCTTAGGAAATGATTTGTCAAACCAGTCTCTGGGATAAATCAACCCGATTCCTCATCTAGTAAGTACTGTACGAATCGACTCGGTACAAATAGAAGTTGGGGCATTGTACCTATAATAAAAATTCGACTCTTCCCATGTTTGCTAGAAGCAAATATATCACCTACTTGGATGAAGAAAAGAAAAAGAAAGCACGAAATGAAATAACAATCAAAAGAAAATCGTGTGTGGACGTAATCGAAGAACTTAAGGTGAAACGCACAAGAATTGAAAGTGACATAGAAAAGTTAACTGTAGATGCTGACAAGCTTGCAGAAAAAGCTGAGGCCAGTGGGAGTTTAACATTAATTACTCAGTCAAACAGCTATCGTCGTAGGGCTGAAGAAAAGGCAGAAATGCTAGCCTCTGTAAAGAATGAGTCTGATATCCCAAAATAATTTAGTACCCAAGATTAATGTTCACCCTAAACAAGTCTGGAAAAGTCATGGAATTTTATTGTCTCGGGGTCTTGGAAAAAAGTTTGAAAGTCCTGGAAAAGGTATGGAAAAGTCATGGAATTTTATCCTTGTGTAGGTGTACGAACCCTGATATACGTTCTTGTTATTTTATTTTACTGTTGTTTCTCCGCCAAAACAAGTCATACAACACTGCATTGGACCTTTAAATATCGAGTAGAAACTAACTGCAACCTTTCGTCTGATGGCACTCGGGTAGGTGCCATCCGTGATGAATATTCATTGAATTACCTGTATACTGGACGACTTGGTGGCTTTATCTGGAACGATGGCGGGTAACGTATCGATTGACGAGATCCAGAGTAAGGAAGAATATGATTTTAAGTATACATATAGTCGGAGAACAAACAACGCGAATGCTAGTGAGGATTCCCCACTCTTCGAATTTCAGAATGAAAGTAAATATTACTCACCAAAAGATGTCTTCTCAAAAATTAACAATCGTTATGAAAGATTTTCAATATTTCATTTAAACTGTCAGAGTCTTAAAGCCACTGGGATTCTTTACATGATCTATTGTACGAGGTCCAGGTCTCTTGTAATACTTTTGATGTGATAGGACTAACAGAGATATTCCAAATTCCCCCCAACTCATCATACACAATAAACGGGTACCACCCCCTTATTAAGAATACAAGACCTGATGGAGATAATGGTCGTGGTGGTGTTGGAATTTTCATTAAAGACCACATAGATTTCCAAATACGAGAAGACCTTTCTGTGTTCATTCCACATGTCTTCGAATCCCTCTTCATTGAAATTAAACTAAAGAAATCCATTAAATTAGTAGGAGTAATATACAGACCTAATACACCACCGAAAGCAGATATTGACTTCTTTCTGTGAAAACTAACCGACTTAACGGAAATGATAAATCATGAAAATAAAAAATCCTATATCATGGGAGATTTCAACATTGATCTTCTGAAATCAGGAGTACACACTAATGCGGATAACTATATAGATATTATGTTCAGCCAGGGTTTTTTACCTTTTATCACCAAACCAACGAGAGTAACTAGTCACTCTGCCACACTAATTGATCATATCTTCACAAATAACTTATCATCCAATTGTTTTTCTGGTATAATCATTACAGATGTCTCTGACCACTTCGGAATTTTCTATGTCGAATCTCATAACGTGATTAAAGAACTTACGTCATACATCGAAAAGCGCAAGATAAATGCAGATAGCATAGCAACCTTCAAAACAATTTTGTCTCAAACAGACTTTTCAACCGTCTTGGAGACAGACTGTCCAAATTTAGCCTATGACACTTTTTCAGCCATTATTTCCACAGCCCTTGAAAATGCTTTTCCGATAAAACGCATCCCACTAAAAAAAGGATTAGTCAAGCAAAACCCATGGATGACCAAAGGGATATCAATCTCATCACACACTAAATCCAAATTTTATAACAAAAAACTAAAATGTCCTACAGAACAGAATATTGCAAATTACAAAAATTATTGTAGAATATTCAATAAAATAAAAAGACAGACTAAAGCTATGTATTATAAAAATATCTTATTAGAAAACAAAACCAATCTGCAGAAAACATGGACAGTCTTAAATGAAGCCATTCACAAAACAAAACGAGTGTCTGGATTACGTTACTCTTTTGTAAGCGAAGATGGTAAAGAAATAAGGGAGCCTGCTGAAATAGCCCAAGAGTTCATTAGCTTTTTCGTCCATATTGGAGAGCGCACGAATGAACAAATAAAGAAACCTCAAAAACATTTTCTTGAATACATGAAAAATAATTCTCCACATAATTTTTTTATAACTCCAACTTCACCACAAAAGGTAATAAATGTCACAAGTTCAATGAAGTCCAAAAATAGTGATGATTGCGATGGTATGACGACTAGCCTTCTTAAAAAATAATTAACATAACGGCCGTACCGCTGTCGCATATCATTAACAACTCGTTCGTCCATGGGAGTGTCCCAAATAGAATGAAAATTGCTAAGGTAATTCCAGTTTTCAAAAGTGGTGATGACCAGAAACTTAATAATTATAGGCCCATCAGTATTCCACCAGTCTTTTCTAAAGTATTAGAAAAACTCATGTCGAATAGAATCACAAGTTATCTTGATAAATTTGGCTTGTTATACCAACACCAATATGGATTTAGAAAATATCACTCTACTATACACCCAATAATGCAACTCCTCAAACATACAGGATGGGAAAATAATACTGAAGGTAATAATAAAACAATGGCTATATTCCTGGATCTTTCTAAGGCTTTTGATACAATTAATCACGACATCCTGCTCACCAAACTAGACAAATATGGCTTTAGAGGCATCAGCAACAACTGGTTCAAAAGTTATCTGTCGGACAGGGTTCAGTATGTTAATATTAATGATATTTGCTCTTCAACATCATTAAATCTGTTATCATTTGCAGATGATACAACAGTCTATGATTCAGACTCTAATGTTGATCTCCTGGGCACTAGACTTAATAATGAATTGAAAAACTTATATGAATGGTGCTCAGCAAATCAGCTAGTTCTAAATGCACGTAAAACCAAATATATTCTTTTGGATCCCACTCCTAGTAAGAGAAGATGCAAGTATCCAGATATCTTCATTAATGACCAAAAAATTGTACGAGTAGGGTCAAATCAAGATGAGAAATCTTTGAAATTTTTAGGTATAAGTATTGAGGAAAACCTAACATACCAAGCGCACATTTCCACAATTTGCTCGAAGTTAAGATGGGCAAATTATGCTTTGAACAAGGTAAAAAAAATACTACCACACCAGGCATTGAAAACGTTATATTATTCTTTAGTCCACTGCCATCTGGTATATGGTATTCATATATGGGGCAGTTCGAGGGCAGTTAATAAATTGTTGAAATTGCAGAAACGTTCCATACGAATTATAAATAACAAAAAATACAACTCGCACACTGACCCACTATTTCTAAAGGATAGGATTCTAAAAGTTACTGACCTGTTCAAATTACAAACTTGCCTTTTTATATTTGATTGGAAACATGGGAATCTCCCAATGTCATTTAATGACTATTTTAGTATTTTAGAAAATATATCTCGTATGAACACGAGGCAAGTGGGACAAATGCGTGTATACAGAACTCGTAGAAAATGCCTAGATAAGTTACCGATATTTGCATTCCCTAAAATATGGAACAATCTGGACATGGATCTGCAAAATCTAAATAATAGAATCAAGTTTAAAAAGAATCCAACGATAAATCTTTTGTCTCCGTATGCTGACAGTACTCAATGTAATAATCCGTATTGTCCAGACTGCTGTGTATGAACAAAATTGAAGTAGCACAAAGCACGTAATTCTATGAATAAGTTCGCACCTTTTCACATTAACTATCATCTTTATCAGCGAGGCAAACTCGAGAAGAATATTGGACAATTCAGTTCGACAGGAGTGAGGAGTCGCACTCTTCCGACTATGCTGGCTTTGCCCGGGTGTTATTTATTAGCGCTTGGATAATATAAGCATAAGCGCAGATCTAAGACTTTATACTTATTAATCATAGGACATGGCAATAAATGCCGAAGGGGACTTAAACACACAATAAATAATTGAATAAAAAAATTAAAACCAAATGGGTAACTAAATTAATTAATTCAAAGATTGGTTGGCTATTTCAGTAGTTGGTTGATTAGTCAGTTTGATCAGTAGCTTAATGGACTATTAGACTACTGGATAATACCTGGTTATCTCGTCTTCAGATAAATCCACCGTGATGAACCACCAAGTCTATGGGTGAGCGACATCACCCGGAGTGTTCTCAGATGCTGGGCAGCAGTGTCCCTGGTCCTTAGTCCATTCGCAGTGTTGAAGCAGGAACATATGTTTTGTTTTGTTTTTCTGTGGGGATGACAGGTAGACAGCCAATCTGGCTATGTCGTCTCCCTACGATATGTGCAGAAAGAATTCTGTTATTAAACTTTGTACTCAGAAATGTCTATTTTGTATACAATGCTCATGTCGTAAAATAAAGTATTATTATTATTGAATATGACAAATGCAAATGTAAGAAGTCATTTGTCTGAAGCAGAAATGTGGCGGGATGGTGGAGCAAGGGACTTCTCATCGTCAGGTGGGTGAAGCCCTTGGTGTGCCCCACACGGTGATCACCAGAGCCTGGGCAAGATTTCAGCAGTATGACACACCAGTAAGATGGCATGGTGGTGGCAGAGACAGGGCAACATCCGCAGTTGAAGACCAGTTTTTTGCCACAGCAACCCAGCTTCGCAGTGACCTTCAGAAGCATCCAGGGTAAATGTTTCCACGCAGACTATCCAGGCAAGGTTGCAGGATGGTGGTCTCCGATCGAGAAGACCATGTATTCGCATTCTGCTGTCCCAGAACCACCGCCAGGCACGATATGCATGGGCCATGGACCACGTTGGATGGACCAGAGAAGATTGGTGACCTGTCCTTTTTACAGATGAGTCAAGGTACTGCCTAGACCACACAGGTGTTCTAGGGCATGGAGAAGACCAGGAGAGCGATTCCATACAGCCAACATTGCTGAGCATGACCGCTATTGTGTGGGTCAATCATGATCTGGGATGGCATCAGCAGGGATGGACGTATAGGGCTCTGTGTCCTTGAACGTGGTACATTGACTGCACAGCAGTATATTGATGAGATCCTGGATGATGATAGATTCATTCTGATGGATGATCATGCCCGTGCTCATGTTGCCCATGTTGTCGGGGAGCACCGACAGCGGGAGGGGATTGAGCGTATGGACTGGCCAACAAGATCCCCCGACCTCAATCCAATCGAGCATGTCTGGAATGAGTTGTAGCTTGCAATTTCAGCCTGTCCAGTCCAGCCAAGAAGTGTCCAGGAGCTTGGTGCCATGCTGGTCCAAGAATGGAACAACATCCCACACAGGACCACCAGGAACCTGATTGGGAGCATGAGAAGGCATTGTCAAGCTGTAATTAACAGTAATGGGTCTCATACTTGATATTGAACTCATACCAGTTCGCTCCGTCAACTTTTTGGCAAATTGAAAAATTTCCTCTCTTACACCAATGATATCCATATTTTTATACTGTACCAATGACCCAGACTTAGCTGGTGCTAAACTCTTTAATTCAGGGCCAAACACAAATTTTGTCCCCCCAATCCCCCAAATTTGCATCAAAAACCGAAAATTACATACATTTACTCCTCTGCTCATGCACAGTGTCAAGGAGGACTCGAAATTGGCGCAAATTATCATTCTTTGTTTGGTCCTCAAAACAGTTACACATCACTGTTATTTGTGCTTCCAAATCTCAGTTTTCATGATGCCAGACACATTTTGATGAGAGAAATGGTGGAAATAAAGAGGAAATATAAGGAGGAGAGGAAAAAATAGTGCAAGAAAATGTTCAGGGCTGTAACTTATAATTATTTTATGAAATTATTTCATGTGGCCTTTTTTCAAGGCATGGCCCTGGTGTTGTCATTCTTGCTATGAATGTACCATTGTTTGATCGGTGTTTCCTCTCTACCTTCCTTATTCCCCCCTAGCTATTCTCCCATGTTTTGGCTTATATTTTGTAATGTTTATTACTAAAATTTGTTGGGAGTTTTGACTTGGTAACAGAATTTTTTTCTGTTTTTTCCCCATGTTTACGTCCTCACCCTAGGGGTGTTTAGGCGTTTTGGTCTGCATCTACCATCTGATGTTCTGCAGTTTCTTCTCTGGAAGCCTCTGTTTTGCATCAGATAGTGTTTTAAATTGGTAACTAATTTCGGGCCAGGATTTTCAGTGCCTGGAGTCATGTTTCCGGTTTGTTGACACTTTTGCTTAGATTGACAACAGTTACTGCTGATAGTGATTACTTGTCTTCTGCATCACTTATTTCATAGAAAGATACATGAATATTGTCCGTAAGTGTTACATTAATTTTTTCAAAATGAATTTAAATTTTTGTCCACACTTAGGCTTTTTTGGGATCCAGTGGGCTCAGGGTTCCCATTGGGAACTTGGGCTCTTCAGAAATAATATATTTTTCTTTGAAAAATTTTTTTCTTTTGGAATCATTATTTCGTAATGATTATAATGGATTGTTTTATTATGTATCTTTATTTTCAAGGATAAGTGTGAGTACTATGATTGTTTACCTTTTTTCACAATGAATATTATTGTTCAAATTGTAATAGGAGGAAATCTTCCTCTGATTCTCATGATCTCTGTATTAATTGTACTCAATGTACTCGCACTGATCTTTGCTCTGTGTGTTTCAAATGGGATGACAAACGTTGGAAACGTGTGTCACGGTATGTTGTTACTGGAGAGAGGGCCATGCCGGTCCTCTCTCCGCAGAGTCACTCTAGTCTTTCACTCTCTTTTTCAGAGGAACAAGAACAGTGTGATATTTCCGTGATGTCGTCCAGAAGTGTGCCTCTGTCGTCACAAACAAGCGAAGAGCTAGTGGCAAAAGTGCTCATGGAGATCCGTCAATTACCCGAAAGGAGTTCGAAGGGGTTGACGTCCGCTAGCTCGCCCGGAGTCGCGTCCATTCACCGAATGGGTCAGCACCCGGGTTCATCCGTGGCAGTCCAGGAGAGAGAGTTGGGTGTTGCGAGCACTATAAAACTTCCATGTGCATACCCAGTGACGACGGAAAGGAGGATGGATCAGAGGAAGCCTGATAGTTCCGCCGCTCGGGACGCTCCAGTATAAGGCAGTCCGGCGAGGCTGCCTATAAGGCTTCCTCATCCTCATGGCAGCACACACGACCGCACCTTGGCTATGTGACCAGTGATATACAGTCAGCTTCACCGACCAGGGATTCCACGGCGACCAGGTCATGCCATCCGGTAGCCAGGGATACGAGGCCTTCTACATCCGGACGTTCGCATAAAAGATGTATGCAGGATGCAGCGTCCAGGGAGCTTCGAGGGAGCTAAATCCAGTAAGGCCACGGATCCCCAGGCCTCCGTAACAGACGTGCTGTCTCAGATAGCAAAGATCATCGCAGCATCCCAGCAACCGGCAGAGCCTCTGTCGGAACATGAAGTTTCAGATGATGCTGGGTCGGCATGTTCTGCCGCTGGATCAGGTGCGGACGACCGAGAATTGCAAGAGGGCCGGCAGGATGGCGAAAGGGATTTCGATGAGTTAGATATTTCCCTTTCGGAACAACATAAAATAGCCGTAGAGTTCATCCGGCATTACCTTCCAGAAGTTGTTCCTCTGGACCAGAAAGCTGCGCAGCCGGATTGAAGGGTGATAGCACCACTGGACACCAACTTTTTTAATCGGTTTAGGGACATTGTCCCGAAATTTCCGTCACAGTCCAGGAATGTCTCTCGGATATTTGAATTATTAGATGACGCTATTGACAAACTTGCCAATAAGACGGGCAGGTCAGCCTTCCTTCCGGCATCTGCTCTACAACTGCCTTTCATCAATCAAAGGAATAAATTTGATACGGCAGGTCAGGGCATCCAAAGAGTTCCTCTGCATTTGGACGACCAGGCTGAAGACCTTGATATATCCATGCCGTCGTCTTTGTCACTTCCTTCGTCAACGATGGAAAGGACGATATCGTCTAACAGAGCTAGTTTAGATGCTCTTTCACATGCAGATCACCTTACTAGAGCGTTGTCATTACGCTTTGAAGGACCAGAATTCCAAGATGTACAGACGTCCTTAAGAGTTCTGTCCAGGGCCATAGCTTTTTCCACGTATAACTCCACCCTTTCAGTGGTGAATCTGGAGTTAGCTAGACGTGACGCGGCCCTAGCTACTTCCACACGCGTGGACAGTAAGGTGAAAAACTCTCTTAGAGTCGCTTTGGTCTCCAGAGAGTTTCTCTTCAGCGGCAAGCTTTCAGCAATATATGATAAATTAACTAAGAAAGCTTCTGACTCTGCTATTTAAGTCTGCTTCCAAGAAGTCGGAACCAGCAGAGAGGAGTAGGCCAGGCACTTCTGGGACGAGTTCGTCCAAGGGAAGTTCCTATAGAGGTTCCTATGCGTCCTCTAGGTCTTACTCTAGAGACCGTCAGAGTAGCGACTCGAGTAGGGGCCGCTATGCTTGCCGAAATAACCGGTCAGACGCCCCTAGGCTGACAGGGCGAGGTGCGGGTCGCGGAGGACGTAGTTTCACCTCCCGCAAGCCTCACAGATCCAGGAGGTGATGGTTTATTCCTCTGTCGCGTTCCGGTGGGCGGAAGACTGTTGAGTTTCTCAAACAACTGGGAATCAATTACGGAGGACCCTTGGGTTCGAGGGGTTATTTCTGAAGGACTAAAACTGTCCTTCAAAGGCAAACCTCCGTTAACTCGAAGTTCAAGATGGACTCAGCTCCCGTCAAATTTTCAGAAAAGAACGGCACTTCTATCAGAAGTTCAGTATCTTTTAAAGAATAATGCGATAGAGGTCGTTGAAAACCAGGAATCTCCAGGTTTCTACAGCCATCTCTTTCTGGTTCAGAAACCAGA
Source organism: Pictodentalium vernedei (assembly GCA_031216915.1). Taxonomy (NCBI): domain Eukaryota; kingdom Metazoa; phylum Mollusca; class Scaphopoda; order Dentaliida; family Dentaliidae; genus Pictodentalium; species Pictodentalium vernedei. The sequence goes on from CM062293.1 coordinate 187,160,427, forward strand.
CGGCTCGTTCCGTCCAGTGATCGATTTAAGCTGGATAAACAAGCTGATCGTGGATCCAAAGTTTTATATGGAGACCATTCGATCGGTCAGAGCGAGCATTCGAGTGAACGACTATGCTGCGAGCATAGACCTCAAGGATGTGTACTTTCATGTCATGGTACATCCGGCATTCAGAAAGTATCTTCGCTTCGCTGTCCTAGGTGTCGTTTATCAGTTCCGAGCGATGTGCTTTGGTCTGAATCTAGCGCCCTGGGCTTTCACTCGAGTAATGAACTCGGTAATGACTTATTTCCGAGCTCATTCGTCTGTGGTAACGTCGGCTTACCTGGACGATATTCTTCAGAGATACGACAACGAGTTAATGCTTCAGAACGATATGCAGAATCTGGTTCCTATTGCTCCGACGTCTCGGTTTCATAGTAAATGAAGAGAAGTCGGATCTGGTGTCGTCCAAGTCATTCAACCATCTGGGGATGAGCTTCGAGACACACAACAATCTCGTTCGTCTGCCGTTAACCAGAGCGAAATTAGTCAGTTGTTACGCTCGCTGTTGTCTTCACTCAAAGTTACAGCGAGAGAATTCATGAGACTAATAGGTCTGTGTGGAGCTTCCGCGGATCTCATTCCAATGGGGCGGCTACGCACTCATCCTCTCCAGGTCTATCTGACTCAGAATTGGAGAGTGAAGATTCATTCACTCGAGACGGACATCCTCTTGTCAAGCCAAGTGAAACAAGAGATTCAGACTTGGGCAGACATACAGTGGTTAACTCAGGAAGTTCCACTGCAATTGCCAGATCCGAGTTTTACAATTATGACGGATGCCAGTCAAACAGGTTGGGGCACGACACTGAGCCCATCGGATTTGAAGTGCCAGGGTCTTTGGGATCCGCAGTTTTTGAGCAAGCACATCAACGTCAAAGAGATGATGTCGATTTGACTTGCTCTACGTCATTGGATAGATGTTATTCAGAATGCACACGTGCAAATTCTGTCCGAAATACATCAGTAGTTGCGTATATTCGGAACCAAGGTGGCACTCATTCCATTCCGTTGCTCAATCTAACGGAAAGAATTCTTCTGTTTGTACTAGAACATCAGATTCTTCTCTCGGTCCGTCATATTCCGGGTTGTCTGAATGTCTTAGCAGACTCCCTTTCACGGAGGGGTCGCCTGTTGTTGTCGGAATGGACTCTCAACAAGCAAGTATTCAATCAGATTTGCTACCAATGGGAACAGCCAATGATAGATTTATTTGCGACACATCTCAACAATCAGTTGCAGACCTATGTGTCACCTTGTCCAGATCCTCGAGTGTTTGCAGTAGACGCTTTCTCGATCATTTGCGACGGAATGATAGGATATGCGTATCCTCCAGCGCCATTGATTCAGCAGATATTGCTCAAGATAAAATAATCGCAATGCAAGATTCTGTTGGTAGCATCTCTGTCTCCCCAGAGACCGTGGATAAATCTACTCAGGTGTCTGTTGTGGGACATACCGAGGAAGCTTCCTCAACGGGAAGATCTTCTTTCGCAGGGGAAATCGCGCATCCTCCATCACAATCCGCAAGGTCTAAACCTTCACGTATTTCCGTTGTGCGGTCCTTCTTGCACGGAAAACATTTTACAGGACGAGTAGTGGACGCGATTTCTAACTGTAGGAGGACCTCCTCTTCGCTAAACTATGCTGCTATGTGGAAGGTCTTTCGTCAGTGGTGTGGGGATCATTCCGTAGATATTTATGATCCTTCCATTCCCGACATTGCAAACTTTCTAGTATACTTGTTTGGTGAGATTAAACTGCAGCCTATCACCATTAAGGGTTATAGGTCTATGCTATCCGATACCTATACACATCATGATAGCTTAATGATTGGAACTAATGTCTCTTTATCTAAATTAGGTAGAAATTTTTCGATAAGTAGACCTAGAACCCTTAGATTAATTCCCAAGTGGAATTTGGCTTGGGTTCTTCTTAAGCTAAAAGAAGCGCCTTTTGAGCCTCTTGACACAGTGGACTTCAAATTCTTAACATATAAGACAGCTTTTCTCTTAGCCTTCTCTTCTGCTAGAAGAGTTAGTGAGCTTCATGCACTATCTGTGGAGGATTCTCACTACCGTAGTGTTGGTAATACTATTACCTTTACCACCAGTGTTGGATTTTTGGCTAAGAATTAGGCTCCTAATAAGTATCCTGAACCTATTGTTATTAAGGCCCTTCCATCATCTGATGGGCGTAGGCCTTTACTTTGTCCTGTTAGAGCAATAGGTATTTACAAACGTAGATCTGAGTTCATCAGAAAGGGTCGTAAGCGTTTCTTTCTGTCTTTGATGCCTAATAGAAAGGATATTATGGTTCATTCTATTGCTAGATAGATTCAATTAACTATTCGTACTGCTTATGAAAAATTATCTCAGCAGTCGGCACTCAAGATCTCAGCTCATGAAGTAAGAGCTCTTTCTACTTCTTGGGCCTATGCTAATTGTATTGCTATTACTGATTTAATGAAGTCTGCATATTGGTTTCAACCTTCCGCATTCACTAATTTCTATCTCAGAAATATTGAGTCCATTTCTGGGGACCTCCATTGTTAGGTCCGTTATCAGTTGCTCAGAATATCGTCCACTAAACAGTTGCAACTATAGTTACATAGGCTTTCTGTTCCGGCAGTGACTCTGTCCTGCTGTCCCCTTCGCTCTGGGGTATTTGTTTGACCCAGGGTAAGGGGAAGGGGGGGGGGGCGGGTGTTTCCTTAGGTCACCTGCTTTATAGTGAAAAGCAAGGGAATACCTCCCCTAGAGTCAGTAATTCCGAGTCGGTACCGGGATGGTTTTAAAGTGTGAAGCTAATGTTTACTCATCCATGTAATATTTTTAAAGTGTAGCTCGGTGTGAAGCATTTGTATATGTCATGTGTCAAACGAGCGTTAATATACAATCCTCGGACACTTTCAATGAATATAAAGAGTCTCATTTCTCTGGATTTCCTTTATTTATTGGCTTACCTTTAAAAATATTAGTATAAAGGGTTATACTGGATGTTAATAGAGATCATTGATTATTATTATGCTCAATTACTGATCGGTATTGTGTCTTTCTTCTTTAATATAAATAAGAAAGATACACGTAAAGCCTATCTCTCCTTTTCTCCTGCAGGGATTTTCCTTTATGTCCTAGGCTTTGCAGCCTATTTACTATTCAGCTAAGTCTGGGTCATTGGTACAGTATAAAAAAGTTAAAAAATTTATAGTAATTTATATATTTTTTATACTTACCAATGACCCAGACGGGGATGGCCCTCCCAGGAGTTGGGAACTCATACCTCCCCGCTGAGTACATAACGCTTACCAGGTACTGGTTGTAAGAATGATAATTGGCGCCAATTTCGAGACCTCCTTGACACTGCGTATGCGCAGAGGAGTAAATGTATGGAGGACCTTATAGGACATGTCATTTTCAGTTTTTGATGCAAATTTTGGGGATTGGGGGGGGGGGGGGGGCAAAATTTGTGTTTGGCCCTGAATTAAAGAGTTTAGCACCAGCTAAGTCTGGGTCATTGGTAAGTATAAAAAATATATAAATTACTATAAATTTTTTAACTTTCCGTTATCGTATTCAAAAGCTAAAAAATAATGTCAAACACAAATAAAATCTTAATTTCTGTACTTAAATCATTAAAGATATAATTAAATAAAAAATATATACACTTTTCATTACAATATTTCAACTAAAACGTAAACCAGGTAGTTGGATATACTTGGTGCTTAGCAAACTTTGAGGAGTATATAAAGTAAACTTTATACAGTATATTGAAAGGTTTGCCGACAATGACAATAACTGAATAAGCCAGTTGAGTGATGCTTATGTCCAATGGTTTGTTGATGCAGTGCACCAGTAAATTCTGACACCACTAATCAGTTCGTAGTTAGGTGAATTATAAGGGAATGGCAACATAGAACATCTCTGGATACTTTATGAGAACAGTTTTCACAACTCTGTGATTAAATATTTAAAACAATACTCAAAGAGTGAAAAATACGACATAAAACCGGTATTTCTGGGTAATACCGATGTTTAGGAGGACCGGTCCTTACTGCACTGGAGGAAACAGTTGCTCCCCTGGGGAGGTCCTTCGTGGAGCTCACAGAGCTGGTGAACAGGAGGGAGTTCATTGAACTCAACAGATTCCTGTTTTGACAGTCTCATGCATTTGTGGATTGAATGAGAGCCACCGGGGTTCCACCCCATTGGCATTGATATGCCACTCAGCACAACTCCAGTGTTTGGCGACCCCTGCAGGCCTGTTACACTACCACTGGAGAGTGCTGATTAGGCTTGCCGCGATTATGAAATTCCTTAGTCGATTAATCAGAGCCCAAAATCGACGATTAGTCGACTTTTTTGACGTTTTTTAAACAAAGGGCCGACTAAAATGACATGGCTGATGGTCCTAAAGGTAGGTATAACCAGGCGTGTGGCCGTGTACATTTCAAATAACATGGTGACAGAGTCAACGATCCATCATTCCCACATTATAAGGCTTGGTGAACGTCGGATTGAACGTTTCGTTGACCATATTCTGTTAAGTTGGTCGATCGTCTGCCATACCATTAAACAGTAATAAACCCTGATGCCCAAAATTCAGATGAAACAACAGTGAGCAGCCAGAAGGAACTAGGACTGATCCGAGGGAGAGGGATTTTACAACTTACAAGGACTATTCTGCTGGACCTTGTAAGGGCACTAAGGATGTAAAAAGTCACACACCCCACCCCCTCCCCCTCCGCACACACACTCATGATAATTTATCAATGGTGGAAAACATTGTGATTTTCGGATTTCCAACACGAAAGAGTGACCCAAGGGAGCTAACTCTAGTTTTGTGATGCAAAATACTGAAATTTCATCAAACACAGCGAGTTTCATTTCGTTTTGTTCAAAATAAAAGATTTACGAGCAAAGGATGGTTATTGGAAATGATGATTATAATACGGACATGTTGTTGACATGACGAGAGCAGTAATACTTGAAAATAACTTCCATATTTTCAAAAAAAAACTCATTAAAGTGGGAGGTAATTGCCGCAAACATTTCCGAATCGGACTTAGAAAAATTAAGATTTATTTGAAGGGGTGAGGAGGGGTTGCTGATGTCGCCCTCCTTTACCTCCATATGGCCTACCACTGTCGTTTATACATCCAGAAAAGATCCCATCATGTATATACAGTGTGATCACATTCCGGCAAGGCAGTGGTGTTGTTATACATGCGGGGGTAAAAAAAGTAAAAAAAGTCGACTTTCAAATTTAAAGTCGATCAATCGGCACGACCGACGATTAGTCGACTTTTTGCATAATCACGGCAAGCCTAGTGCTGATGTGGCTGCTGGAGAAGTCACAGGAAGGGGAAATCTCCCTCCTCCGCAGCTACAACAGCCTCTGCAGAATCCTGTCAGTTGGTGAGGTGGAAGTCTGTGGTGAAACCACCCCTTCTTGGATTTGCTCCACTACCTCCTATTCCTAAGGGAGTAGCAAGCCCTTGCCTTTTGCGTGCCAGTTTTCATGTTTGGCTGGCAGAGGTGGCTTCCAACTCCGCATTTCCTGCTATTAATAAAAGCTGGGAAGGGGAGCCAGTCCCTATAGGCCCCTACTTACTGTATGCCCACTTCATGCTGACTGTACTAAGAAGTCTCTGGGAACACCCCAGCTCCTATTCAGAGAGATTATTAGGTTGGGAGCGGATAGGCCAGTTGGCATCCTAATTCTGGTACAGGAAAGAGTAGCTGTATTGCGACCCTCCCATGTACCCCTCTTTTTCCCAACTAAAGAGGGGAGACACGGTACCGTAGTTAAGATCTCTCCATCCTCGTCATGTGAAAGATTACTCTCCCATGGAGTTGGGAGAGGCTGTGGGCAGAATAACTACTTTACTCTTACATGCCTCTGGCCTGGGGGAGATTGGTCTACTCCTAGACCGAACTGAACCTGAGTGGGTCTGGTCTAACCTGGATCAGGTTTTTGCTCAGCTGGCCAAGAAGGCTCGCATTCATCAGCCCCTGGTCTTACATCTGAGGGCATCTACAAAATGTACAAAGGGCAGTGGTGTCCATTGTAACACCCTCCAGATACTGCAAAAAAATATGAGCAGGGCGCAGTGCATCCACTTGCATTGTTTCAGTAGTGATGAGGAAACTGTCAGGCATTGACTTGGCCTTTTCCATAACACCCACTTTAGCATTGGGCCTACAATGATATGATTTCTTAGTCTGGTCAATCTAGGCAAAAAAGGGCACCTACCTGGAAAAAATTGCAACAAGCTAAATTTGGTATCGTTGGAAAGAGGAGAATTCGCCCAACAACATATCCAAAATCCTCCAAAATCCGCTTTGGGGAAAATTTTTTATGGAGGTTTCAAAAAGGGCTTGTACTTTTAGTCTGGTCGATCTAGGGTTCAAAAACGGAAAAAAAATGCAACAAGCCATATTTGGTGTCATTCTACATGGAATGTTTCCAGGAACGATATATCCAAAATCCTCCGAAATCTTTCGTAATATACACACTCTGTGCAGACTGAAAGTATGGAGTTGGGCAAAATCTCTTGCTTGCCTGCAAAAAATCTACACTGATTAGAAAATGCAACAAATGCCTGACTCAATGTCCTATTGGTAGAATTCCACATCCAGGGAAAGAGTAACATTATAATATAATAATGAGTAATATTATAACAAATGATTTTTATGCCCATGGCCTGTTGAAAGCACCCAGATAGTCTGGCACCTCTACCTATCTGCATTCCTCGATTTGTTCACACAAAAATGCTTAGCAACTTTTTTGGAGCCCAGAATCTAGACCCCGAAGGGGTCTGGCCGCTTGCTTCCTTGCAGATCGTTGTGGGAGGGAGGGGGGGGGGGGAGGGAGGGAGGGAGAGGTGTTCTCCTCTGAGATAATTTGTGAAATGTACTATTAACTCTTAACCCGCTGAGTCTTTCCAAGACATTTTTCATCAAATCTAGCCATGACTGCTGTAAATCAGCCATGACTTGATTTGATGAAAAATTCATCTAAATTTAGCTATTGCCTACATGGGGGCATGATGACGCTGTGAACTAAGGCATACTGCATGTCGATGGGTGTGCGTGTCTTCAACCAATCTAACCCTGCCTGTGCTGCGGTGCAGAGTTCAGAGTTACGATGTCGGGGAGCTGACAACTGCTCGTTGTTGCTCGGTGGTTCTCTCTGGGTACTCCGGCTTCCTCCACCTGTAAAACTGACACGGTCACGATTAGCCATTGTGCATAGGTACGTGACCTTAAACACAATAAATAAACATCTAAATTTAGCTCAAGAAATCATTGGTGAAACAGGTCTTTTAATTCAGTTATTTGGGCACCCTCCTTTACCCTAATTTGGGCGCATTAAAACCAGAAATAACAGCCTTATCCTGTTATGTTTTATTACTATGCCTTTCATTATGTTTCTATAGTCATATTATGATGGAAGTAATTCTCAAATGCAGAAGGGGCAAAGAGAATTTATACATCTTTCTTGATGTCTTCAAACCTTCCTTAATTTGTGCACATCTGTAAATGGTGTGATTTTGGAGTAATCTAAAGGCCTATGTGAAAAAATCCATTCAATTTACAGTGAGAAAATTGGGACAAAATACAAGGGTCGTTTTAGGTGTCTACAGGGTCCGAATATGGGACCCTCTCCCAAAGGCGTGATTGCATGATTTTTAGCTCAACTTTGACGTAGCTGTTGTCTGTCCATAACAATTCAATACGGCTTGGGCTAGAGGCCGTATTTATGAATCGATCTTTACAAAACTTCTTGGGTACCTTTGTTATCGCCATGGGACAAGAACGAGTGTTTTTGGGTGTGGTCCAAAATTCAAGATGTCACCAGCAGCCATTTTGTACCGAAATTAGTGCAATCAGCCTTTTATACAGAACTTCTGTATGAAAGTTCTGATTTCAATAAATTTTTGTATGAATGTTTAGTAACATGGAATACATCACATATAATAGTTTTTTTTTCTCGTGCAGAACTTATGCAAATTAGATGAACTTTGATTTATTCAGTGCTATGTTACTTATACACAGTAAGTGCACATGTCAATGCAGCTCGGGCTAGAGTATTTATGAACCAATCTTCACGAAACTTCTTGGGTACCTTTGTTATCACCTTGGGATGAGAACAAGTGTTTTGGGGTGCGGTCCGGAATTCAAGATGGCTGCCGGTGGCCATTTTATACCAATATTAGGTGCAATCGTTTTTTTGTACGGAACTTCTAGGACTACATTTGTTATCATCATGGGATGATAACGAGTTCTTTTGGGCTCGGCCAAAAATTCCAGATCCCATATTGGGTGTATTACATTTTTTGTACAGAACCTGTAAAGAAGATTTTTTATGTCAGTAATGTTTGCTATAAATTTACTGGGTGCCTTTGTTATCACTGTGGTATGAGAACAAATATTTTTGTGTTCAGTCAGACCCGATATTAAAATAAAAAACGTGACATTTCCCATTTCTCCTTCACAGAATGTGATACAGTATGTGGAGAGTGGTTTGTAACTAAATCACCTTATCACCCAAACTATAACTTTCAAATTTTGTATATATCGACTAAAAACACAAGCAATGTTTCAGCCAATGGACATCCGGGTTTAACCCGGAGATCCATAGGCTGAAACTTTGCTTGTGCTTGTTATGCTTTGCAACAAATTTGCAATTATTGCTTGGGTGGAATCTCCACTCTGTGGGTGATTTAGTGATAATACACTCTCCACGTACTGTTTGTATTTTTGATCCTGGTTTTTGCCATTCATGGTTTATGAAATCATGTATTGGATGAGTGATTTTTACACAAGTGAAATTCCGTCCCGGGGAACACGTCTGCATTAAGTCGGGAGAATGGTGTTTGTTTGGTCAGAGGTTTTCTGCATGCTTTTCTTTAACTTCCTGTCAGAACTCAACCTGCAGTGCATCCAAGTTGTTTTCAATTCATTCGTGTTTTTGTTTTTCGTACTGAATGAGGGAGGACAAACAAATGCAAGACTAGAACAACATGGCAGTTTCGCTAAAAACTTTATGTGAATACTTTGGTTAAACAATATTCAAAATCTCAACTTACGTATTGTATGTAGTAGAGCTTTTTCTTATCAACCTACCTTACAATTGTTTACTACAGGCTTGCACTACAGTGGAAGACCTAACTCATATAAAATACTCTCTATTTTAATCTTTCCCAAAAGATTTGGGAAAAAAAAGTGGTGTAAAAACACCACAAAAAAATAAGCCAAAACTGGATTGAGTGCCATCGGCGCACACCCAGTAAGGGACGCTCTTCTCTTAGTACAATTCCACGACTTCCGTTAACCAGTGCGCAAGCAGTCATCAAACCATTCTTCTTTTGTCCACACAACGTGGTTGACGTGTCGCCATCTTTGCATTAAGATACAGTGATAATTCAACTCGTCGATAATAGTTTTCCTGTGACTGGATTATGGATCTGAAGATCGTATAATAACAGGACTGTTTTTTCGACATTGTGTCAACACGGTTCGGCAATGAAATTTTTCGGTTGATAAATTTTTATTGTTATTGGAGTGAGATGTCAATGAGGGACTGTTTGGACAGGATTTCTTCACTCTGTTGAGGGCTGAATTTCTGTTTTTAGGTCCTTCTCGGCCTCCTGGGTTCTGTCGTGTACCCACCTGTTATTTTTTCTGCCACCTTCTCTCGTAGTTGAGGGTGTTCTTCTACTTTCTGTATCTGTTGAGTTCACCTTTTCCTTCTACTGCTCTCATCTCTGTTATTTCCAGTTTAGGGCAATTCCTTTTGCCCGCGCCTTTGGTGCGTTCTCGTGGCTGTTCCTCCTGCCCCCGGGGAGGGGGGGGGGAAGGTGGAAACACTGTCGTTTCGGGGCCTCCCGACTCGACCATGTATGGTGTGAGTTATATCCCCTCCGTGGGGGGGGGGGATGTGCAGCTCCTCCCACACCGTGGGGGTGGGGAGCACAGTTGTTTCAGGGCCTCCCGACTCGACCACATCTGGTGAGAGTTACACCCCCTCTGTGGGGGATGTGCAGCTCCTCCTGCACCCACGGGGGTGAGGAACACTGTCGTTTTGGGGCCTCCAGACTTGACCATGTCTGGTGAGAGTTATTCCCCATCCGTGGGGGGATTTGCAGTTTTTTTACCATGGTGGATACTGCAGGAGCTGTTGGATTTCTGGTGAAGAGATGCCTGGTTCCGGGACTATGCGCCCTCTCCAGTCGACATCTGAGGCTGTCACTAGGGTTGTGACTCCTCCTTTTGGAGGCCGAGCTAGGTAGCTCTTTCCCCTTTTCCGCCAGTTCCAACAGCTCCCGTCGTATCTGCTGCTACTGCTGTTCTGTCCACAACGTCATCGGGCACCGTTTTTAGCCAGCCTCGGCTTATCCCTGCAAGGGCCTGCAGGGATGTCTGTAGTGTGGTTGTGGGGTATCGGCCTCAGCCCATCCTGACTTCAACTCGGCGAAGTCGGAAGTGGCTGCCGACTGAACCCCCTGCTGTGTCCTCTCAGCCATTGAGCACAGCAGTTTTATACCTGCTGAGGTCTGCAGCGGTGTCTGGTAGTGTAGACGTGGGGTATCGGCCTCAGCCTTCCCTGACTTCAACTCGGCGAAGTTGGAAGCGGCTGCCGGCTGAACCCTCTACTGTGGTCTCTACGCCATCGAGTACCACAGTTTTGTCATTGTCCTTTCTGTCCACTCATGCTGGTCACACGGCCAGTTTTGTGGGATCAATGCCTTCTGTGCAGCCTGGACCTTCTGCCTGAGTTCCAGCTATGTTGATCCTTGTGGTGTGTCGTACCCCTATGCACATCTGCCCTCAGATGTTTCGGCTGCCGCCCGTCGCCCTGCTTCGGGTGTGTTGGAGGATCGTGACCCTTCGCTGGTTAAGAGGGTCAGGTGTGAAGCCACTTTGCTGGTTCGTCCCCTTGTCGAACCGGCCGGTACGGGCAGTGAGCTTAGGGAGGCCCTCTCCTTACTCACTCAGGTTCTGGCCAAGAGCCTTCCCGTTGCTTCCAGTGAGTGGTTTCCAGGCACCCCCTATGGCGCTGCCTCCCGGGATTGGAAACAGGCAGCTTTCTGATCCCCCTGATGTGCCTACACCATGGGAGGCGTTGGCTGGTTTGCCCACGATGGGCCATGTGTCTTCCGACTCCGGGGAGGAGTCGGACATCCTTGATGTTGAGAGCCAGCAGTCTTCTGACTTGGGGGCAGCTCTTGACTTTGTGTTTGGGTTCCTTCCGGATCTCAAACCATCAAACCAGCCGACAGAGTCAGCCAGGCCGCGATTATCGGTCTCGCACCTACATCCTGTGGAGCAACCTGCTTCTGGGCGTCTTCGACCGTGCCAGTCAGTGCAGGTGGTTGAAGCATTTTCAGCCTTGGACTCTAAGCTGAGTTCCAAGGCTATGAAGGCTCCGTTCTTCGCCAGGGTTGACACCTTTTTGCCCCCTGTGCGTTATCGTTACTACGATTTCGCCAATGCATCAGTCTGCCAGACTTTGACTGTTTTGGATCAGGACTCCAATTCCCTCGGGCTTTCCAAGCCCAAGTCTGCCATCATTCCTATGATGACTCTGGAGTCCATGTTGGGCTTATTGAGAGGAATGCTGGGTATGCTTTCTCTTTCCGATCACGTCGTCTCTGCCTTAGCTGCTTATCTGCCTCCAGATAGGTTTGACGATGTACAGGCTCCTTTGCGTGTGCTGTCCAAGGCACTCATGCATCTTTCTCACACAAATGCCTGTGACACGGCTATTTTGGAACTAGTTTGAAGGGACTCTGTGCTGGACACGGGCCGATCCCTTCCTGAGGGGCAGAGTGCTGCTCTTAATCTGCTTCTTTGGCAGGTCCGCTACTGTTCCATGGTTCTGTGTCGAAAAAAAAATTCATGGTATCGAGTTATTTGCGCATGACCGTTGAACGTGGAATCCATCTTCAGCAAAAAATGCAAACATTATTGTCCTTTTCCCAAATGCATTGCTATTGCTGCATCATAAAGTGTTTTGAATGCCTAGATTTGTTTTTGGATATCTGTAGTGCATTTGGCCACAAGTTGTCCTTTCGGAAATATTTTATTTTCAATTCTGGTACGTATACAGCAGCAGACTTCCAGGATCCAGTGGTGAACAAATCAAAGTAAACAAATTTCTCTTATTTGTATAGCACCTTAAGGTGCTATATTAGTAATGGAATTTTGTTTATTTTGAAATTCCCACCTCGGATATTCCTCAAATTCAAATTAAATATACACAAATTATACACCAAAATGAAGGTTGGGAGGTAGAGAACATGAAAAATATATGAAATCAACTCATAGAGTTGACAGCAGGCACCACTAGTTCCTGGAAGTCTACTACCGTATTCGTACCAGAACTAACAAAATTATATTTCCTGAAAACAACTTGCGGCCATATGTGCTTCACATATCCAAGAACAAAGCTAGGGCATCAAAATCCTTCAAAACACAGCGACAGGATGGCCATATTCTTTGCAAGTTATGACACCTGGTGGAATTTATTAGAATTTTGATTTTGTTTTTTGATGGAAAGTCGTGGTATCAAGTGATTTGCGTATGTCCATCGAGTATGGAAACCATCTTCAATAAAAAATGCAGACAGTGTTGTCCTTTTCCCAAATGCAGTTCTATCGATGCATCCACAAGTGTTTTGAATATTTAGATTTGTTCTTGGATATGTGATGGACATTTGGCCAGAAGTTGTTCTCAGGAAATATTATTGTATTATCAGTTCTGGTACGAATATGGTAGCAAAATTTCAGGAACCAGTGGTGCCTGCTGTCAACTCTACGAGTTGTTTATATATATGTGTTTCATGTTCTATACATCTCAACCTTCATTTTGGTGTATAATTTGTGTATATGTAATTTGAATTTAAGGAATATCAGAGGAGTGAATTTCAAAAAATAAACAAAATTCCATTAGTTATATAGCACCTTAAGGTGTCATACAAGTAAAACACATTTGTTTACTTTAAAATTCCCACCTCTGAAATTCCATAAATTCAAATTCAGGTGCTATATGAGTGAAGGAAATGTATTTCCGATGAAGTTCCCACCTCTGATATTCCATAAATTCAAATTAAACATACACAAATCATAAATCAAAAGGATGGTTCAGAAGTATAGAACACGACAAATATATGGAAACTCACAGAGTTGACATCAGGCACCAATGGTTCCTGGAAATCGGCTACTGTATCCGTACCAGAACTGATAATAAAATAATATTTCAGGAGTACAATTGGTGGCCAAATGTGCTTCGGATAACCAAGAAGAAAGCTAGGATATCTAAATTCTTCAAAACGCAGGGACAGAGCTGCGTAGGGGTAAATTCCAAAACTATTGGCTTTGTTCGCATTGTCCATCTGTTTATATTTTTGGTCAAGGTCATCGGGCCGAAAAGGCATTGATATACAATCCTGTCTAAAGTCAAATAGTGTGAAAAATCGCCTTAATACTATGCAATGTTATCATATGGAGACTGCACAATTCCCATATTACTTGCAAGGTATCGTGACACCTGTTTGAATTTCTTAGAATTACGTGATTGTTTTTTCAATAAAAATTCGTGGTTTCGTGTTTTATGCTCAAGTCCATCAGTTATGGAGCCCTTCTTCAATACCAAAAAAATCCCCGCAAACTGTTCTTTCCCCAAATGCAGTCTGTCACTGCATCGTAAAGTGTTTTGAATGCCTAGCTTTGTGCTTGGATATCTGAAGCACATGTTGCCAGAAGTTGTTCTTCCGAAATATTATTTGATTATCAGTTCTGGTACGGATATGGTAGCAGACTTCCAGGAATCATTGATGCCTGTCGTCAACTCTGTGAGTTGATTGCATAGTCGTGAACTATGTGAGTTGATTGCATATATTTGTCATGTTCTTTACACCACAGCCTTAATTTTAGTGTATAATTTGTGTATATTTAATTTGAATGTATGGAATATTAGAGGTGGGAATTTCAAAGTAAACAAATTTTCCTTACTTATATAGCACCTTAAATATACACAAATTATACATCAAAATGAAGGTTGTGAAGTATAGAACACGTAAAATATACGCAATCATTTCACAAGGTTGACAGGAGGCACCAATGGTTCCCGGAAGTCTGCTACTGTGTTCATACCAGAACTGATCATAAAATATTTCCGGAGAACAACTTGGAGCCAAATGTTCTTCAGTCATCCAAGAATTTATGGTTACAAACAGTTGTGTGACCGATTTCGAGAATAACGTTTTCAACTCGAAGATTATTTCTTTTTCGTGCAATTTTGGGGGGCGTTTGTGACACATCACAAATGAAATTTTAAAATATGCTTTCTCAAAGACTTGGTTCTGTCCTGGTACTCCGACTTCCTCCATGCGTAAAACAGTCTAACAGGAGGTGACCCTGGCTATCGACAGTGTCATTAAATCCCAATAAATAAATAAATAAATTTATTTACTTTGAAATTCTCACCTCTGATATTCCATAAATTCAAATTAAATATACAGATTACATATCAAAATGAAGGCTGTGGTGTATAGAACATGAAAAATATATGCTATCAACTCAGACTTGATAGCAGGCACCGATGGTTCCTGGAAGTCTGCTACCGTATTCGTGCCAGAACTGATTAAATATTTCTGGAGAACAACTTGACAAATATGCTTCAAATATTGAAGAACAAAGCTAGGACATTAAAATTCTTCAAAACGCAGCGACAGAACTGCGTGGGGGTAAATTCCCAAACTCTCTGCTTGGTTTTCATTGCCTTTTCCTTAATAATTTCGCTCAAGGTCATCGGGCCGAAAAATACGTTCATATTCGATGCCATCCAAAATCAAATAGTGAAAAAGATCGCTTTAAGGTGCAAAAGGCAATCTTTTTCAATCCCTCCAATTACTTGATGGAAAATTTAGCTTGAAAATAGGCGACGTGTTATTTTCGATGCTGCCAGAATTCTAAAAAATGTTATAATTTTTCTGTTTTTGAAGTTTAAAATTGCGAAGAATTGTTCATATATACGGATGGACGACAAACAAGTCACAAATAACAATTTTTTTTTTAGATTTTTGCCATAGAAAACGACCTGTCATCTAATTTCAAGGTAATTTTCCGTTACTTATATAGCCACTTAATAGTATGCACTATTATTAAATGGAGACTGCATGATTGTCATACTACATGCGAGGTATCAGGACTACTGTTTGGATTTCTTCGAATTACCGGTACGCGATTGTTTTTCGGCTAAAAATTTTTGGTATTGCGTGATATGCGCATGTTCGTCAGCCATGGTACCCATCTTCAATAACAAATTCAGTGTTGTCCTTTCCCCAAATGCAGTCCTGTCGCTGCATTGTAAAGTGTTTTGAATGACCAGCAGTAGTATGTCTCGTATGTTTCACCTCTACACATGTAGGTTGGATAACCCCGAAAGTGACATGTCACGTGACTCAGTGGTGCCATGTGTTGCCACGGTAACCTGTGTTAGTGGCCATGTTGTGACCTCATCCCCACAGTGATGCATGATGTTAGTGCGCATGTGCAGTGAGTGTTAGGGTGATATGTGTTTCTGTCCATTTTGTGTACTGGAGGCCACCATCTTGGATTCTGTGGTAGCACATGGTTGCTATGTGACCCAAAAGCTTACAACAGGACGGGGTATGTTCGGAGGGTGTATTCCTTTGAACAGGAGTAATTTCCCGATCCGTAGAATTACCACAAACAACCCGACAAACCTTCCAAATCACCAAAATCTTTTTTAGGACCGCCATACATTGGTACTTAGAGCCCCCTAGGTACCGAGGTGGCCATTTGGATTATAGCCAACTGATAGACAGCCTCTATGAAAGCCTATTTGATTCCTAAAGCCAAGAACCTATCAAGTACTTATTGATAAGTCATTGCTCGAACGACTCAACCCCATCAAGTAAATAAGCTATCGAGCAATTGCTCGTTCAAGTGACTTGCACATAAGACTCTTAGCCTCATTTTGGCATTTGAGGATACCTATGACCTGGTATTATTTGAGGATACCTATCGAGGATACCTTCTGGAGAAGCCATTTTTTGTCATATGAGGGCCATGAAAAAATCCCTCAATGAGGTCTAATTTACTATTCCTCTTAGCCTCATTTTGGTATTTGAGGAAACCTAGGATCTGGTATTGTATTATTTGAGGATACATATCGAGGATACCTTCTGGAGAATCCCTTTTTTGTCGTATGAGGCCATGAGGGCCATGAGAAAAGCCCTCAGTGAGGTCTAATTTACTATTCCTCGTAGCCTTATTTCATTTGAGGCCATAAGGGCATTGACGAAATCCCTCAATGAGGTCTAATTTACTATCCCTCTCAGCCTCATTTCGGTATTTAACAGCCATATCCAGTAGCACCCCAATTTCAGCACCCCTTTTTGGAAAACGTCTGGCCTTCGGCATCCCTTTTTAGTCATAAGAGGCCATGAGGGCTATGAGAAAAGCCCTGAATGAGGTCTAATTTGCTATCCCTCTTATCCTCATTTCGTTTAAGGCCACAAGGGCCATGAAAAAATCCCTCAATGAGGTCTAATTTACTATCCCTCTTAGCCTTATTTCGGTATTTTAGGATACCTACATGTATGACCCAGCTCCTATACAGTAGTGCTCAAATGACTAGTGAATTCCAAAGTCGACTAGTCAATACCCAAAAGTCAAGTCGACTTTGACCAGTCATTGGTGATAACTTGTCTCCTTATAACAGTGTTGGTGTTCCGGTAGAGTGCTGAAGGTCCAAATTTGGCTTCACTTGGGCATTCATATACGTGTACAGCAACTTACTGGAACATTATTCTGTTAATGTGCTTCTAATTATGCTAAGAGTGAAATTATATAGTCTTATTTAATTTGCCTTGTTGCGATTTATGGGAGAGTGCCTATAGGCACTCTCCCATAAATTGCAACAAGGCAAATTAATAACATATCCTGATAGCCCAAAATAATTCAGCACTCTACTAGTACCAGTTAAAACAAACTACTGTCACTACTATTAGATGGCAATAGATGTATACATTGATTGCCCATTATTGGTGTTCAAACTGTCTGACAGTGCCACAGAAGGGATACTATTTACCTAAAAGCTTGAACTCCTCCGACTAGTCGACTGCACAATTGAGAGTCGACTACTGGTTTGCCCAGAGTCGACATCGACTAGTCGACTCATCGTTTGAGTACTACTATACAGCTCCTATACCGGTAGTCGTACCAACTGCTTCCATTTTATCTCCAAAGCTCCAAGGCCACTACTTGTCTATGGTCTATATGTCCAGTCATTAGCATCGACAGCAGTCTTGTGCCATTGCAGCCTTGTACCAGTACTATTGGCTGTACTATCATCCATTAATATTGACTTGTAACACTACTTCCTAGCTATACCTTCGCTCAAGCCTTCAAAATGTCCAATCTGATTGCTTCATTTCCCCTGTATAACATGTATACATATGGACAGGCTTTTTTTTAGGAATTCCGTAATTGGGATTCCTAGCCGGTTCCGTGAAGTTGGATTCCGTGTGACACTTACTGCCAGTATTTCTTTCTCATAACAGTTCCCAATGTAACAGTTATAAATCATACAACAGCAACATAAATTGTTACAAAATGTTACAAACTTTGCTGCAAAAACGTGTAAGTTTAGGCTTTAAAAAATGTTTTGATTCTCATGCAATCGCTCTTTGAATTTAAACCCCCTCATTGGACATTTATATTGCCTTTCTGTGTCTCCCAATATTAGTACAAACTCAGGGAGACCTGAAACTTTTTACAGTTTTTTGATTGATGCATATTTATTTTGTTGCGTCTCCAGTATGTTAGCCTTGTTACAATTTTGTGGGAGTGCCTTTACACTTTCCTATAAATTGTAACGAGGCAAATCCTCAAAGATTAAATACTTTTACTTCAACGATAATATGAAGAGCATCGAAAGAATATGAAGCCTTTGAATTGCGGTACCTACAGTTTGTTTTTAGAGGAATGTTTTATTTGAAAAAAAATTGCCTGAGAATCAATTAATTTATTTTGTGTGGCCTAAATCTCCATTTTTGTAATAAATGCATACAAACAATAATGCCTTTGCTTGCTTTGGTTAGAAACCATATGGAAATGAGCATTTGTTACAAGAGATACATATATTATGGGAAAAACCTGACCAAGGCAGATGATTAACTCACTGCGCAAGCTCAAATAATAGCGGCTGAAGTTAAGAGCACCATTGACGTGCAGTACGTGCACAGAACGACACACGCATGTGAATGGGTTAATCGATGTGGCATGGAGTGCAGGGATTCAGTGGTAGACTCTTGGACTTCTATGCTAGAGGTCCCGAGTTCGATCCCCGTCCGGGACGACCCATGTTGTTAGGGACCTGCGAACCTTCGATTATTCGATTTGATTTCGAATCCTTGCAGCTATTCGATTCGATTCGATGCTGGTGTCATGGGTTCAAAATTTTCGAATCTCGTCGGACTAGGTCGGGAAAACTTTTTTCACGCCACTGTGCCGATACTTGTGTTTCTGCTCCGATAATAGGCTTGCAATCACGTTCGTTTATCAGTTAGTTAGGCGCGTGCATTGGAGTAGCACCCCCCACCCACCCCCATCCGGTAACATTCCCATTATAATATAACCTCGCAACTTGGTCTTAAATCGGCATGCTCTCATTATCGCATCGTATATGCATTATGCACACCACTGCGTGTTGCGGGAGTTCGACGAAACCAGCATGTTTTACAGTAAAGTGCAGTATAATAGAATTACCCCCCTTACATTGCAATTTGCAATGAAGCGGTCACGCTGTTACATAAAGACGCCGACACGGAATGTATATAAAACGGAGAGGTCAATGTGCATTTATATGCGTCGTGAATCACTCAACCAATGAGCGTCGCGATCGCCATCGTGAGCATAATTATGTCCTTTATTTCAATTTGTGACTTATATGTCGCAAATCTTATGACAAATTTTTTGTCCACGCCCTATTTAATTTTTAAAATGGAAATTGTTTATATGGCTACCTCGAAAAATGACCAAGTATGTTTCCGTTTCCCGCCAGTTATCACCGCCGGTCTGTTATCCAAAAATGCCAACGATCCTACGGCACCCGAAACAACAATTGTCAGCATATACACGACCACTATTCGATATTCGAGATTCGATTCAATTCGATTCGAAATCCTCGTTCACATTCGATTCGAGATTCGATTCAAGACAAAAAGTCCTTACATGTTGTGTCCTTGGGCAAGGCAGTTTATCCCGGTTGCCTACACGCGGACACGACACTGCCGTGTACTAAGGCGAACTGCACATCGATGGTGCACGTCTTCAACCGCTGTAACCCTGCTTGAACGGAGCTTGAACAGAGTTAGAATGTTGAGGAGCTGACAGTTGCTTGTTGATGCTCGATGGTTCTCTCCGGGTACCCCAGCCTCCTCCACCCGTAAAACTGTCACGGTCACGATCACGATTAGCCATTGTGTGTAAGTATGTAACCCTAAACACCAATAAATAAATGTATTGATATAGCACAAGTGCTATATCGATTAAAACATTCACACGCGTGTGTAGTTCTGTGTTTATTACACATCTTCAAAAAACAATTATTAGAAGGACACTCAGCAATTCATTTGACAACTGTCAACCAAAACAACACATTTTATCGCCAACCAAATTTGCGAGGGGACGGTCTTCAGCTATCGCTAGCGATTCACATTATAATTGCATTGCACGATTTGTACAAAATTCTAGTGAAATTTCGCTTCTATTTAAAAATAGTCTGTCAACGATTTCCGGTCCGTACATATGTTCTTTTTCCGCATGGTTTAGTGTTGCTGTAGACGGGGATTACATAGAACAGGCTTGTAAAAAACATTGGTACACAACACAAATGTGCATCCAAACGGGCAATCTGGATTAAGTCTTGTCCAAGAACACAACACCGTTACTGCTTGTCAGGATGATACCATCGACCTCCATGTTTTAAGTCCAATTTTCTAACCAGTGAGTCGCCACGCCCCCTGTACTCGGTTTATTTTGCGTGACATTCTGCATAAGTAGATCAATATCAGATTGTCAAGATGTTGAAAATTTCCAACCCGTCACCAAATAGTGTGCACCATGTAACTGTCATTTCCTTACTCTAACTTATGGTATTTTAGTTTTTAGTTCCTCGCAAATGAATATACCTAACCTTTTGCATAATATTTATAGTGTTATACATGTCCCATTTAATTAGATATTTCAACTGAATATTAACAGACGATCTTATCAGACAGATAAATGTCTTAACTGGTGAAATATTTCCTTCAGGGACAAATTTAGGTGAAGCTGCGATGTCCCATTGACAAAAATCAGGCTTGCTCATACTTTTATGGGCAAACTGGGTAAGAACTAAAAGCTTATAGAATTGTTTTAATCGTTTGATATGAAAGGTAACAAAAATTCTGTAAGTAGTTACATACTGTAAGAGAAGTAAACTCAAGGATGACATATGGAGACGATGAAAGGATCATTAAGTTCCGTTCTTTGTGTTTTTATTTCAATCTAACGTTCCTTTTGTCAAAAATATCATTAATATATACTTGTTTTGCATTTTATTTTTTCGTTTTTGTTAACTCAAATTTCGGTCACATCTAATATTGACTCATATATTTTCAAATTAACCAGTCAGTGCTATTCACTTTTTTTAGTTTTTATCTGCAAAACCTAGATTATGACCCCCTCATAGGAACGAGATCGTTGAACTTGTAAGAAGATGTCATAAGCTATATTTTTGGGAGGGGATCAACGATGAAAAGTTTCATTTGTTTTGGGTATTTTTTTCCTAAGTCTAAGAGACACAGAGGACGTGATAACAATTAACTTTGTGAAAGAAATTGTCATAAATTTAGTAATAACATTTCTACAATTCAGATCCGATAGAATGGAACACATCGGAAAAGCTGCAAGCATTACTGATGAAACAGTCATCCAACTTGTCGCGGCACATCGATTTAAACAAGAATGGTGGAATGGAGAAAGCTGTCAGTTAAGTTGTTGGGAGGATCTAAATATTTTAACTGCTCCTTGCCATTGACTTTGTTGTCTTGTACAAGTCTGGACTGAAATTGAACTAACCCCAGATATTTGTTGTGAAAACAGATATAAATACTTAACAGAAGCCTTTCGTGGAGATCATATCGGTCACTCGCCAAATGCTTGCAAAGTGGAAGTAACAGGCTGGTGACCAAAATAAAGCAGAACATGTAAAACTCACGGTAGCAGCTTTGGGGTCCGAATATCATCATCCGTTCGAAGACAGGTAGAGAAAGATCAAAACGGTTACCAAGTTGGAGCCTCTACAACTTTTCATTGACGTGTACGATGTAATTGGAGAACTCCAGGAACACTTTGCTTCTGAAAAATGTCTTTCTCCAGGTGAGTAAAGGCATTAGTTTTAAGTTTTTAGGAAAATGATGATGCTAGAGGTCCCGAGTAAGATCCCCATCCGGGATGACCCGCGTTGTGTCATTGGGCAAGGCACTTTATCCCGGTTGCCTACATGGGGGCTTGATGACGCTGTATATTAAGGCATACTGCACGTCGATGGTGCACATCTCTTCAGCCGCTGTAACCCTGCTTGAGCAGAGCTTAACAGAGTTAGAATGTTGAGGAGCTGACAGTTGATCGTCGATGCTTGGTGGTTCTCTCCGGGTACTCTGGCTTCCTCCACCCGTAAAACTGCCACAGTCACAATTAGCCATTGTGCATAAGTCTGTGACCTTAAACACCAATAAATAAATAAATAAATATTAGGAATATGTTTAGTAAAACTGAAGTGGTTGTACACCTTACAAAACAGTTCTTTCCCCGCTGAGTACATCTTTGCTTTCTTGTCACTATCCTCTTTGAATGCGACCACAGGTATCCTGCTGGTGTGATGTTTATTGACTGTTTTGACCTTTTACGTTACCACCTGGGTTGAGGAGAGCCCGGTAACTCACTGGTAAGAGCATTGGACTTTAAACCGAAAAGTCGATGGTTCGATCTTGACCAACGGTAACTGCGTTATGTGCTTGGGCAATACACTTATTTCTGATTGCACACGAGGGGCACCGTAACGCTGTGTACAAACGCGGACTATACGTTGATCGTGCACTTGTCTTCAACTTCAACCCCTGCTAACTCTGCTTGTGCAGCATTAGTAAATTGAAGATCTGACGATTACTCCATGTTGCACAGTGGCAATCCTGCCCCTTCTTCCCCCCACCCCCCACCCCCACCCTCTGTCAGATCTGATCTTGGCTGTTGAAAGTGTCGTTTAAACTCGATAAACAAACAAACCGAATTTGAAATGTCTTGTAGGCAACTCTTGGTATTCTAAGTTGTCCTCCTGGATGAAAATAGAAATAAATTTTATATCCATATGTTATAGGCTGAAATGTACAAGAGTTCTGCTTCCATCATTATTAAGTTTAAATGTAGGTTAATCCTTTCAACACGTTACTTGTATTTTTGGCGTGAAGAGAAATTGATCGTCTATTAGCAAACAACAAAACAATCAACGGAGAGAGTGGTGGAAGAGTATGCTGGTCTCTTGTGCCAGAAGACCCGGGATCGACCCTACGTCGGGAAAATTCTCAGGTGTCTGAATCCTTTCTAGCAGCATCATTTATAGCGTCCTATCGGGTGGGGGAGGGGCAGGGGTTTGGCATCCTCTGTGCGAAGAGATACACTCTGAACGCTAAAGACTCCTTCGTAGTATTCGAGAAGAGTGAAGCCTCAAACTTACCGCTACAAAGAAGATGCATAACATGACTGCCAATCTTTATAAAATATTAAGCTTATAACAAAAACAATCTGTAAACTGAATGAGGATCAGTAATAGAGGAGACCGGGGACAATTGTAACACAAGTCAAATGTAACATGATTGATATCTGCTTCAGTTTGAGAGGAGCTCGAGATGCACCCCCTCTTGTAAATGGAGACAATGTCATGTGATACTCTACCGGACCGTTGCCTCGATTAAAAACCTTATGACTTTTTGAGAAGGAAAAAACGTTTTTTCAACCTGTCCAGTAAATTTTGGTACTTTTTTAAGAAACGTGATAGCCACCAGAAAGGCTTATAATAATAAAGGTTGAATTACACTTTCGAAACATTATAGATTTCTCTTTCAAATGGGAGCATGTGTTTTAAATATATTTTTCCTGTAAATATTCTGCAAACGTTTTCATTAGTTGATCCTGCAGTTGGGTCGCTTGTAACAAACACCACAGGGACAGATGCAACATATTACAACCTACTCTCTGGCTGTTAAATTGGTGTTGACTTTATATGGGCAATACACAGAGAGACATGTGCCGCAAGAGGCGCGGACACGTAGTGCACATAACACTAGTAGACCTACTTTGTTTTTAGCTCAACTTGACAAAGTCAAACTGAGCTGTTGCCATCACTTCTCGTCCATCGGCGTACGTACGTACGTACGTACATCTGGGCATATGTAGGTACGTACGTACATCCACAATTTCCTTTGGCACACCTCACAGGTCGCATTTATGATCAGATCGCTTTGACACTTGGTATTCTTGTTTGGGGTGACCTCTAGATGGGAGCTATCAATTTTCTTCAATTTCCGTCGAAAAATGTTGCCACGGACAACGCTCTTAGAACTTAGTTTAGTCAGACCTCAATATTTCCCTTTGGCACACCCTACAGGGCACATTTATGATCGGATTGCTTTGAAACCAGGCATGCTTGTTTGGGGTGACCTCTAGATGGGAGCTATCGATTTTCTTCTGTTTACGTCAAAAAATGTTGCTGCTGGCAATGTCCTTTGAACTTAGTTTAGTCAGACATCAATATACTCCTTTGGCACTCCGTACAGGGCACATTTTTTATCAGATCGGTTTGAAACTTGGTATGCTTGTCTGGGGTTATCTCTAGATGGGAGCTATCGATTTTCTCCGATATCTGCCAATATATGTTGCCGCTGGCAAGGACCTTTAATGAACTTAGTGCAGTTATGCATCAAAATTTCCCCTTGGCACACCCTGCAGAGCACATTTATTATTGGATCACTTTGAAAGTTAGTATGCTTGTTTGGGGTGACCTCTAGATGGGAGCTATCGATTTTCTTCCATTTCTGTCGAAAATTGTTGCTGCTGGCAACGTTCTTAGAGCTTAGTTTAGTCAGACCTCAATATTTCCCTTTGGCACACCCTACAGGGCACATTTATGATCGGATTGCTTTGAAATGCGGCATGCTTGTTTGGAGTGACCTCTAGATGGGAGCTATTGATTTTCTTCCATTTCCATCAAAAAATGTTGCTGCTGGCAACGACCTTTGAACTTAGTTTAGTCAGGCATCAATATATTCCTTTGGCATGCCCTACAGGGCACATTTATAATCAGATCGATTTGAAACTTTGTATGCTTGTTTGGGGTTACCTCTAGATGGGAGCTATCGATTTTCTTCGATTTCCAGCAAAAAATGTTGCCACTGGCAATGACCTTCAATGAACTTTATGCAGTTATGTATCAATATTCCCCTTTTGGCACACCCTGCAGTGCACAGTTTCGACCATCTGTCACTTTAAAACTTGGTATGCTTGTTTGGGGTGAGCTCTAGATGGGAGCTATTGATTTTAGTCCATTTCTGTCAAAAAATTTTGCCGCTGGCAATGTTCTTAGAACTTACTTTAGTCAGACCTCACTATTTCCCTTTGTGACACCCAACAGGGCACATTTATGATAAAATTGTTTTGAAACCTGGCATGCTTGTTTGGGGTGACCTCTACATGGGAACTATTGATTTTCTTCCATTTTCTGTTAAAAAATGTTGCCACTGAACTTAGTTTAGTCAGGGATCAACATATTCCTTTGGCACGCACTACAGGGCACATTTATTATCAGGATGGTTTGAAATTTGGTATGTTTATTTGGGGTTACCTCCAGATGGGAATTATCGATTTTCTTCCATTTCCGTCAAAAATAGTTGCCATTGGCATCGACCTCTGATGAACTTAGTAAAAACTTAGTGCAGTTAAGCATCAATATTTCCCTTTGACACACCCTGCAGGGCACTTTTATGATTGGATCGCTTGCAAACTTGGTGTGCTTGTGTGGGGTGACATCTATATGGGAGCTGTCCATTTTCTTCCATTTCTGTCAAAAAATGTTGCCGCTGACCATTGAACTTAGTTTAGTCAGACCTCAGTATTTCCCTTTAACACACCCTTCAGGGCACATTTATGATCGGATCACTTTGAAACTTGGTATGTGTGTTCGGGGTGACCTCTAGATATGAGCTATTGCTTTTTTTCAATTCCATAAAAAATTATTGTCGTTATCACCAGCCTTTGAACTTATTGCATTTGTGCATCAACTTATCCCTTTTGCACTCTCTGCAGTGTATATTTATGAATTTCCATTAAAAACCCCCCAAAAACATTGCCACAAGCAATGACCTTCAAACTTAGTGCATTTGTGCATTAACATCTTCCTTTGGCATGCCTCAGAGGGCACATTCATTATCAGGTTGTTTTGAAACTTTGTATGCTTATGCAGGGTGACAAAGATAGGAGCTATTGATTTTCTTTTCATTTCCATTAAAAACTGTTGCTGTTAGCAACAATCTTTTAATTTATTGCATTTGTGGATCAGCATTCTTCTTTAACATGGCCTACAGGCCACATTTATCATAGGATTGTTTTTAGCTCACCAACTTTAGTTGTGTGAGCTTATGGCATGGCTCGATCGGTCGGCGTCGGCGTACATGTCCAATAATGTTAAAGCTTCTGTTTAGGTCACTTACTGGCCCTATTTCCATATCATGGCTTTTATAATGCTGCTATATTATGATTATTAACATTCTACCATGATTTAACTCCTCATACCCTACAGTTTAGACATTTTTCTTGACATTTTTAGTTGCGTTTAGTTTTCTGTTTAGCTCAGAATTTCATGTTTAATTAAGTGTTTAAGTCAGCTGCTGTGCTCCTTCTCTTCCCATGGCACTTATATTCATCATACATGTTCTTCAGTATCATTGTTCCATGATTAACCCCTCATACCCTGCATTTTAATAATTTTTCTTGACATTTTTTAGTTGCGTTTAGTTTTCTGTTTAGCTCGAAATTTCATGTTTAACTTAGTGTTTAGGTCAGCTGCTGTGCCCCTTCTCTTCCTATGGCACTTATATTCATCATACATGTTCCTCAGTATCATTGTTCCATGATTAACCCCTCATATCCTGCATTTTAAACATTTTTCTTGACATTTTTAGTTGCATTTAGTTTTCTGTTTAGCTCGGAATTTCATGTTTAACTTAATGTTTAGGTCAGCTGATGTGCTCCTTCTCTTCCCATGGCACTTATATTCATCATAAATGTTCCTCAGTATCATTGTTCCATGATTAACCCCTCATACCCTGCATTTTAAACATTTTTAGCTCAACTTGACAAAGTCAAGCTGAGCTATTGCCATCACTTCTCGTCCGTCGGCGTACGTACGTACGTACGTACATATGTACTTTAGTATGTTAGTACGTTAGTACGTACGTCCACAATTTCCTTTGGCACACCTCACAGGTCGCATTTATGATCAGATTACTTTGAAACTTGGCATGCTTGTTTGGGGTGACCTCTAGATGGGAGCTATCGATTTTCTTCAATTTCCGTCAAAAAATGTTGCCGCGGCCAACGTTCTTAGAACTTAGTTTAGTCAACCACAATATTTCCCTTTGGCACACCCTACAGGGCACATTTATGATTTGATTGCTTTGAAACCTGGTATGCTTATTTAGGGTGACCTCTAGATGGGAGCTATCGATTTTCTTCAATTTCCGGCAAAAAATGTTGCCACGGCCAACGTTTGTAGAACTTAGTTTAGTCAGACCTCAATATTTCCCTTTGGCACACCCTATATACACCCTACAGGGCACATTTATGATCAGATTGCTTTGAAACCTGGCATGCTTGTTTGGGGAGGCTTCTAGATGGGAGCTATTGATTTTCTTCGGTTTCTGTCAAAAAATGTTGCCACTGGCAAAAAAAATGACATTGGTACCAATGATCTTCAATTTTGCCATTTCATTTATAACTTACCAAGTTCAAGTTTGTCAAGTTGAGCTACAGTGTCATTGACACTTTCATTCTTGACATATTTAGTTGCATTTAGTTTTCTGTTTAGCTCGGAATTTCATGTTTAACTTAGTGTTTCGGTCAGCTGCTGTGCTCCTTCTCTTCCCATGGCACTTATATTCATCATACATGTTCCTCAGTATCATTGTTCCATGATTAATCCCTTATACCTGCATTTATACATTTTTCTTGACATTTTTAGTTGCGTTTAGTTTTCTGATTAGCTCAGAATTTCATGTTTAACTAAGTGTTTAGGTCAGCTGCTGTGCTCCTTCTCTTCCCATGGCACTTATATTCATCATACATGTTCCTCAGTATCATTGTTCCATGATTAATCCCTCATACCCTGCATTTTAAACATTTTTCTTGAATTTTTATTTGCATTTAGTTTTCTGTTTAGCTCAGAATTTCATGTTTAACTCAGTGTTTATGTCAGTTTCAGTGTTTTACTTTTAAGAGGATGTGTTTAGGTAAGCTTTGTTGCATGTTATGAACCTGTTTGATACAGTTCTTGTGTTTGCCAAAGTTATTATCAAAGAGGAATGTTGGTGAGCTATAGGGCGTTGGCGTCCTTGTTGAACTTTGTATTCCCATTAGGCAAAACCTTTAGATAAGAGCTATTGATTAGCATTCATTTCTGTAAAAAAAGTTGCCATTTACAATAACCTCTGAACTTACTGCATTTGTGTATCAACATTCTTCCTTTAGCCAGTCTTACAGTTTACATTTAAAAATGTATGGATTACTCTGATGTTGTGCACACACAATGCTGTTATGTTGAAATTTCACCAAATAACATTGGTACCAATGATATTCAATTTTGCCATTTCATTTATAACTTACCAAGTTCAAGTTTGTCAAGTTGAACTACAATGTGATCGACACTTTAATTTTTAGCTCACCTGGCCTAAAAGGCTGTGTGAGCTTTTCTCATCACTTGGCATCCGTCGTCGATCATCGTCTGTCATCCGTCGTCCGTAAACTTTTCACATTTTCATCTTCTCTGTAACTGCTGAGCCGGTGTGAACCAAACTTGGCAGGAATGGTCTATGGGAGGTCCTCTTCAAACGATCCTCATTTTGTTCCCGTCAGATGAAAAACATTGCTTCCAGAGGCATTCTTTGATTCTGGTTGGTGGATTTTCAAAAATCTTCTCTGAAACTGCCAGGCCAGATGTTTTGAAACTTCACATAAATGATGACTGGAACCCCCTCAACCAACGATCCTCATTTAATGTTGATTGGGTCACAAACATGGCCGCAATTGCAGCTTATAGTTACTGTAGAAACCCTGTGGGAAATCACATTTTCCTCTTCTCTGGAAAAACTGAGGTGACGTGAAAACAAACCTGGCAGGGATAGTCTATGGGAGGTCCTCTACAAACTATCCTCATTTTGTTCCCGTGGGTTGAAAAACATGGCTGCCACTGGCATTCTTTGATTCTGATTGGTAGATTTTCAAAAATCTTCTCCTCTGAAACTGCCAGGCGAAATGTTTTGATACTTCACATAAATGATGACTGGGACCCCTCTACCAGCGATCCTCATTTAATGTTGATCGGGTTGCAAACATGGCCACAATTGCGGCTTATAGTTGCCATAGAAACCCTATGGGAAATCACATTTTCATCATCTTTTCCGGAACTACTGAGCCGACGTGAACCAAACCTGACAGGGATGGTCTATGGGAGGTCCTCTACAAACAATCCTCATTTTGTTCCCGTGGGTTGAAAAACATGGCCGCCAGAGGCATTCTTTGATTCTGAAGGGTGGATTTTCAAAACTCTTCTCCTTTGAAACTGCCAGGCCAAATGTTTTGATACTTTACATAAGTGATGACTGGGACCCTCTCTACCAACGATCCTCATTTAATGTTGATCGGGTTGTAAACATGGCCACAATTATAGTTACTATAGAAACCCTATAGGAAATCACATTTTCATCTTCTCTGAAACTACTGAGCCGACGTGAGCCAAACTTCGCAGGAATGGTCTATGAGAGGATGGAAATATGTGGCCACCAGAGGCTATATTCTAATACTTAACCCAATGCCTCTCCAGTTTGCATGAAGATTGGTACTGTCAGCAAAAATACTTGTTTTTTGAGAATCTGGTAAGGGTTGGTTCCAGTTTTCTCCACTGAGAACTGGGAAAAAAACCCCCAAAATATTGTGTATACAGTACAAGTCAAAATAAGCTGTAGCATAACTGCAATAAACTAAGTAAACAGCTGCTCCTGCCATGACAAGATCAGAATCTGACATTTTCTGGAAAGCTATCAGTGAGAGCTTTCCAGAAAATGATGTCAGCTTCTGGTCTTATTAGTGTAGGAAGAGAAAAAGATACATAGTTTATAGGATTATCCTACAACTTATTTTGACTTAACTTTAAACCATTGCAACTGTACATGGATGCTGATATATGCTCATTACTCATGTTACTTATCAGAAAATCTTGATTTTTGACAGGTGTTTGGAGAAACAGGAGAAGTTTTTGCTAACATTCTCTTGCAATCATGTCAGCTTAGATGACAGTAATTATTGTATATCTTTTAAGATTTGACAAAAATTGGAGTGATGTGTTTCCTGTAACCTTTTCACCTTTCCAAAGCTATTTTTGAAAAGAGAATACTGTCTGAAAAAAGTTGTAATTTTTCAAAAATATTTAACCTTCTTTTACTGATTTTTAGCTCATCTGACTGAAAGTCAGGGTGAGCTTTTCTGATCACTTTTTGTCCGTCGTCCGGCGTCTGGCGTCCGTCGTGAAGGTGGTGTTTGGGCCTTTTTCTCCCAAACCACTGGCCGCATATTAATGAAATTTCATTTGAGCAGGGGCTATATAAGGGCATTTTGATTTTTTGTCAAATTAGGCTTCAGTTCAGCTCATATTGAGCAGAGGGATGGGGCAAAAATGCTCCATTTCTTAAAAAATCTTCTCAAGAACCAGCAATAGCAGAAACTTGATATTTGGTATGCAGCTTCCTTTTGAGGTGTAGTCTCAAGTTTGTTCAAGAGAAGTTTGTCGGGCATTATTTGCCTTCGTTATGGGAGGGGCAAAAATTTTGGCCACGCCTAAAATTTCTATTTTCAGAACCGTCAGGTCGATTTGAACCAAATTTGATATGAGGTGATAATGGGTCATAAGTAAATTTTTTTCATTGCCCCGTGGGAACCTCGGGAGCTAAAATTAGGAAAAACCTTAAAACTGCCATATCTCCAAAACTACACGGCACAGGGAATTCTTATTTTGTATAAAGCTTACTTTTATCTAGTAGAATAGAGTGGTTAAAAAAAATCCCTATCGGTTTGATCACAAGGTACTTTTTTCAGGACTTTGAAAAAGTGCTGAGTCAGCACTTTTTAACACTGTAGGCAATGGGAAAAAGATTAAAAAATCTTCTTCTCCAGATCCAGCAGGCAGAATCTTTTGATATTTGGTATGCAACATTGTAGGGTGGATCTGATTCAAGTTTGTTCAAATCGGCCCCCCTGGGTTCATATTTGGGCTCAGTACAGGAGCCCGATTTCGAACTTAGTGCATTTCAGGCAAATTTCTTAAAAAATCTTCTTCTCCAGATCCAGCAGGCAGAATCGTTTGATATTTGGTATGCAACATTGTGGGGTGGATCTGATTCAAGTTTGTACAAATCGGCTCCCTGGATTCATATTTGGGCTCACTATAGAAGCCCGAATTCGATCTTAGTGCATTTCAGCCAAATTTCTTAAAAAATCTTCTTCTTCAGATCGAGCAGGCAGAATCTTTTGATATTTGGCATGCAACATTGTGGGGTGGATCTGATTCAAGTTTGTTCAAATCGGCCACCTGGGTTTATATTTGGGCTCAGTATAGAAGCTCGAATTCGAACTTAGTCATTTCAGGCAAATTTCTTAAAAAATCTTCTCCAGATCCAGCAGGCAGAATCTTTTGATATTTGGTATGCAACATTGTGGGGTGGATCTGATTCAAGCTTGTTCAAATCGGCCCCCTGGATTCATATTTGGGCTCACTATAGAAGCCCAAATTCGAACTTAGTGCATTTCAGGCAAATTTCTTAAAAAATCTTCTTCTCCAGTTCCAGCAGGCAGAATCTTTTGTTATTTGTTATGCAACATTGTGGGGTGGATCTGATTCAAGTTTGTTCAAATAGGCCCTCTGGGTTTATATTTGGGCTCAGTATAGAAGCTTGAGTTCGATCTTAGAGCATTTCAGGCAAATTTCTTAAAAAATCTTCTTCTCCAGATCCAGCAGGCAGAATCTTTTGATATTTGGTATGCAACATTGAGGGATGGATCTGATTCAAGTTTGTTCAAATCGGCCCCTTAGATTCATATTTGGGCTCACTATAGAAGCTCGAATTCGAACTTAGTGCATTTCAGGCAAATTTCTTCAAAAATCTTCTTCTCCAGATCCAGCAGGCAGAATCTTTTGATATTTGGTATGCAACATTGAGGGGTGGATCTGATTCAAGTTTGTTCAAATCGGCCTCCTGGATTCATATTTGGGCTCACTATAGAAGCTCGAATTTGAACTTAGTGCATTTCAGGCAAATTTCTTAAAAAATCTTCTTCTCCAGATCCAGCAGGCAGAATGTTTTGATATTTGGTATGCAACATTGTGGGGTGGATCTGATTCAAGTTTGTTCAAATTGGTCCCCTGGATTCATATTTGGGCTCACTATAGAAGCCCGAATTCGAAATTAATGCATTTCAGGCAAATTTCTTTGAAAATCTTCTTCTCAAGATCCAGCAGGCAGAATCTTTTGATATTTGGTATGCACCATGCTTAGTGGGGGAGATTCAAGTTTGTTCAAGCCAAGTCCGTAGGTCCATATTTGGACTCACTGTGGGAGCTTGAATTGTAACTTAGTTCAAAATGAGGAATTTTCTTTAAAAATCTTCTGAAGATCAGGCTGGCAGAATCTTTTGATATTTGGTATGCACCATGCTTAGAGAGTGAGATTCAACTTTGTTCAAGCCAAGTCCCTAGGTCCATATTTGGACTCACTGTGGGAGCCCGAATTATAACTTAGTTCAATATGAGGAATATTCTTTAAAAATCTTCTTTTTTTTTTTAGATCCACTGGTCAGAATCTTTGGATATTTGGTATAAGCTTTTCTTAGGAGGAGCAGATGCAACTTGTTGAAATCAATTCTCTGGGTTGATATTTAGGCTACCATGTCAGGTGAGCACCCTCAGGCCCCTTGGGGCCTCTTGTTTTTGTTGTAAACAGAATTCACAAATGTGTGCATTTTCAAGAAAATCTTCTTTGAAACTACAAGGCCAAATGGTTCGAAAACTTAGTGTGACTGATGACTGTAACCCCCTCTCCCACTGATCCTCATTTTAATCTTCATCGGGTAGCAATTATTGCTACAATTGTGGCTTATAGTTACTATAGAAACCCTATAGGAAATCACATTTTCATCATCTTCACTGAAAGTACTGAGCCAGTATGAACCAGACTTGGCAGGCATTGTCTATGAGAGGTTCTCTACAACTGTTACTCATTATACCCCACGCAACGAAGTTGCTGGGGTATAATGTTTTTGACTGGTCCATCCTTCAGTCCTTCAGTCCTACTTGTTTTCCGGACTTTTTTTCTACATGCTTCCAGATATTGAGCTGATTTTTGGTATGTGAGTCTAACATGGTGGCCTACAGATCAAGTTTGCATTTTTTTCCACTCCACTGATTTCTACCGAAATTACAGCCCTTGGACTCTGAAAAATTCATCAAAATTACAGTTTTCCAGACTTTTTTTCTACACCCTTCCAGATATTGAGCTGATTTTTGGTATGTTAGTCTAACATGGTGGCCTACAGATCAAGTTTGCATTTTGTTCTGCTCCACTGAATTTTACCGAAATTACGGCCCTTGAACTTTGAAAAGTTCATCAAAATTACAGTTTTCCGGACTTTTTTTCTACACGCTTCCAGATATTGAGCTGTTTTTGGGTATGTTAGTCTAACTGGCCCTTGCCTACAGATCATGTTTGCATTTTGTTCCGCTCCACTAATTTTTACTGAAATTACAGCCCTTGAACTTTGAAAAGTTCATCAAAATTACAGTTTTGCAGACTTTTTTCCTACACGCTTCCAGATATTGAGATGATTTTTGGTATGTTAGTCTAACATGGTAGTCTACAGAACAAGTTTGCATTTTGTTCCGCTCCACTGATTTTTACCGAAATTACGACCCTTGGACTCTGAAAAATGCATTAAAATTACAGTTTTCCGGACTTTTTTTCTACACGCTTCCAGATATTGAGCTGATGTTTGGTATGTTAGTCTGACATGGTGGCCTACAGATCAAGTTTGCATTTTGTTCTGCTCCACTGATTTTTACCGAAATTACGGCCCTTGAACTTTGAAAAGTTCATCAAAATTACAGTTTTCCGTACTTTTTTCCTACACGCTTCCAGATATTAAGCTGATTTTTGATATGTTAGTCTAACATGGTGGTATACAGAACAAGTTTGGGTTTTGTTCCGCTCCACTGATTTTTAGCTCACCTACATCTGTAAGATGTGGTGAGCTATTGTCATAACCTCGGGCGTCAGCATCGGTGTCGGCGTCCGGCATGTCCAATATTGTAAGATTT
Source organism: Pictodentalium vernedei (assembly GCA_031216915.1). Classification (NCBI taxonomy): domain Eukaryota; kingdom Metazoa; phylum Mollusca; class Scaphopoda; order Dentaliida; family Dentaliidae; genus Pictodentalium; species Pictodentalium vernedei. Next base: position 187,194,236 of record CM062293.1, read on the forward strand.
AATGTTAAGGTTAATTTCTCAAACATCAGTGGGCTCAGGCCTTTGATATTGCATATGTAGGTTGTAGGGGACTATCAGAACAGTATTTAACCCTGATGCTACGACTTTTTTCCAAATTTCACCTAAAATTTTCTGCCAAAAGTTGTTGTAAGAATTTGCGTTTAGGTGTTGTAAGAATTTGTGTTAAAGTCAGCTTTTGTGCAGATTGAGCTGCTTTAACTTCTCATTACTGTTGATTTTCATATTTCAATAACAACTGTGGGTATTAACCCCACTGTATGCAGAAATTTACCGAAAATTTTCTTTTTTTTCACTCAAATTTTCATGTTTTTCTCGGACTTAGTAAATTTTAAGTTGTAAAGCTTTGTAAACTTTGTGTTTAGGTGAGTTGTGAGTTGTGTTTCTATGTGTCTTTCCAAGCGATTAATATTCTACACTTGGGTTACTGAACTCCATTGCAGTAATATTTAACCCTCATTACATGCATATTTGAGAAATTTGAGGCTGATTTTCTGCCAAAACTTGTAAGAATTAGCATTTAGGTGTTGTAAGAATTTGCGTTAAAGTCAGCTTTTGTGCAGATTGTGGTGCTTTAACTTCTCATTACTGTTGATTTTCATATTTCAATAACAACTGTAGGTATTAACCCGACTGTATGCAGAACTCAAAGATCAGTGGGCTCAGACCTTTGATATTGCATATGTAGGTTGTAGGGGACTATCCGAACAGTATTTAACCCTGAAACTATGACTTTTTTCCAAATTTCACCTAAAATTTTCTGCCAAAAGTTGTTGTAAGAATTTGCGTTTAGGTGTTGTAAGAATTTGCGTTAAAGTCAGCTTTTGTGCAGATTGTGCTGCTTTAACTTCTCATTACTGTTGATTTTCATATTTCAATAACAACTGTAGGTATTAACCCTACTGTATGCAGAAATTTAACGGAAATTTTCTTTTTTTTTCAGTCAAAATTTTCATGTTTTTCTCGGACTTAGTAAATTTTAAGTTGTAAAACTTTGTAAACTTTGTGGTTAGGTGAGTTGTGTTTCTATGTGTCTTTCCAGGTGATTAATATTCTACGCTTGGGTTACTGAACTCCATTGCAGTAATATTTAACCCACATTACATGCATATTTGAGGAATTTGAGGCTGATTTTCTGCCAAAACTTGTAAGAATTAGCGTTTAGGTGTTGTAAGAATTTGCGTTAAAGTCAGCTTTTGTGCAGATTGTGGTGCCTTCACCTCTCATTACTGTTTATTGTCTCATTTCAATAACAACTGTAGGTATTAACCCTACTGTATGCAGAAATTTAACTGATTTCTTTTCTTTTTTTCAGTCACAATGATCACGTTTTTCTCTGACTTACTAAATTTTAAGTTCTAAAAGTTTGTGTTAAGGTGAGGTGTTAAGGTGAGTTCTGTTGCTGTGTGTCTTTCCAGGCAATTGATATTGTACGCATGGGTTACTGAACTACATTGCGGTAACGTTGCGCCCTTATTGCATGCATATTTGAGGAATTTGAGGGGGATTTTTGGGTCTTATATTCACTTGCTTTAAAAAAAAATTTTTTTAACTTTTTTTTTTTTATTTAATACTTTCTCATACTTGTTACTGGTAACATTAAGGCTTATTTTAGTTGTTGATGTGATGTATTTTTGTTGGGACTTATAGTCACTTTCTTGAACAAATGTTTTTCCGCAACTCCTCTTTAACCAATGAATGTAATTCAATTCAATTACAATTTCAGTGATTTATGAAAGCCTTTCCTAATTCTTATTTATGATTTAATATCTGGCCTCACGATTCATATTCTTAATCATAAACATTTCTAAAAGAAAAAAATGCTTTTATATCCAATGATTCTATGTTGAATTGATATATAATAAATGCAGAAATATAGACTTTCCAAAGCCATCACATAAACTACATTAATCATTTGATGCCTAGTTAATGATTTATATTAACTAAATATTAGGCATGTTACATTGGAACGACATTATCAAGCGCGAATGTAGGTGAGCGTTGGGATGTAACATCCCTCTTGTTACCAAAATTACGGCCCCATAGACTTTGAAAAGTTCATCAAAATTACAGTTTTCCGGGCTTTTTCTCTGCTTGGATTCTTTCAATACCGTTGAAACTACAGAACCCTGTTTTCTGCAGTATTCCTAGAATCTATGTTTATTTTTAAAAAATGATTAGAGCTTGAAATATCGGGGTGCGTGGGGTATGTGAGCGTGCTCACTAAGATTCTATATTTTTATCTCTGTTGGGTGAAAGAACGTGGCCGCCAGAATCATTCTTTGATTCAGATTGGTCAATTTTGAAAACTCTTCTCCTCTGAAACCACAGGGCCAAATGTTTTGAAACTTTGCATGGTTGATAACTGGGACACCTTCCACCAACGTTCCTCATTTTTATGTTGATCGTTTTGCAAACATGGCCGCAATTGCAGTTTATAATAACTATAGAAAAAAACTATAGGAAATCACATTTTCATCTTCTCTCTGGAACTATTGAGCTGACGTGAACCAAAACTTGGCAAGAATGGTCTATAGGAGGTACAAACGATCCTCTTTTGGTTTCCGTTAGCTGGAAAATATGGCCACCAGAGACATTCTATGATTCTGTTTGATGGATTCAAATGTTTTGAAACTTCACGTGATTGAAGACTGGGACACCTTCTACAAATGATCCTCATGTAATTTTGATGTAATGTTGCAAACATGGCCACAATTGCAGCTCATAGTTACCATGGACACCCTATGGGAAATCACATTTTTAGTCGAGTTGTGACGAAGTCAAACTCGACTTATAGTTTGGTGAATGGCGGGCGGGGCGGGTGGGCGGGCGGGCGGGCGGGCAGGCGGGCGGGCGGGCGGGTGGGCGGGGCGGTCGGGCGGGCGGGCAGTCGGGCGGGCGGGCGGGCGGGCGGGCGTAAACAATTGGTTTCCGGATGATAACTTGATAGTGGTTCAACTCACATTCATTAAACTTCATACGTAGGTTGGTCTTGGCGGGAGGAAGAACCCTATTGATTTTGGACGTGCTACGTCGAAGGTCAAGGTCACAGTGACCTTGAACATAGTAAATCTTAAACAATTGGTTTCCGGATGATAACTTGATAATGGTTCAACTCACATTCATGAAACTTCATAGGTAGATTGGCCTTGGTGAGGGGAAGAACCCTATTGATTTTGGACTCGCTACGTCAAAGGTCAAGGTCACAGTGACCTTTAACATAGTATATCGCAACAATTGGTTTCCGGATGATAACTTGATAGTGGTTCAACCTAGAGTCATGAAACTTCATAGGTGTGTTGGCCTTGGTGCGAGGAAGAACCCTATTGATCTTGGACTTACCAGGTCAAAGGTCAAGGTCACAGTGACCTTGAACATAGTATATCGCAACAATTGGTTTCCGGATGATAACTTGATAGTGGTTCAACCTAGAGTCATGAAACTTTATAGGTGTGTTGGCCTTGGTGCGAGGAAGAACCCTATTGATGTTGGACTCACCAAGTCAAAGGTCAAGGTCACAGTGACCTTGAACATAGTATATCGCAACAATTGGTTTCCGGATGATAACTTGATAGTGGTTCAACCTAGAGTCATGAAACTTCATAGGTGTGTTGGCCTTGGTGCGAGGAAGAACCCTATTGACCTTGGACTCGCCAGGTCAAAGGTCAAGGTCACAACTCGACATTGGATCTGTGATCCTGAGCGGCATTTTTATATGTATTTCCAGGTTATCGATTACAGGCTCCTTAGAGCCTCTAGTTTCTTTTGGTTTGCTTTTGGAGAGGTTTTGTCTTTTTTCATTGTGGCATTTTGCCACATGTTGCCACATTGGTGTTTACTTGAACCATAAGGTAGGGTTGGGCGGTATTTCGGTATACCAATTATATTTGGTAATATTTTTGATACCGTTACCGATACCGGCAAATAATTGTTTAATCGGTATACCAAAAACTTGGTTTTACCGCAATTCTCTTATTGCCCATCGCGGTTGGCTGTGAATAGTTTCACGTCAATCAGGCTCGATACACTTGGCTTAAATTTGTGTAATTATTGTATTCTATTTACTTTCTTGCTGTGTGAATCATAGTAAAGTTCAAGATATGTGTGTTTGCTGGAACTGAAGCAATTCTGTTTACCTTGAATTTGAAACAAGTTGAGGTGGAAGGCATGCACTAAGCATGCGTAGTTAGTCACGTGGACACTTTCGGCCAATGGCACTGCCGTCTGCTGAAGTTAAATAAAAATAGGACATTTTCTTTGTGGGAAATATCAGGGGATTCCAAACGAAACTCACAGTGATTGGCTGCTATTACACGCATTACGTCATTACTGCCTCGTGACTTCAGAAATGTGCTTACAGGATTATTCAACACAAAAAGGACGAAAGTCTTGTCATTGTTTCAAATAAATAAAAAAGCCCAACTCACTTACATTTTCTCCCAAGCAGCATTCGCCCCATATGACCTTTTTATTTGAATGGTGATGTGTAATACGGTTATTAATTTTAATCAAACATGAAAATTATTGTGATGAACTGTGGCAATCGCATGCCCTTCTGTTGTTACTTGTTGCACACTTCACTTCTCAATCTCACGTCACTCGACGATTCTGATTCGAAGAATTATTATCTCTGGGTTTGATTTTATTTTGAATTTTCTTCGATAAACATCAAATGTGCCTTGTTATATACCCCAAGTTGGCTCAACTGAACTTTGTGCTTAACTAAAATCATTTGTGAGTAAATATTTGAAAAAGTTTTGATTTTTGATGGCCGTCTTGTGCAAAGCTTCAGGCTTAAATTTTACAGTTTCGACACGTTGAAGTTGCGTTTTTTGTTATGGAGAAGACCCCCTTTGATTTTAATTGGTATTTCGGTATACCGCGGTAATATTTTGCAATTACCGCGGTATTTATTTTTAGCTCACCTGACTGAAAGTCAGGGTGAGCTTTTCTTCTCACTCTTCGTCCGTCATCCGTCGTGAAGGTGGTGTTTGAGCCTCTTTCTCCTAAACCACTGGCCACATTTTAATTAAATTTCATGTAAGTAGTGGTTATATAGGGGCATTTTGATTTTTATCCAAAATAGGTTTCGGCTCGTATTGAGCAGAGGTGTGGGGAAAAAATGACCAAATTTTTTTAAAAATCTTCTTCTAATGAACCACCAGTAGCAGAGACTTGATATGTGGTATACAGAGTCCTTTTGAGGTTTAGAATCAAGTTTGTCAAGAGAAGTTTGTCGGCCATTATTTGCCTTCGTTATGGGAGGGGCAAAAATTTTGGCCACGCCTAAAATTTCTATTTTCAGAACCGTGAGGGCGATTTGAACCAAATTTGATACGAGATGATAATGGGTCATAAGTAGTTGATGGATGCAAAAAAAAATTTTCTCATTGCCCCGTGGGAACCTCAGGAGCAAAAAATAGGAAAAATCTTAAAACTGCCATATCTCCAAAACTACATGGCACAGAGAATTCTTATTTTGTATAAAGCTTACTTTTATCCAGTAGGATAGAATGGTTAAAAAAAATCCCTATCGGTTTGATCACAAGGTACTTTTTTCAGGACTTTGAAAAAGTGCTGAGTCAGCACTTTTTAACACTGTAGGCAATGGGAAAAAGATTAAAAAATCTTCTTCTCCAGATCCAGCAGGCAGAATCTTTTGATATTTGGTATGCAACATTGTGGGGTGGATCTGATTCAAGTTTGTTCAAATCGGCCCCCTGGGTTTATATTTGGGCTCAGTATAGAAGCTCGAATTCGAAATTAGTGCATTTCAGGCAAATTTCTTCAAAAATCTTCTTCTCCAGATCCAGCAGGCAGGATCTTTTGATATTTGGTATGCAGCATTGTGGGGTGGATCTGATTCAAGTTTGTTCAAACCGGCCCCCTGGATTCATATTTTGGCTCAGTATAGGAGCCTGATTTCGAATTTAGTGCATTTCAGGCAAATTTCTTAAAAAATCTTCTCCAGATCCAGCAGGCAGAATCTTTTGATATTTGGTATGCAACATTGTGGGGTGGATCTGATTGAAGTTTGTTCAAATCGGCTCCCTGGATTTATATTTGGGCTCACTATAGAAGTCCGAATTCGAACTTAGTGCATTTCAGGCAAATTTCTTAAAAAATCTTCTTCTCAAGATCCAGCAGGCAGGATCTTTTGATATTTGGTATGCAGCATTGTGGGGTGGATCTGATTCAAGTTTGTTCAAATCGGCCCTCTGGATTCATATTTGGGCTCACTATAGAAGCCCGAATTCGAACTTAGTGCATTTCAGGCAAATTTCTTAAAAAATCTTCTTCTCCAGATCCAGCAGGCAGAATCTTATGATATTTGGTATGCTACATTGTGGCGTGGATCTGATTCAAGTTTGTTCAAATCGGCCCCCTGGGTTTATATTTGGGCTCAGTATAGAAGCTTGAATTCGAACTTAGTGCATTTCAGGCAAATTTCTTAAAAAATCTTCTTCTCCAGATCCAGCAGGCAGAATCTTTTGATATTTGGTATGCAACATTGTGGGGTGGATCTGATTGAAGTTTGTTCAAATCAGCCCCCTGGGTTTATATGTGGTCTCAGTATAGAAGCTTGAATTCGAACTTGGTGCATTTCAGGCAAATTTCTTAAAAAATCTTCTTCCCCAGATCCAGCAGGCAGACTCTTTTGATATTTGGTATGCAACATTGTGGGGTGGATCTGATTCAAGTTTGTTCAAATCGGCCCCCCTGGGTTCATATTTGGGCTCAGTATAGGAGCCCGATTTCGAACTTAGTACATTTCAGGCAAATTTCTTAAAAAATCTTCTTCTCCAGATCCAGCAGGCAGGATCTTTTGATATTTGGTATGCAACATTGTGGGTGGATCTGATTGAAGTTTCGTCAAATTGGCCCCCTGGGTTTATATTTGGCTCAGTATAGAAGCTCGAATTCGAACTTAGTGCAATTCAGGCAAATTTCTTCAAAAATCTTCTTCTCCAGATCCAGCAGGCAGAATCTTTTGATATTTGGCATGCAACATTGTGGGGTGGATCTGATTGAAGTTTGTTCAAATCGGCCCCCTGGGTTTATATTTGGCTCAGTATAGAAGCTCGAATTCGAAATTAGTGCATTTCAGGCAAATTTCTTAAAAAATCTTCTTCTCCAGATCCAGCAGGCAGGATCTTTTGATATTTGGTATGCAGCATTGTGGGGTGGATCTGATTCATGTTTGTTCAAATCGGCCCCCTGGATTCATATTTGGGCTCAGTGTAGGAGCCCGATTTCGAATTTAGTGCATTTCAGGCAAATTTCTTCAAAAATCTTCTTCTCCAGATCCAGCAGGCAGAATCTTTTGATATTTGGTATGCAACATTGTGGGGTGGATCTGATTGAAGTTTGTTCAAATCGTCTTCCTAGATTCATATTTGAGCTCACTATAGAAGCCCGAATTCGAACTTAGTGCATTTCAGGCAAATTTCTTAAAAAATCTTCTTCTCCAGATCCAGCAGGCAGAATCTTTTGATATTTGGCATGCAACATTGTGGGGTGGATCTGATTCAGGTTTGTTCAAAACGGCCCCCTGGGTTTATATTTGGGCTCAGTATAGAAGCTCGAATTCGAACTTAGTGCATTTCAGGCAAATTTCTTCAAAAATCTTCTTCTCCAGATCCAGCAGGCAGGATCTTTTGATATTTGGTATGCAGCATTGTGGGGTGGATCTGATTCAAGTTTGTTCAAATCGGCCCCCTGGATTCATATTTGGGCTCAATATAGAAGCCCGAATTCGAACTTAGTGCATTTCAGGCAAATTTCTTAAAAAATCTTCTCCAGATCCAGCAGGCAGAATCTTTTGATATTTGGTATGCAACATTGTGGGGTGGATCTGATTCAAGTTTGTTCAAATCGGCCCCCTGGGTTTATATTTGGACTCAGTATAGAAGCTCGAATTCGAACTTAGTGCATTTCAGGCAAATTTCTTCAAAAATCTTCTTCTCCAGATCCAGCAGGCAGAATCTTTTGATATTTGGCATGCAACATTGTGGGGTGGATCTGATTGAAGTTTGTTCAAATCGGCCCCCTGGGTTTATATTTGGCTCAGTATAGAAGCTCGAATTCGAAATTAGTGCATTTCAGGCAAATTTCTTAAAAAATCTTCTTCTCCAGATCCAGCAGGAAGGATCTTTTGATATTTGGTATGCAGCTTTGTGGGGTGGATCTGATTCATGTTTGTTCAAATCGGCCCCCTGGATTCATATTTGGGCTCAGTGTAGGAGCCCGATTTCGAATTTAGTGCATTTCAGGCAAATTTCTTCAAAAATCTTCTTCTCAAGATCCAGCAGGCAGGATCTTTTGATATTTGGTATGCAGCATTGTGGGGTGGATCTGATTCAAGTTTGTTCAAATCGGCCCCCTGGATTCATATTTGGGCTCAGTGTAGGAGCCCGATTTCGAATTTAGTGCATTTCAGGCAAATTTCTTCAAAAATCTTCTTCTCCAGATCCAGCAGGCAGAATCTTTTGATATTTGGTATGCAACATTGTGGGGTGGATCTGATTGAAGTTTGTTCAAATCGGCTTCCTAGATTCATATTTGAGCTCACTATAGAAGCCCGAATTCGAACTTAGTGCATTTCAGGCAAATTTCTTAAAAAATCTTCTTCTCCAGATCCAGCAGGCAGAATCTTTTGATATTTGGCATGCAACATTGTGGGGTGGATCTGATTCAAGTTTGTTCAAATCGGCCCCCTGGGTTTATATTTGGCTCAGTATAGAAGCTCGAATTTGAAATTAGTGCATTTCAGGCAAATTTCTTAAAAAATCTTCTTCTCCAGATCCAGCAGGCAGGATCTTTTGATATTTGGTATGCAGCATTGTGGGGTGTATCTGATTCATGTTTGTTCAAATCGGCCCCCTGGATTCATATTTGGGCTCAGTGTAGGAGCCCGATTTCGAATTTAGTGCATTTCCGGCAAATTTCTTCAAAAATCTTCTTCTCAAGATCCAGCAGGCAGGATCTTTTGATATTTGGTATGCAGCATTGTGGGGTGGATCTGATTCAAGTTTGTTCAAATCAGCCCTCTGGATTTATATTTGGGCTCACTATAGAAGCCCAAATTCGAACTTAGAGCATTTCAGGCAAATTTCTTCAAAAATCTTCTTCTCCAGATCCAGCAGGCAGAATCTTTTGATATTTGGTATGCAACATTGTGGAGTGGATCTGATTCAAGTTTGTTCAAATCGGCCCCCTGGGTTTATATTTGGGCTCAGTATAGAAGCTTGAATTTGAACTTGGTGCATTTCAGGCAAATTTCTTAAAAAATCTTCTTCCCCAGATCCAGCAGGCAGAATCTTTTGATATTTGGTATGCAGCATTGTGGGGTGGATCTGATTCAAGTTTGTTCAAATCGGCCCCCCCTGGATTCATATTTGGGCTCACTATGGAAGCCCGAATTCCAACTTAGTGCATTTCAGACAAATTTCTTAAAAAATCTTCTTCTCCAGATCCAGCAGGTAGAATCTTTTGATATTGGGTATGCACCATGCTTAGGGGGGTGAGATTCAAGTTTGTTCAAGCCAAGTCCCTGGGTTCATATTTGGGCTCACTGTGGTAGCCCGAATTATAACTTAGTTCAAAATGAGGAATTTTCTTTAAAAATCTTCTTCAGATCCAGCAGTTGGAATGTTTTGATATTTGATATGCAGTATCCTTAAGGGGGAGGGGGGGGGGGGGGATTCAAGTTTGTTCAAAACCATGTCCCTAGGTCCATAATTGGACTCACTGCTTGAATTGTAACTTAGTTCAAAATGAGGAATTTTCTTTAAAAATCTTCTTCTTCAGATCCAGCAGTCAGAATGTTTTGATATTTGGTGTGCAGCATCCTTAGGGGGGTGGGGGGGGGGGAGGGGGCTGAGATTTAAGTTTGTTAAAGGCAAGTCCCTGGTTTCAAAAATGGGCTCCCTGTGGGAGCCCGAAATTATAACTTAGTTCAATATGAGGAATATTCTTTAAAAATCTTCTTTTTTTTTTAGATCCACTGGGCAGAATCGTTGGATATTTGGTTTTAGCTTTTCTTAGGAGGAGCTGATGCAACTTGTTGAAATCAATTCTCTGGGTTGATATTTAGGCTACCTTGTTAGGTGGGCGCCCTTAGGCCCCTTGGGGCCTCTTGTTCCCAATACTGCCCAACCCTACCATAGAGTGGTAAGTCGATAATCTGATTTATTTTCCTCCTGTGCTGTTATGAATTGAAGTTTTCAGGATAAACCAAACCATGTCTCTTTTTGTTAAGCCATCATCAATTCTGTTACTTCTTACCCCTGTCAGTGTTTCAACACTTCTTACTCCCTGTCAGTGTTACAACTCGTCCCCAGAGTTCTGATGTGTTCTATGTGCCCACTGGCACATAGAATAAATTGGAACTCAGGAGACGAACTGGGCACGATACTGGGACAGGTGTACCAGCGAGGGTGACCATAGAAAGTGACGCATTCCTCATAGTCTGCGATTCTTTCGCAAATAACAATTTTATTACATTTTAGCAGGAAGATCAAGTGAGTACAACATGCAGAAGTTCTCTTCAATTACCTCATGATTACATGGTAATTTTGGAAAATGCAAAAAATGTTACAATTAACCCCGGTCTCCACTACTTTTATCCTACAGTCCTGTTGTGTTGTAGAATTAAGTTATCACTGAAACTCCCCCACAAGTAAAAAGGCATTCACATTTCCCAGTTGAATGTGGTGTACAAGACAATTCCACATGGGACATCGTGGTAAAAAAGGTTAACACTTTGTATTTTTGGCAAACCGAATATTCAATTCTAAGCGACGTTATGTATAAACTCTGCCTTCAGTATGTTATTCATGGGTCTTTGACTACTGGAAGAATATGGTATACCTAACGGCAGGTCTCTGATGTGACAATATCTACAGATGTTTCGCATCTTGCAAATTTTGATAAAGCGTTATAGATGCGTAATACTATTCCATTGCAAAAATACATTTTTGCATCCCTTGAAAAAATAATTTGCAGTACAAATTCACACCGTTGTTAAATAAACCTCTTTTTGGTTGTACTGTTATGTATTCTCAAGTTATCAAGCCAACAGTCTAATTGTCAGTCTTCGACGCTGTTGAGGTCTAGAATGTTGGATAAGAGACTTATAGCGTCATTGGACACGGAATTTTGGATCGGTTCAGGGACATTGTCCCTGACTTACCGACACAGTCCAATAATGTCATTAGAACAGGTGTATTATTTATCGACGCTATATATGCATATAAGCCTGCTACCAAGCATGATAGTTTAGTTTCTTGTCCGCAATGCTCATTTCTGCCTTTTTGTCATTTATACGAATAATTTATTTTGGCAGAGCAGGGCATACCGAGAGTTTATATGCGTCTAGACGGCGTGGTTAAAGACTGGAAATATTCTTTTTCGCCGTCTATGTCTTTTCCAACCACAATGTTGGAAACGACAATGATGTCTAGTAGCCTTAACTTAGATGCTTTATCATACGTAATCCACCTTACTGAGGCATTATCATTACGTCTTCAAGAAAAGAATTACGGGATATTATTCTCAATGTGATTTCTTTTGAGGGCAGTAGTTTGTTCACGTATAACTCCGCCCTTCAGTGGCTGATTGGAGTTGGTTAGTCGTGACGCAGCCCTAGCTACATCCACGCGCGTGGATAGTAAGGTGAAGAACTCTCTCAGAGTCGCTTCGTTCTCGGAGAAGCTTCTCTTCGACGGCATCTTTTCAGCAATCCATGAATTGCTCGATTTACACGTTCTCTTGTCTATCTAGTGTTGCAAGAGATTCAGACTGGGGCAAACATTCGGTGGTTGACTCAGAGAGTGCCACTGTAGTTGCCGGATCCGAGTTTTATAATTATGACGGTTGCCAGTCAAACAGGTTGGGATATAATATTGATCCCAACGGATTCAAAGTTCCAGGGTCTTTGGGTTCCGCAGTCTCTAAGCAAGCACTTATCTTCCGCGGAATAATGTTTTTTAGGCTTGCTTTATGTCATTGGATGAACATTATTCAGAAACGCATGTCCAAATCCTGTCCGTTAATTCGACAGTAGTGGCGTATCTCCGGAACCAGGGAGGCACTCATTCGTTTCCGTTATTCAATTTAATGGAAAGAATCCTTCTGTTTGTTATAGTACACCAAGTTCTGTTTTGGTCCGTCATATTCCGGGTCGTCTGATTGTTTTACCGGACTCCCGTTCACTTATGGGTCGCTTGTTGCCGTCAGAATGGACTCTCAACAAACAAGTATTCATTCAGATTTGCTGTCAATGGGAGCGCCCAATGATAATTTATTTACGACACAGCTTGCTATTCAGTTGCAGACGTATGTGTTTGCTTGTCCGGATCTCTGAGTTAATGTTGTTAACGTTCTATTGATCTAATAGGACGGAATGATAGGATATGCGTATCCTCCGGCGCTGTTGTTTCAGCAGGTATTGCTAAGATAAACAACCACAATACATTTCTGTTGATAGCATCTCTGTCTTCACAGAGATCGTGGGTAAATTTACTCTGATGTCTACTGTGGGACTTAACACGAAATCTTCCTCAATGAGAGGATCTTTTTTCGCTGGGAAAAATCGTGTCATCTTTATCACAACCCGCAAGGTCGCAACCTTCACGTATTCCGTTGTGTGGTCCGTATTGCATTGTAAGCATTGTACTGGACGAGCTTTGGACGCGATTTCTTACTATAGGAGATCCTCTTCTTCGCTATTCTATGCGGCTAAAGTGGAGGCTCTTCCGTCGTTGATGTAGGGTTCACTATGTTCATATTGTTGATCCCTCCATACTACTCATTGCAACTTTTTAGTATACTTGTTTGACAAGATCTACTGCAGCCTGTTATTGTTAAGGTCATAGGTTTATGTTACCTCATACCTATGCATCCTATGATAGTTTACAATTGAGTCTTATGTCTCTTTATCTAAGTCAGTTAGTAACTTTTTGATAAATAGACTTAGAATCATTAGATTAAATTCCTATATGGAATTTAACTTCGGTTCTTATTTAGCTAAGTAATCATTTGAGCCTCTGGAAACAGTAGTTTTCAAATTCTGACCTTTTAGACAGTAATTCTGTTGGCTTCTCTTTTACTGAAGAGTCAGTGAGTTTCATGCACTATCGGTGGATGATTTTCACTTTCGTAGTTTCGGAATCACTACTTCCTTTACTATTTAGGTTGGATTTTTGCATAAGAGTTAGGCTCCTAATATCCGGAACCTATTGTTATTAAGGTCCTTCCGTCTTCGTACAGGCATAGGCCTTTACTCTGTCCGGTTAGAGTTTATGTATTTATAATCAGATATCTGTTTATTACTACGGGCGTAAACTTCTTCTGTCTTTGATGCCTATTAGAAGGACGTTACGCTCCATTCTATTGCTAATGGATTCAATTAACTATCTATACTGCTTATGGTATATCTTTGACTCAGCAGTTGTGTTTGAGATTTCGGCTCATGAAGTAAGAGTTCTTCTACATCTTGGGCTTACATTAATAGTGTCGCTATTATAGATTTTTGAAGGCTGCTTATTGCGCTCAGCCATCCACATTCATGAATTTTTATCTCAGAAATATTGAGTCCATTTCTGGAGGCCTCTATTGTTAGGTCTATTATCTACTGCTCAGAATGTCATTCACTTAACAGTTGCTACTATAGCTAGGTAGGCTGTCTGTTTCGGCAGTGACTCCGTTCTGCTGCCCTCTTCGCTCTGGGCCATTTGACCCAGGGCAAGAAAAAGGGGGGGGGGGGGGGGAGGTGTTCCCTTGGGTCACCTGTTTTACTATGAAAACAAGGGGATACCTCCTCCGGAGTTAGTAATTCTGAGCTGTTATTGGGATGGTTGTTTAGTGAGAAGTTTATGTTTTAAAATTCATTCAAGTCTTAGTTTTTAAAGTATAGCTTTTGAATATAGCACGTGTCAACGGACATGATTATGCAATCCTCAGACACTTTTAAGGAGTATAAAGAGTCTCTTTTCTCTAGACTTACTTTATTTATTGGCTTACTTTAAAAATTATTAGTATAAGGATTATACTAGATATTAATAGAGTATGTACATGGATGTATGATGCTCAATTTTGGAAGGTGTTGTATCTTTCTAATTTATCATAAATAAGAAAGATACATGTAAGGCCTAATACTTCTTTTTCCCTAGAGGGGATGACTCTATTTTATATAATTGAGCGTATTCCATATTGCTCTATGTCCTTGGCCCTCCAGCCTTTTTACTATTCAGCTATGTCTGGGTCATTGGTACAGTATAAAAATGTTAAAAAATTTATAGTAATTTATATATTTTTTATACTTACCAATGACCCAGACGGGGATGGCCCTCCCAGGAGTTGGGAACTCTTACCGCCCCGCTGAGTACATAGCGCTTACCAGGCACTGGTTATTAGAATGATTAATGGCGCCAATTTCGGAACGTCCTTGACACTGCGCATGCGCAGTAGAGGTGAAGTGTGGAGGGCCATTCAGGACATGTTTTCTTTGGTTTAGATGCAAATTTTGGGGATTGGGGGGCAAAATTTGTGTTTGGCCCTATATTTTAAGAGTTAGCACCAGCTATGTCTGGGTCATTGGTAAGTATAAAAATATATAAATTACTATAAATTTTTTAACTTTTTAGATATAATTTTGAAACTTATACTTAAGTATGGTTGAGAGATGACAAAAATAGGTTTAGTTTGAATTTCTGTCACCAGGTGGTGCCAGTGGCGCCACTTAAAGACAGATAAAATAATGCTTTCTGATGAAAGGCTCCTAGGATAAGTAATTTTGATTGTTTAAAGTGTTTTCATATGCTCAGGTAGGGTCTCTAGATGTGCATAAAGTTTTTGGATTTTTCATTTCGGCCCCATGTGGCACCCTTAGCACCACTTTTGTCATTAGACATTTGGTTTCTGGCAAAAGGCTTCTAGGGGGTTTTAATTTGAAATGTTGAAAGTGTATTCATATATTCAGGTAGGGTATCTAGATGTGCATAAATGTTTCAAATTTTTTATTCGGCCCCATGTGGCCTTTGTCGTTAGAGAATTGGTTTTCGGTGAAAGGTTCCTGGGGGTTTAATTCGAGCCGTTGAAAGAGTTTTCATATGTTAAGGTAGGGTCTCGAGATGTGCATAAAGGTTTTGGATTTTTGAGTTGGCCCCATGTGGCACCCATAGTGCCACTTTTGTTGATAGAGAATTGGTTTCTGGTGAAAAGCTCCAAGGGGTTTTAATTCGAAACATTGAAAGTGTGTTCATGTGTTCAGGTAGGGTCTCTAGTTGTGTGTAAAGGTTTCAGATTTTTTATTCGGGGCCCCATTTGGACACCATTGCACCACTTTTGTTGTTGGAGAATCGGTTTCCGGCAAAAGGCTCCTAGGGGTTTTAATTCGAAACGTTGAAAGTGTGTGCATATGTTCAGGTAGGGTTTCAAGATGTGCATAAAGGTTTCTGATCTTTGATTCGGCCCCATGTGGCACCTTCAGTGTCACTTTTATAGTTAGAGAATCGGTTTCTGGCGAGAGGCTTCTAGTGGTTTTAATTCTAAAGGTTGGAAGTGTGTTCATATGTTCTAGTTTATAGTTGAAAGTTATAGCTTGGGTGATAACGCCACTCTGCGGGTGATTTAATTACAATCCACTCTCCACGTACTGTAGAACACAGAAACTCAGGGTGACGAACTGTTAAAGACCTGATAGAGGGTAGAGTTGAGACGGGGTCAACTATAGCTAGGAAAACACAGCATGAGAAGTTTCCACCAGATAGGTTAATGGCAGATTTATAAATGACCAAGAATTTTGAAACTCTGTTTTTTTCCTTTCCAGAGGTAAAAATCATTCCTGGCAAAAGCGATGATGATAAAATAACTGATGTTAGACAATGACCGGATAGAAGATAAATACTGATTACTGATAATGCAGGTATTGATATCTCATGATGATGCTTTTCGACAAAAATTAATTCCTTCATTCAATAGTAATTTGTTTTCATACCTTTTTAATTTTATCTTTTTAGCTCACCTGACTGAAAGTCAGGGTGAGCTATTCTGATCACTTTTCATCTGGCGTCCGGCATGAAGGTGGTGTTTGGGCCTTTTTCTCCCAAACCACTGGCCGCATATTAATGAAATTTCATGTGATTAGGGGTTATATAAGGCCATTTTGATTTTTTGTCAAATTAGGTTTCGGCTCATATTGAGTAGAGGGATGGGGCAAAAATGCTCCAATTCTTAAAAAATCTTCTCAAGAACCAGCAATAGCAGAGACTTGATATTTGGTATGCAGCTTCCTTTTGAGGTGTAGACTCAAGTTTGTTCAAGAGAAGTTGGAGGGGCTATATTTGACGATGTTAAAGGAGGGGCAAAAATTTTGGCCCCGCCCCAAATTTCTATTTTCCAAACTGCGAGACCGATTTGAACCAAATTTTACGTGAGTGCTTATTGGGTCATAAGTACCTAATTTATGCAGAAATTTTTTTTCCCATAGCCCCGAGGGAACCACAGGAGCTAAAAATAGAAAAAATTAAAACGCCCATATCTCCAAAACTACACGGCACTGAGAATTCTTATTTGTTGTGAAGCTTCCTTAGGACCAACAGAATGGAATGGTAAAAAAAAATTGCCATCGGTTTTATCATGGGGTACTTTTTGGGGACTTTGGAAGATTGTTTCACATGTTTATTGAAATCAATTGCCTGGGTCCATATTTGGGCTCTCTATGGGAGCCCAAATGTTTAAATTAGTGCAGTATGAGGAGTATTTTTTAAAAATCTTCTTCTTCAGATCTAGCAATAAGAATGTTTTGATATTTGGTATGCAGCATCCTTAGTGGGGTGAGATTCAACTTTGTTGAAGCCAAGTCCCTAGGTTCATATTTAGGCTGAAAATTTGGGGTCCCGTTGCTGACTTAGAAATTTTGAACCAAAATCCCGAAAAATTTTTTTTTGTTTTTTATGCATTTCGGTTTTAAGACAAAAAAAAAAAAAAATTTTTTTTTAGCCTGAATATTTGGGGTCCGGGTGGGACTTCGAAAATTTTTGACCAAAATCCATAATTTTTTGTTTGTTTGTTTTTTATGCGTTTCTGTCAATTTTAAGACAATAAAATTTTTTTTTTTTTACACCGAAAATTTGGGGTCCGGGTGGGACTTAGAAAATTTTGGACCAAAATCTGGAAATTAGTTTTATCGTTTTTTATGCGTTTTAAGAAGACGAAAAAAATTTAGGCTGAAAGTATCTTGTTTGGGAAAAAAATCTGTTTTTTATGCGTTTATCTCAATTTTGGGACGTAAAAGTGCAGGAACTGAAAATAGAAGGAAAATCCTGTGTATTGTGTGGGCACAATCGCTTAATCTAGTTGGTATATGCTTTTCTTAGGAGGGGCGTATGCAGCTTATTTAAGTCAAGTCCCTGGTTTGATATTTACTCTACCATGTCAGGTGAGCGCCCTCAGGCCCCCTGGGGCCTCTTGTTTCTTTCCTGAAAATATTTTCAAATGCATTCTGAAGCCAATAATACTATTTCAATTAGTCATTTCCATAAATAGAAAATACAATTCTGAAAAATACAGCTGTAAAAGTTTTATAGTATTGACCCCTGGGGATTCTTCATTCATGGATACCTCTAAAACGGTTGTTTGCAACAGATTCCTGTTTCGGAGGTGGGCATTCATTGTTATTGATTTTCCTACTCGGTTAATCACCCGATACGTTAAGAGTATTAATTATTAAGAAAATAAACAGGCTCCAAACAAAAACGAACATCACAGATGATCCAGGTTGGATTTGGGAATGTTTGCTTGTTGAAATGACTCTTCTTGCCATTTGCACCACATTTCTATGAGAGGGGTTGAGAGAATAGGAGAGAGAGGAATTTAACATTTTCCCCATGTTGTAAATATGTAGCACAAAATGTGAATTTTTATGCCCCCGATAGGGGGGCATCTTAAATCCGGGTTGTCCGTCCGGAGTCATAACTCTATAATGTTTTAATGGATTTCCGTGAAATTTTACTCAAAGATCAATGGAAGGTATGTTGCATGGCAACACCATGCTCTAGTGACAAAGGTTAGAGTCACAGGAATGGAAAAACTTAATTCTCCCACAAACTGTATTTGTCCGTCTGGGGCCATATTTCTATAATGCTTGGGTGGATTTCCACAAAATTTCACGCAAAGGTCAAAACCAATGGAAGGTCTGTTCAACAGCACCACCTTACTCGAGGAGACAAAGATCAAGGTTACAGGAATGAGAAAACTTAATTCTCTCACAGAATCAGATTATTCTTTCATCCCTAACAAATTCAAAACAAAACTTTTCTTTCCAGTATTATAGGCCAGTTGGCCATAGTTCGGGGGCATTGTTCTCAATACGGAGGTGCGTTAAATTTCTACGCATTTAAAGAGGATGAAAACTTAATGATTAATCAACTAAGGAAAATACTAATTGATTATGCCATGAACAATCAATAGTCAATGATTCGTGACAGCTCTAATTTCCATGGTGCATCATTTCCTTGGATTGCTTGTAATTAATGTGATCGTGGGTTGCCAAACACTCCTTGTATCGATTGTGATACATGTTATTCGATAAGAAATGAATAATGAAATTTTTAGGAAACCAGAAACCGAATTGCATTTTATTCCGAAAAGCACTTCACACCAGGAATTTTTTTTTTCAACTTAATAACCACTACATGTTAGATAAATATATCACCTATGTCGAGCAGGGATTCCACCAGGCATAGACCTAGCACTGTGCCATTGGGTTGAAAACTGTAAAGATTTTCGGAAGGTGGTCTCGACGAGAGTCTATCCTCAGTCTACGGTACCCAATCATCTACCCAATCTGCCACCATACCAACTGAGCCAACGGCAACCCTATAAAAGGTTGGAATTGACTCCGCCAGTATGTTAGTTCACATTTACAATCAGACCACGAGACCGATATTACATAAACATCATATATATATCGTCACATGATGCTCGCCACATCCTGACAATCAAACCAAAATGGGTATCGTATTGAGCTGTAGCTGTTACTTTTTGGTTCACCAGTGCTGTTATTGAAATGATGGTGAAGACTGTTTTTTGTGTGTTCATACAGTCTGAATATGTTCTTTCAAGATAGTATTAAGTTTTTGAAGCTGATTTTGCAAGTTCTTGATATCAAGCAAACCTGAAAATAAGCAGACTGTCATCAGCAAAATGAGGTCCCCAGAGGGTGAATTTGTTGATGCTATCCTGTACAGCAGGGTAACATCACAAAATTTACCCTCTGTGAATCTCAGTCTGAATCAAGGTCTCAAGCCAAAACAGAAAGATGTAAGTAGAGTATAAATTGGCCCACTGTATGGGATAGCATCAGCAAATTCACCCTCTGGGGACCTCATTTAGCAAATAACAAGTTGCTTATATTCAGGCTTGGTATCAAGCAATACATTTACCATCGTAAAATATCCAGGGAGTGCTTAACTTTTTTCTTTGTGTATATTTGTTTGTTGGCTATATCGTCGGTAAGCTTTGGATCACATTAAAATAGTCCATGCATATCAAGTATTGCCTTGTTTTGTTCTTTCAAACAAATATTACAATTGTAATTGTTGGGTTTTATCATTGGAAGTGAGATACTTGAAAAGTCATAGTTCACTGACCAAGATACTATTAAGGGATCTTCCAACCTAACTTTGATCATATTTCAAGATATTTTCTCCAAAGTCCAAAATGGCCAGAAAAAATAACCCCAGTAAATTATATACCAAAATGTTTGAAAAGAAACACAGGAACATGTTGAAACTGACATTTGCCTTGGAACTGCTGCCATGTGGCTGGGGGCACACCGTTTTTTTGACAATACAATACCTTAAAATGTCTGAATGGTTGCATTTTGCAATCCTTACTTCTCGTACAAACTCGGAGATATCTTTTTGTCATTCGTGAGAAGAATGAGCAGTAAGAATAATTCCATTCCATGGTATCTACAATTCCCAAATGCTTCCATTTTGTTTTGGTTTTGTTTTGATGAAGCAGAGGTCAACTCCATACATGTCTGCAACGGATATGGGGGCACAATTGATTTCATCAATGATAAATGAAGAATGTTCAACCTGAACATTTTTGTAATAATTATACACCATAATTCTGTTGAAAATAGTTAATTTCTTATCAACCTACCTTACAATTGTTTACTACAGGCTTTCACTACAGTGGAAGACCCTTACTCAGATAAAATGCTCTCTATTTTAATCTTTCACAAGTGATGTGGGAAAGAAAAGTGGTGTAAAAAACACCATGAAAAAATAAGCCAAAACTGGGCCGAGCTCCATTGGCACACACCCAGTATAGGTCGCTCTTCCCTTAGTAAATCCATGACTTCCGTTAACTAATGCGCAGTGCATCATCAATTCATCATTCTTTTTTTTGTCCGCACACGCGGAGGATGTGTGGCCATTTTTGCTCTACGAAACAGTGATAATTCAACTCGTCGATAATGGTTTTCCTGTGACTGGATTATGGATCTGAAGATCGTATAATAACAGGACTGTGTTATATATATTCTCGTTAATATTTTCAACCACATTCTCATTGTATATTATTTATTATTCCGTTTTCGCGAATGTTTTTTTGACATTGTGTCAATGCGGTTCGACAATGAAATTTTTCGGTTGATAAATTTAATTTGTTATTGGAGTTAGGTGTCAATGAGGGACTGTCTGGACAGGATTTCTTCACTCTGTTGAGGACTGAATTTCTGTTTTTTTCGGGCCCTGTCGGCCGTCTGGGTTCTGTCGTGTACCTGACTGAAAGTCAGGGTGAACTTTTCTTATCACTCATCGTCCTGCGTGAAGGTGGTGTTTGAGCCTCTTTCTCCTAAACCACTGGCCTCATTTTAATTAAATTTCATGTAAGTAGTGGTTATATAGGGGCATTTTGATTTTTATCCAAATTAGGTTTTGGCTCATATTGAGCAGAGGTGTGGGGAAAAAATGGCCAAATTTTTTGAAAATCTTCTTCTAATGAACCACTGGTAGCAGAGACTTGATATGTGGTATACAGAGTCCTTTTGAGGTTTAGAATCAAGTTTGTTCAAGAGAAGTTTGTCGGGCATTATTTGCCTTCGTTATGGGAGGGGCAAAAATTTTGGCCACGCCTAAAATTTCTATTTTCAGAACCGTGAGGTTGATTTGAACCAAATTTGATATGAGATGTGATAATGGGTCATAAGTATGATTGATGCAAACAAAATTTTTCTCATTGCCCCGTGGGAACCTCGGGAGCTAAAAATAGGAAAAACCTTAAAACTGCCATATCTCCAAAACTACACGGCACAGAGAATTCTTATTTCGTATAAAGTTTACTTTTATCCAGTAGAATAGAATGGTTAAAAAAAATGCCTATGTTTGATCACAAGATACTGTTTACAGGACTTCTGAAAAAGTGCTGAGTCAGCACTTTTTTAACTATAGGCAATGGGAAAAAGATTAAAAAATCTTCTTCTCCAGATCCAGCAGGCAGAATCTTTTGATATATGGTGTGCAACATTGTAGGGTGGATCTGATTCAAGTTTGTTCAAATTGGCCCCTGGGTTCATATTTGGGCTCAGTATAGGAGCCTGATTTCGAACTTAGTGCATTTCAGGCAAATTTCTTAAAAAAATCTTCTTCTCCAGATCCAGCAGGCAGAATCTTTTGATATTGGGTATGCAACATTGTGGGGTGGATCTGACTCAAGTTTGTTCAAATCGGCCCCCTGGATCCATATTTGGGCTCAATATAGAAGCCCGAATTCGAACTTAGTGCATTTCAGACAAATTTCTTAAAAAATCTTCTCCAGATCCAGCAGGCAGAATCTTTTGATATTTGGTATGCAACATTGTGGGGTGGATCTGATTCAAGTTTGTTCAAATCGGCCCTCTAGGTTTATATTTGGGCTCAGTATAGAAGCTCAAATTCGAACTTAGTGCATTTCAGGCAAATTTCTTCAAAATCTTCTTCTCCAGATCCAGCAGGCAGAATCTTTTGATATCTGGTATGCAACATTGTGGGGTGGATCTGATTCAAGTTTGTTCAAATCAGCCCCCTGGATTTATATTTGGGCTCACTATAGAAGCTCGAATTCGATCTTAGTGCATTTCAGGCAAATTTCTTCAAAAATCTTCTTCTCCAGATCCAGCAGGCAGAATCTTTTGATATTTGGAATGCAACATTGCGGGGTGGATCTGATTCAAGTTTGTTCAAATTGGCTCCCTAGATTCATATTTGGGCTCACTATAGAAGCTCGAATTCGAACTTCATGCATTTCAGGCAAATTTCTTTGAAAATCTTCTAATCAAGATCCAGCAGGCAGAATCTTTTGATATTGGGTATGCACCATGCTTAAGGGATTCAAGTTTGTTCAAGCCAAGTCCCTGGGTTCATATTTGGGCTCACTGTGGTAGCCCGAATTATAACTTAGTTCAAAATGAGGAATTTTCTTTAAAAATCTTCTTCACATCCAGCAGTTGATTGAGTTCCCGCAATGTTGATCCTTGGGGTGTGTCGTACCCCTATACACGTCTGCCCTCAGATGTTTTGGCTGCCGCCTGTTGCCCCGCTTCGGGTGTATTGGAGGATCATGACCCTTCGCTGGTTAAGAGGGTCAGGTGTGAAGCCACTTTGCTGGTTCGCCCCCATGTCGAACCGGCTGGTACGGGCAGTGAGCTTAGGGAGGCCCTCTCCTTACTCACTCAGGTTCTGTCCAAGAGCCTTCCCGTTGCTTCCAGCGAGGCAGCAAGTGGTTTCCAGTCACCCCCTATGGCACCGCCTCCCGGGATTGGAAACAGGCTGCTTTCTGATCCCCCTGGTGCCTACACCATGGAAGGCGTCGGCTGGTTTGCCCACGATGGGCTATGTGTCTTCCAACTCCGTGGAGGAGTCAGACATCTTTTGATGTCGAGAGCCTGCAGTCTTCTGACTTGGGGGCAGCTCTTGACTTTGTGTTTGGGTTCCTTCCGGACCTCCAACCATCAAACCAGCTAACAGTATCAGCCAGGCAGCGATCATCGGTCGCGCACCTACAGCATTTTCTGCCTTGGACTCTAAGCTGAGTTCCAAGGCTATGAAGGCTCTGTTCTTCACCAGGGTTGACACCTTTTTGCCTCCGGTGCGTTATCATTACTACGATTTCGCCAATCCGTCAGTCTGTCAGACTTTGACAGTTTTGGATCAGGACTCCAATTCCCTCGGGCTTTCCAAGCCCAAGTCTGCCGTCATTCCTATGACGACTCTGGAGTCCATATTGGGCTTATTGAGAGGAATGCTGGGTATGCTTTCTCTCTCCGATCACGTCGTCTCTGCCTTAGCTGCCTATCTGCTTCCAGATGGGTTTGATGATCTACAGGCTCCTTTGAGTGTGCTCTCCAAGGCGCTCATGCATCTTACTCACACGCATGCCTGTGACACGCCTATTTTGGAACTAGTTCGAAGGCACTCTGTGCTGGACACAGGCCGATCCCTTCCTGGGGGCAGCGCGCTGCTCTTCGATCTGCTTCTTTGGCGGGTCCGCTACTGTTCCATGGGTTCCGTGTCGACGGTCCGGGATGAC
Source organism: Pictodentalium vernedei (assembly GCA_031216915.1). Classification (NCBI taxonomy): domain Eukaryota; kingdom Metazoa; phylum Mollusca; class Scaphopoda; order Dentaliida; family Dentaliidae; genus Pictodentalium; species Pictodentalium vernedei. The sequence continues at coordinate 187,217,837 of CM062293.1, forward strand.
GTCCTACATCATTCCAAAGATCAGCTGCTGCTTTGTCAGCTTGATTAGCCTTCTGGGGGAGGCAGGGACCGTTCAAAGCCTAACAAGTGCCCTTCTGCTTCCTCTGCGAAGCAAAGGGCTGAATCTTCTGCCACCGCTTCTATTTCTTACTCACAGGTTAAGGGTAAGCATCGGCAGGCTGGAGAGAAGTCTCAGGATTCTTCATTCAATAGAGGAGGTGGTTTCTCCTGTCGTGGGCCTCGTCAGGGCTCGAACTGAAGGTCCTCACCTCGATTCGTCCCAGGTTGGAGGAAGGATAGCAGAGTTCGCGGACCGTTGGGCCACCATCACATCCAATCCTTGGGTGTTAGATGTTGTTCGGTCCGGGCTGCAAATATCCTTCCGAAGGCACCCCACTCTGTGCAGAGTGCCTCTTCCAACCACAGTTCCTTCAGACATTTTACGTCGGGAGCTTTTGTCCATGGAGATAGACAATCTCCTGATCAAGGGGGCGTTCGGTGGTCGTCAAGAACATTCAGTCAGTGGGGTTTTATTCCTGCCTGTTCTTGGTGCCGAAGAAGGACGGCCGACTCCGACTGGTTATCAATCTGAGTATCCTGAACCAGTCTATCATTGCTCCCAAGTTCCATTCACCAGGGAGATTTCACTTCCAGCATTGACCTGCGAGACGCTTACTTTCACGTTCCGATTCATCGGGTGTCGCGGAAGTATCTCAGGTTCGCTTTTCTGGGGCGAGTTTACCAGTTGAAGGCCATGCGTTGGATGTCGACTCTCTGTTGAGCTTGCTCATGCCGCTAGGATTCAGAGTCATCGAGGAGAAGTCGGATCTGGTCCCTTCTCTGTTGTTTTGTCATCTGGGGATGGCCTTCCACACTCAGTTCAATATGGTGGCGGTTCCCCAGGCCAGGGCTGTGATTCTCTCAGCTTTTCCTCTGACTCTGTCCCAGTCCACATCCGCGACAGCACGGAGTATTCTCCGGCTGCTCGGTCTCTGCGGTTCGGTGACAGATCTCATTCCTCTAGGTTGGCTGCATGTCAGACCTCTCCAACACTTTCTGCTCAGTCGTTGGAGGCCGAATGTCGATTCTCTGGATCTGATGCGTCATTTCCCAGAATCTTCTCATCCTCATCTTCTCCACTGGACGAATGTTCAGTGGATCACGCAGGGTGTCCCGTTGGACTTACCCACGTCCGATCGCGTTCTGACGGCAGATGCCATTGATCTCGGATGGGGTGCAACGTTGGATCCTCTCGGTCTTTCACTTCACGGGATGTGGGACCAGGATCGAGCATCTCTACACATCAACCAGAAGGAGCTTCTTGCTCTTCTTCTGAGTTTCAGGCAGTGGATCCCTCACCTGTCGAATCGTCAGGTCCTTCTGTTGTTCGACAATTCGACAGTGGTTGCTTCATTTGGAACCAGGGCGGCACACACTCGGTTCCAATGTATGAATTGGCTAGGGATCTTCTACTGCTCGCTCAGGATGTCAACGCCAGGGTGGTTGTTCATCACATTTCCGGTCGTCTGAACGTCCGAGCCGACTCCCTGTCCCGATGGGGCAGGTTCTTTTCCACCGAGTGGATGCTCCACATGGTGGTGTTCCATCGATCTCTTTACGTCTCGCTTTCGCCATGAACGCTCTGGCCCTCCTTTGGGACGGTCTTGTCGGCTACGCCTTCCTGCCGGTTCCGATTCCGCCTCAGGTTCTAGCCCAGATATGAACCTGCAGTCGTTGAATCCTTTCGATTACACCCCTGTCGCCTCGGTGGGTGTGGATCAATCTGTTCCGCTCTCTGTTAGTGGAGGTTCCGGCATGTCTCCCTCTATGTCGCGACTTTCTTTGCCAAAGTCGCCCGAGGAGGTTTCAAGTTGACTCGACTGCATTGTGCCTTAGCGCATGTCTTTATCAGGTCCTGTCTCCTCCGTAGTGGTTTTTAGAGACAAGCAGTGGAGTTGCTTTTCTTCTTCAAGAAGGCAGTCACTCCACTGGTTTAGCCTCTTTGGCTGAGTAGAAGGTTCTTCTGTTGATGGTGTGCGATCACTCTGTTGCTTCTGTCATTCCTTCGATCACACCGCTTGCGGAGTTTCTGGTATATGTTTGTTTCTGGGGGTCTCCAGCAATGGGTACAAGTCCATGCTTTGGAGACCTTTTTCATATGTGGTACTGCATTGTTTCGACACTCATCCTTGCCTCTCCAAGCTTGTTCTGCACTTTTCCTTGAAAGGGCCTAGGACTTTGCAGTTTACTCCAAGATGGACACTTTCTTGGGCGCTGCTCTGCTTGGGGGGGTGGGGTTTGCACCTTTATCCTGGATGGATATGCGTTTTCTCACATGCCAGATCTCTCCTGCATCCATTTCTCGATGGATTTGTCTTGCTATTCGTGCAGCTTTCGCTCGTCTAGCTACTGGTGATTGTATTACCAATCGATTTTTTTTGCCACTAGGTGCGTGCATTGTCTTCCTCTTTTACTAACTCTGTCATGTTGTCGGATGTTATACTGGCAGCCTACTGGAGAAATGCTACCTTCTCCTTTTATCTGCGACAGTTGCAGGAGCCGACAGAGGACCTTTGTCCTACGGGCCCTCTTTCTTCGGCTCAGGCTGTTGTCTATCCCAGCCATTCAGCTTTTCTGTCTGTGCGTCGCACTTCACCATACGCCTCATCTTTCATTGTCTTTTACTAATGTTTGTGATGCTATGGTTTGATAGGCCTAGGGATCTCTTCCTCTGTACACGGTTCCAGTGCAATTGAGTTATGTGTGGATTGGTTATGTGATTCCCTCCATCCTATTGTCTATTCAGCCTGTAGTAAACAATTGTAGGTTGATAAGAAATATAAATTTTATAGTAAATTTCCTTTCTTATTATACCTACCGCAATTGTTTACATGAAGGCCGTCCCGTCTTCTTATTCGGGTAAGAATCCTTCCTCCCCGCTGATCACATAACTCCTATGTTGCCGGATTCAAAAGAATGATGAATTGATGATGCACTGCGCATTGGTTAACGGAAGTCATGGATTTGTACTAACGGAAGAGCGTCCCATACTGGGTGTGCGCCGATTGCGCTCGGCCCAGTTTTGGCTTATTTTTTCGTGGTGTTTTTTACAACACTTTTCTTTCCCACATCTCTTGGGGGAAGAAAGAGAATAAAATAGAGAGTATTTTATCTGAGTTAGGGTCTTCCACTGTAGTGCAAGCCTGTAGTAAACAATTGTGGTAGGTATTATAAGAAAGGAAATTTACTATAAAATTTAAATATTCTTGTCAAATTCACAAAAATGATTTCATTGATGAACCAAGGAAGAAAAACTATCCTAATTTATTTATTTTGTATCATGTGGTTCATTTCTGTTGTTCAGTTATGACAACTGTCATTCGAATGCACAACTAAAGTGCACTATGACAACAAAGATTGAAAAAAAATAATCGAGACTGTACACATTAAGAACATTTGTATCAAATAACTGATTTCATTATATGCTAAACGATAGATTATCGAAGAAATTGCAGAAAGATAGAAATCGTATCACCCTCTGTGAAGATATAGAAATTTTCACTTCCACGGCATCAATCAAAATGGTGGCTTTCAAAGCATCACTTCAAGGTGAATACGAGTCAAATTATCACTTGAAATGATCAATTTGTTCTAGAAACATATAATGAAAAGAAAATCTAATGTTTTTTTTTGAGTGGATACTGATCATTTCCACCAATAATTCAACGCGCATTCACCTTGAATTGATGCATGAAATCAATCTGGCCTGAAAGTCTGTAACATAAGTTTTTGGTTTGGTATGTCCTTTCAAAGGACATACCAAACCAAAAACTTATTATATTACAGACTTTCAGGCCATGTTTGGACTAGAAACTTGCCAACTGAATCAGATCGCAAGATGCTATGTGTTCTGAGTATTGATCAAATCACTTTCGCATATCAATGATTCAATCTGGTGTTTACTTTCATGCATCAATTCATGGTTGAAATGAGTGGAATTATCAGATTCTTATAAAAAGCGTATAATAAAAAGAAAATCCAGTGTTTTTGAGTGGATGCCTAAAATTATCTCACTTGTGACCGAGACCAAGGGTTATTTTCGCTCTCACAAGCGCTCACGAAAAATAAACATTTATATTGGTCACTCATGAGATAATTTTTGGTGTACACTCAAAAACATTAGATATCCTCTATTGATTTACAGAATTTGAATGTTCATTCTATCTTTTATTTTGTATAATTTGTTTTGAAAGTATTGTCCTTCAAACGTAAGGTTCAGGGGAATTAAACTGTTACCAGAACCGGCCAATTTTACAAAAATAATAGCTTATTTTTTTTAATGAATCCAATTTGATAGGCAGCCAATGAAAGACAAAACCAAGATTATTTTGGTTTATGAGTTCATTGATCTGTCATTTCATAATCATTTGGGCCTCATTTCAGTAATCTGACCACGAGGGAATGTTTATTATTAATGATACATGTTGACAAGCGATTTTGGTGTTACCAATTTCATGTTACAATCATGTTACTCTTAAGATTGGTAGATATCAATTTGACGCTGAATATAATTGTGTGTCAAAGAAACTTAGAAACTTAATTTTACGATGTTCCAAAATATTACAGCAGATGGACAGCTTAAAGCATTATTGTCCTGTTTCGAACTCTTTTGGGTAGCAGTCTAAACATTGAAATAAAATACCTGAAATATTGTTCAGTTTTCAATCAATTATTTTGGTATAAACACAATTATGACGATTACTATTAATGTTTGTATCGATATATTTTCTTTCCAAACCTTATTATCTAGTTTTATATTTTAAATAGCAGCAACAAAATTATAGTACGAAACATTGGCGTAGTTCTCCATTTCTAAAAAAATGTCATCCCTGAATGAGGAAATTGAAAAGTTGTCATGCAATTTCGACTTTTTCTTGCATCAATGGCATTAACAGTGCAACTTTCCACAGTGAGTGTATTAGGCGTTTTCAATTTCATCACCTTGCAGATTTGAGAAGAGCGTGGTCGTTTCTGCAGTTCTCAGGTCTTTGAAAACAATATTCTTCCTAAGTTCCAAACCGTCGTGTGACTGATTTCCCAAATGGTGAATTCAAATGCAAGCAATTAATTTTTGTTCACTTAATCTTTTTAAGTGTTATGTTCTATCTTTACATTCCACTTGTTATAAAATTGGAAATTTAAAAACTCAGGTTTTCAACGTAAAAATCTTTTTATTTAACACTTGTGCGTAATCAATAAACTTGCATTTTATCCTGTGAAGCAGTGCCATTTGTGATTCAAATGGGAATTTGGTTCATTTTGAGAGATTCATTTTGTTGGTTTTGGGAGAATTTGGGAGTTAGTATAGACCTTAAGGTGCTCTTTAAGTAATGGGAAACTCAGTTTGAATATATGTCATCAAAAATCTAAATGTGATTGTAATTTTATTTGTTTATCCCTATGAATAGTTTTCCACCATTGTGCGCTACAAAATAAATGAAACATTATTACGCATTTTTGATTGACATCCGAAATAACCAGCCCCCATTTTCAAACTAAGTTTCCCATTACTTATAAGGCACCTTAACCCTTTAAATGGCTGTCCATAAATATTTGCGTGAAGAAAAAGTTGGCAGTAGACAAGCAGATGATATAGAGAGCAAAAAATCTGACTCGAGGCTCGGTGATTTAATCCAACAGCTTGACAGAGCTGTTGGATTAAATTATTACTGAACCTTCCAACAAACCAGGATGGTTTCGTCCATTTCGCCAGTGACGGTATTGACTGAAAAGATACCTTCCAGGGTGCCAGTGTTGAAAGGGTTAAGGTTGATGGCAAATAGACAATTCTCTTTAAGACTGCAAAATGAATCTGCGTAAAAACGAACTAATCGCCTTGCCATAAGAATTATATTGATAATGTGGTGTTGAAAAAGGTGATATGCACTTAGAATTTCAATTTTCAGTATTTATAAAAAGTAGAATGTCAAGATGAAACATATACCTTCAAAAAGAAGTCAACCAAAATTAGTCCTAAATATTGTTCTTGTGCAAGCAAGAGGGATATTTATCTTGAATATTGATCTGGTGAAAGCAAGAGGGACATTGTTGTATATAAAAGGTTAATTTTGTTCAGTGTTCACAGGTATTATCTGATTGGTCAGTTCTGTCATCCTTGGTTTTTGGTATGTCGCTTGTGGTAGTTGAATTATCGGACTTGTTGAGTGTTAAATAAAGATGCAGGACCGCCATTGCTTTTCTACTTGATTTTCACATTTCCTACTTAATATCTGGCGACGAGTTTATCCATGTGCGTACATACGATGGCAGTAAATACTATTGCTCAACCACCTGCTTTTCTACATACTCCTGGAGAGCCTCCGATTTTATTCAAACCATGGTTATGTATGTTTGAAAAATTATTTGACAGCCATTAATGGGGAGAAAATGAATGACAACAGAAAAAGGGCTCTTCTGGTCCACTGCCTTGGTACTGAAGGTCAACGTTTGTATTACACTCTTCCTGTTTCAGAAGAATCATAAAAAGGTACTGTTGATGCTTTGCATAAATTTTTCTCACCCAAAGTGAATGTTGTAGCCGAGCGCTATAAGATTCGTCAAAGAGCTCAGCACCCAGGCGAAACCATAGAGCACTATGTTGCAAGTCTACGCGAGCTGATTGTCACGTGTGAATTTCGGGAATTTGCCGATGAAATGATTCGCGATCAGATTGTTGAAACACTACCATACCTCGAATTCGTGAGCGATTGTTGTTGGAAAAAGATCTTACTCTAAATAAAGCCATAGAAATTGCCAATTTAGTTGAACATGCTATTAGTGAGGCCAAAATTATAACATCTAATGAACAGCCTGCAAGTGTAAACTCTGTGCGTCCAAAAGGACTTCATAAATCCAAAATTAGTGATTCCGGGCAAAGGTTTAATTTTCGTCAGAGAAACAACTGCAGCACTAAACAAGATTCCAGTGGAAAGGGCTCTCATGTATTGCATTGTTTCAGATGCAGTTCTAGTGAACACCTTACAAACAATCCGTCGTGTCCAGCAAAGAATGCTAAGTGTAAAACGTGCTTGAAAACTGGTCATTTTCAACGAGTTTGTCGCACAAATTCACACAGTGTCAGTGAGTTAACAGTACCTGAAATAACGGTACTGCACATATCTTCAAGTAATCCACCATTTACAGTTAATACAGTTGGTACCAAAATATTTTGTGATGTTGAAATTACAGTTCCGAGTCAAAATAGAAGTTCGGACTTCAGTTTACTTGTCGACACAAGATCAGCAGTTTTGATTATTCAAGAGAGTGAATACATTAACCATTTTGCTGGTGTGCCTTTGTCTAAACTGAAATCTAAACTTGTTTCCTATTCCAAACGACCTTTACCCATTATAGGTTGCATGAATGCTAATGTAAAATATGGAACCAAGTTAGTCTCAGCTGAAGTGTATATTGTGAAAAGGGGTACATCCATCTTAGGAATGGATTTAGTGACCGCCCTTGAGTTGAATATCTTGGGTGGTAAACTGATTAGTGAAAATAATGAATTTTCTGAAACATTCATAAACAGTGTGACAGAGTCAAATATTTTAGGTGAAGAATGTGATATAAATCAACCTGCTGTTGGCTTAGCTAAAGGATTCGTACACGTGATTAAAACTCGTGAAGGTGTGACCCCTGTGCGACCAAAATTACGGCTGCTGCCTCTTTCTATACGGAAAGAGTATCTGACGTACTTTCTGAACTTGAGGGGGATAAAATCATTGAGAGGGTAGATGCCTCTGAATGGATTTCTCCAATTTTAGTAAGACGTAAAAAAGGAGGTAAAGTCCGAGTTTGTGTAGATCTACGAGAACCAAATAAGGCTATAATTCCGGATGGATTTCCTCTTCCGAGAATCAATGAAATAGTGTCTGAACTTAGAAATTCTCAAATGTTTTCAAGACTTGACCTCAAAAGTGCATATTATCAGATGTCATTACACGAGTCAAGTCGTAATTTGACCACATTTATCACTCATGATGGTTTGTTCCGTTTTTGTCATGTTCCTCTAGGGTTAAATTCAGCACCGTCTGCTTTTCAGAAAATGATGTCTGTTATTTTGTGTGGTTTGTCTGGTGTTCAGTGTTACATGGATGACGTTGTTATACACGGCAGCAGTCCCAGTGAACACGAGAAGAACCTCACAAAGGCTTTACATCATATTACCGATAGTGGCTTAAAGCTTAATCTGGACAAATGTGAGTTTCGGAAAACCGAAATTAATTTCCTGGGTTATCACATAACTGCCCAAGGGATTAAACCAGACACTGATCATATTGCTGCTTTAACTGAATCTGTTGTTCCAAGTAATTTATCTGAGTTGCGTTCATTCTTAGGTTTAACATCTTGGTACAGCCGATTCGTTCCGGATTATGCTACTGTTGTAGAGCCAATGCGAACGCTTACACGTGGTAACGTCCCATTCGAGTGGTCAGATTTTGCGCAGGAAAGTTTCGAAAACGTGAAGTGAATGATAGCTGGAAGCGCTGCTCGGGCGCTTTATGATCCGACTTTGCCAAGCTTTGTGACAACTGACGCAAGTGATGTTGGAATTGGGGCCATTCTCACTCAACGAAACACGAACGGTACTGAAAATACAATATCTTTTACGTCTAGAACACTGAGCGATACTGAAAGAAAATACTCCATTGTGGAAAAAGAGGCACTTGCTTGTGTCTGGGCTATTGAAAAGTGGCGTACATGGTTGTGGGGACATCGGTTTACACTGAGAACCGATCACTAAGCTCTTACTACTTTACTTGCTACAAAGGGAAATGACCGGGCTGGTCTGAGAATAGCTAGATGGTCAGCTAGACTTCTCAATTTCACATATGATGTGGAATTTAAGCCAGGGTCGAAAAATGTAGTTGCTGATTTTTTGTCTGGAAAGCCATTGTTAAATGTTGCTCCATTTCCCGATGAAGTAGAATCTGTTGCTTGTATTTGGTCTGAAAATGAAGCAATTTCTGAAAGTGACTTTCTCTCCGCTTGTGAAGAATGCCCCCTGTTGAGTAAATTAGGTAATCAAATTTTCAAATCTTGGCCGAAGAAGTCAAAATTAGATGTTGATCTACTTCCATTCTACAATGTTCATAATGAGTTATCTGTGCATGGCGTAATTGTCATGCGAGGGTCAAATAAAGTTGTTATGCCTGTTTCACTGCAAGCTAAAATCTTAAATTTAGCTCACGAGAGTCATCAAGGGGTGATTTGCACTAAACAGAGGTTGAGGTCTCTTTACTGGTGGCCTAAAATGGACAGCCATACGGAGAATGCAATAAAAGCTTGTTCAGTTTGTTGTCAGCATGATAAAACAGCTGTTACATTCACTAGTCCTCTTCAACCAACTTGTCTTCTCAATTCTGGGTGGGACAAATTGGCTATCGATATAGTTGGACCATTTGAACGTGCAACTATTGACTGTAAATACATAATTTCACTAAAGTAAATGGCCCGATGTAGCATTTATGTCAAATGTCACGACTTCGGTAGTACTGAAATTTTTAGAGTCTGTTTTCAGTTGAGAAGGTTACCCGAAAGAAATAGTTTCAGATAATAGTTGTCAATTTACGTCAAATGAATTTACAAGTTATCTGAAAGCTAGAAATATAGTTCACATTCGTTCTTCTGTCTATTATCTTCAAGCAAACGGGCAGGTAGAACGATTCAACAGGGTACTGAAAGATTGTCTGCAAACAGCTCTTTTGGAAGGGCGTAATCCAAAAGAGTTTGTAACTGAATTTCTATTGAATTACAGGTCAACTCCCCATGCTGCAACAGGGGAGACTCCTTCGTTGTTGTTACATGGTAGACAGATGATCACGAAGTTGAATATTTTCCGCTCAGATGTTCAGTCAAACTCACTTGAGCGTAGAAATATCCAAACTCATGTCAAACGTTACCAACAGAAGTCAAAACCTTTTACTGATAATGTTAGATCTGCAAAACATCGCCATTTCCGCAAAGGGGACGTGGTACGCACAAGAAATCCTGGGATAATTAAAAAAGGATATTTCAGATTTTCCAAACCCAAAGTTATGCCCCCATGGCTGCAGGTTGAAAATATTAATTGGTCTACTCCACACATTCACTCAGCAGTCACCCCACTTAATTAAATTATGACGCATCATGTTCCCTAATGGGAAAACTGGCCTCTAGGGTTCCAAAGGGTCAAAGATTCGGTGAAATCAGCACTAGACCCAATTGCATTGATTGAAAGAAAATGAATATTTTTATACTGTACCAATGACCCAGACATAGCTGGTGCAAACTCTTAAAATATAGGGCCAAACACAAATTTTGCCCCCCAATCCCCAAAATTTGCATCTAAAACTAAAGAAAACATGTCCTGGAAGGCCCTCCACACTTCGCCCCTACTGCGCACGCGCAGTGTCAAGGACGTTCCGAAATTGGCGCCATTAATCATTCTAAGTTTGGCCCTTCATCAGTTAACATCTGACTGATCTTTGTGCTTATAAATCTCAGTTTAAATGATGCCAGACACATAAATATTAGTGAAATGGTGATTCTAAGGAGGATAGAAAAGGAGGAGAGGAAAAGAATGTGTGACAGAATATTATCAGGGCTGTAACTTAAAATTTTTTAATGAAATTATGTTAAGTTACCTATTTTCAAGGCAGCAGCCATTTTGTTGTCATTCTGATTATTTAGTTACACTGTTTTTTTAAGTGTTTTCCTCTCTCCCTGTCCTTTAAGTTCCCCCTTGCTATTCTCCCATGCTTTTGGCATAGTTTTTGTAATTATTATTACTAAATTTTCTTGGGAGTTTTAGCTGAATAACAGAATGAATTCTGTTCTTTCCCCATGTTTACGTCTTCACCTAGGGGTGGTTAGGCGTTGTGTTCTGCATCTACCATCTGATGTTCTGCAGTTTCTTCCCTGGAAGTCTCTGTTTTGCATCAGATAGTGTATTTTGGTAACTGATTTCGGGCCTGGGTGCCTGGAGTCTTATTTTAGTGTTTTTACACTCATTGTTTACATTTTCAACAGCCCTCTGTGTGAGGGGGGGATTTCTAAAATAATATCTTGATGTTATTTTAATCATAACTAGATACATTATTATTGTTCGTAAGTGTTGAATAAATTGTTTAAAATATTTTTAAAATTTTTGTCCACACTTAGGCTTGGGATCCATTGGGGCTCAAAGTTACTTTTCAGAAACTTGGGCTGTTCTGAAAAAATATTTTTTCAAAATATTTTGATTTCAATTATTTTTTCTATATCAATGGATCATATTATTATTATGTATTTTGATTGCCAGGGGTTAGTGCGAGTACCAGGACTTGTTTTCTTTTCACATTGAAAGGATATTGATCAATTGTTTTAAGAGGAAGTCTTCCTCTGACTTTATTATCATTCTATATGTGGTCAGTGTACTCGCATTAACTCCTGTTCTGTATCGTATGATTTTGATGACAATATGGGAAGCGTATGTCACGGTATGTTGTTGGGGATTTGGACACTCCGGTCCTTTCCCCGCAGGGTCACTCTACTTTATCAATTTCTATTTCAGACGATCAAGATTAGGGTGATGTATCTGTGATGTCTTCCAACAGTGTGCCTCCGTCGTCACAATTAATGAAGGGCTAGCGGAAAAGTGCTCATGTAAATACGCCAATTGCCTAAGAGGACCCTAGTAGGTTCGACGGCCTTTGACGTCCGCTAGCTCGCCCGGTGTAGCGTCCATTCACCGAATGGTTCGGCAGCCGGGTTCGTCCGTTGCGGTCTAGAAGGAATTTTGGGGTGATGCGAGCACTATAAACTAACCTAATGCACACCCAGTGACGGCGGATCGGAGGGAGAACGCAGGAAGCCTTTTAGTCCGGTTCATAGCTCGTTCCGGTCCATCCGGACGGCAAGCGAGAGAGGCCCCTCTCTCGTTCAACAACATCTGGCCCCAGATGTTGTGGTACAAAATGTGTCGTAAGCGGAGCATACGTCCGTTGCTCGGGACGCTCCGTTGTATAGGCAGTCCGCTGAGACTGCTAAGGCTTCCTCTTCTCGTCAGCGCACACGACCGCACCTTGGCTGCGTGACCGCCGATATATTACCAGCTTCGCCGATCAAGGATTCTTCGGCGACCAGGTCACACCATCCGGTAGCCAGGGACACGAGGCCTGCAGACTCCGGACGTTCGCATAGGAAGTGTGCGGGAGTCAACGTACACGGAGCTTCCGGCGGCAATGCATCGTAAGACCGCTACTGCACAGGCCTCGGGAACGGACGTGCTTTCCTTAATAGCACAGTTTATCGCAGCATCCCAGCATCAACTGAATCTGTCGCATATATTTTATCCGACGATGCTGGGTCGGGACGCTCCGCGGAAGCGGGTACGGACGTCCGAAAGTTTCATCCGGTCCGACGGGATACCGAAAGGGATTCGGAGGATTTCGAGCTTTCCCTTTCGGAACAACATATGCTGTTGTGTATGTCATCTGACTTGGTCTTCTCCAGCTTCTTTCGTCGGACCAGAATGCTGCGATGCCGGATAAGAAACTGATAGCGTCGGTGGACTTAGAAATTTTTCGTTCGGTTCAGGGACATCGTCCCTCAGTTCCGACATAGTCCAATAATGTCACACAAACTTTTGAATTATTGAACGACGCTATATATATTATTATTTTATGCTTGCTAACCAAGCATTTCTGGTTTCTTGTTCGAAGAGTTATGGAGATGTCTTTCAAAAGTGTGCCTCTGTCGTCATAGTTAATGAAGAGTTAGCGGCAATAAGTGCTCATGGAATATGTCTATCGCCTACGGAGTGACATTCGCTAGCTCACCCGGTGTAGCGTACATTCATCGAATGGTTCGGCTGCCGGGTTCGTCCGTTGCGGTCTAGGAAGGAGATTTGGGTGATGCGAGCACTTTAATTACTTTAGTACTCACCCAGTGACGGCAGATTGAGGACAGATCGGAGGAAGCCTGTTAGTCCGGTTCCTGGCTGGTCCAGGTCCGTCCGGGCTGTGAGCGAGAGAGGTCCCTCTCTCGCCCAACAACATAGGGGACCGCATGTTGTGGTTCAGATATTTTACATTCGGAGCATATGTCCGTTGGTCGGGACGCTCCGTTATATTGACAGTCCGAGAGACTGTCTTTAATGCTTCCTCATCCTCACACCAGGGCACACGACCGCACATTGGCTACGTGACCTCGAGTATCCGATCAGTTTCGGCATTCAGTGATTCCACGGCGAATAGGTCGCGCCATCCGGTAGCCAAGGGACACGAGGCCTATACACTCCGTTCGCTCGCATATTGGTAGTATGCACGGGGTAGCGATCACGGAGCTTCCAGCGGCAATGCATTGTAAGACCGCTTCTCCTCAGGCCTCAGTGACGGACGTGCTATCCGAGTTAGCACAGTTGTTTCGCAGCATCCCAGCAATTGACAGTTTCTCGGTCGAATCAGGAATTATCCGACGGCGCTGGGTCGGTGCGGTCCGCGGTTGCATCAGGTACGGACGACCGAACGCTTTATAGGGTCCGACAGGATGGCGAAAGGGATTCGAAAGATTTCGAGTTTTCCCTTTAGTAGTATCGGAAGATGCCTTTCATATCTTTTGGCATTATCTTCCAGTGATTATTATTTCGGACTTCATTGCTGCGATCTTGGATAAGAGACTTATAGCGTCATTGGACTCGGATTTTTCGATCGGTTCGGGGACATTGTCCCTGACTTACCGACGTAGTCCAATATTGTCATTACAACATGTGTTTTATTTTTCGACGCTATATATATATATATATACAAGCCTGCTACTAAGCATAATAGTTTAGTTTCTTGTCCGCGTTGCTCATTTCTGCCATTTTATCATTTATACAAATAGTTTATTTTGGCAGAGCAGGGCATACCGAGAGTTCATATGCGTCTAGACGGTGTGATTAAAAACTGCATATATTCTTTTTCGCTGTTTATGTCTTTTCCATTTTCAATGTTGGGAACGACATTATGTATAGTAGACTTAACTTAGACGCTTTATTATACGTAATCCGCCTTACTGAGGCGTTATCATTACGTCTTCAAGAAAAGATTTACGGGATATTATTCTCAATGTAATTTCTTTTGAGGGCAGTAGTTTGTTCACGTATAACTCCGCCCTTCAGTGGCTGATTGGAGTTAGTTAGACGTGACGCAGCCCTAGCTACATCCACTCGCGTGGATAGTAAGGTTAAGAACTCTCTCAGAGTCGCTTCGTTCTCGGAGGAGCTTCTCTTCGACGGCAACTTTTCGGCAATCCATGAATTGCTCGATTTACACGTTCTCTTGTCTATCTAGTGTTACAAGAGATTCAGACTGGGGCAAACATTAGGTGGTTGACTCCGAGAGTGCCGCCGCAGTTGCCGGACCCGAGCGTGGCTGTTATGACGGTTGCCAGTCATACAGATTGGGATATAATACTGATCCCTACGGATTCGAAGTGCCAGGGTCTTTGGGTTCCGCAGTCTTTTAGCAATCAGTTTTCTTCCGCGGAATAATGTTTTTTAGGCTTGCTTTATGTCATTGCATGAACATTATTCAGAAACGCATGCCCAAATTCCTGTCCTTTAATTCGACAGTAGTGGCGTATCTCCGGAACCAGGGAGGCACTCTTTCGTTTCCGTTATTCAATTTAATGGAAAGAATCCGTCTGTTGGTTATAGTACACCAAGTTCAGTTTTGGTCCGTCATATTCCGGGTCGTCTGATTGTTTTATCGGACTCCCGTTCTCTTACGGGTCGCTTGTTGCTGTCAGAATGGACTCTCAACAAACAAGTATTCAATCAGATTTGCTATCTATGGGAGCGCCCAATGATGATTTATTTATGACACAGCTTGCTAATCAATTGCAGACGTATGTGTTGGCTTGTCCAGATCTCTGAGCTAATATTCTTAACGCTCTATTGATCTATAGGACGGAATGATAGGATACGCGTATCCTCCGGCGCTGTTGTTTCAGCAGGTATTGCTAAGATAAACAACCACAATACATTTCTGTTGATAGCATCTCTATCTTCACAGAGATCATGAGTAATTTTCTCTCTTGTCTACTGTGGGTTTTAACGTGAAATCTTCCTCTATGTGAGGATCTTTTTCACTGGGTAAATCGTGTCATCTTTATCCCAACCTGCAAGGTCGCAACCTTCATGTATTCCGTTGTGTGGTCCGTATTGCATTGTAAGCACTGTACTGGACGAGCTTTGGATGCGATTTCTTACTATAGGAGATCCTCTTCTTCGCTATTCTATGCGGCTAAGTGGAGGCTCTTCCGTCGTGGTGTAGGGATCATTATGTTCATATTGTTGATCCCTCCATACTACTCATTGCTATTTTTTAGTATACTTGTTTCACAAGATCTACTGCAGCCTGTTATTATTTAGGTTATAGGTTTATGTTACCTCATACCTATGCACTCTACGATAGTTTACAATTGAGTCTTTTGTCTCTTTATCTAAGTCAGTTAGTAACTTTTTGATAAATAGACTTAGAATCTTTAGATTAAATTCCTATACGGATTTTAACTTCGGTTCTTATTTAGCTAAGTAATCATTTGAGCCTCTGGAAACAGTAGTTTTCAAATTCTGACCTTTTAGACAGTAATTCTGTTGGTTTCTCTTTTACTGTAGAGTCAGTGAGTTTCATGCACTATCGATGGATGATTTTCACTTTCATAGTTTCGGAATCAATACTTCCGTTACTATTTAGGTTGGATTGTTGCATAAGAGTTAGGCTCCTATTATCCGGAACCTATTATTTTAAGGTCCTTCCGTATTCGTATGGGCATAGGCCTTTACTCTTTCCGGGTACAGTTTATGTATTTATAAACAGATTTATGTTTATTACTATGGGCGTAAGCTTCTTCTGTCTTTGATGTCTAGTAGAAGGACGTTACACTCCATTTTATTGTTAATGGATTCTATTAACTATCGGTACTGCTTATAGTATATCATTGACTTAGCAGTTGTGCTTAAGATTTCGGCTCATGAAGTAAGAGTTCTTCTACTTCTTGGGCTTACATTAATAGTGTCGCTATTATAGATTTTTGAAGGCCGCTCATTGCGCTCAGCCATCCACATTCATGAATTTTATCTCAGAAATATCGAGTCCATTTCTGGAGGCCTCTATTGTTAGGTCTATTATCTACTGCTCAGAATGTCATTCACTTAACAGTTGCTACTATAGCTAGGTAGGCTGTCTGTTTCGGCAGTGTCTCCGTTCGGCTGCCCTCTTCGCTCTGGGCTATTTGACCCAGGGCAAGAAAAAGGGGGGGGGGGGAGGGTGTTCCCTTGGGTCACCTGTTTTACTATGAAAACAAGGGGATACCTCCTCCGGAGTTAGTAATTCTGAGCTGTTATTGGGATGGTTGTTTAGTGAGAAGTTTAGGTTTTTAAAATTCATTCAAGTCTTAGTTTTTAAAGTATAGCTTTTGAATATTGCATATGTCAACGGACATGATTATGCAATCCTCAGACACTTTTAGGAGTATAAGAGTCTCTATTCTCTAGACTTACTTTATTTATTGGCTTACTTTAAAAATTATTAGTATAAGGATTATATTGGATATTAATAGAGTACATGGATGTATGAAGCTCAATTTTGGAAGGTATTGTATCTTTCTAATTTAACATAAAATAAGAAAGGTACATGTAAGGCCTATTACTTCTTTTCCCTACAGGGGATGACTCTATTTTATTTTATTGAGCGTATTCCATTTTGCTCTATGTCCTTGGCCCTCCAGCCTTTTTACTATTCAGCTATGTCTGGGTCATTGGTACAGTATAAAAATGTTAAAAAATTTATAGTAATTTATATATTTTTTATACTTACCAATGACCCAGACGGGGATGGCCCTCCCAGGAGTTGGGAACTCTTGCCTCCCCGCTGAGTACATAGCGCTTACCAGGCACTGGTTATTAGAATGATTAATGGCGCCAATTTCGGAACGTCCTTGACACTGCGCATGCGCAGTAGGGGCGAAGTGTGGAGGGCCTTCCAGGACATGTTTTCTTTAGTTTTAGATGCAAATTTTGGGGATTGGGGGGCAAAATTTGTGTTTGGCCCTATATTTTAAGAGTTAGCACCAGCTATGTCTGGGTCATTGGTAAGTATAAAAAATATATAAATTACTATAAATTTTTTAACTTTTATGGTATTTTTTAGATTCATTCGTCTCTATTATTTCAGTAGGTCGGAAAACCGAACCATAAATCCGTTTTTCAAACCAGCTCAATGTTGGGGATTTAATCTAAACATAGTCGACAGACTACTTAAGGGCTAGACTGGTCCCATAATGGTGTAGGATTCCTTACGGAATTAGACTGGTGGTCGGAGTAACGTTAAACATCAAATTAAATAGAATTTTCAATTCCCACGAAGTGCAAAGCGCATATTGTATAAACGAATGATCAGACATTCGCCACAATTCAGCAGATAAAATACGTCTTGAAACTTAAATTGTTTTATCAAAATGTAAAATGCGATTTTCATAAAAGTCGGGCTAATCGCCATTTGTTCCAAACTTTTCCGAAGAGCTTCATGTACGTTGTCGATAAAACACTCATAAATTTGAGCTTAATTTTATTTTATTGGAATTATAAGTAGTTTTTCTTTTTTTTGTTTCAGTTTCCCGATGAAGTGAGATATGGAACCGTATCAATTTGATCATGCAAAACTGAAGTTAGAAGTTTCTATCATTTGGGAAGTGCATTTTAATGACAGTATCTTCAACTGCATAAACATTGTTTTTATATATGAGATTTTAGATGTACACAATATCAAATCCTTTCCCAGCCTTGGAGTATCAGCAGGTTGCTGATAAGTGTTTTGTTGTGTGAGTTTGTGTTTTGTGTATGTTAGAGTTTAACGATTTACCTAACGAATCGGCAGCATCCGCCCACATTATACAAATTCCCCAGTAGGAAAAAAACTTATTTTTCAAAGAGTTTAAACAATGCCATATCATGTGACCCCTCATTGGAACGAGCGTATCAAGCTAGTCCCGATGAGGGGACCCATGATATGGTTTTGTTGAAATTTGTTGAAAAATTTGAAAAAAAAAAAAAATTGAAATATTTAAAATTTGGTGTCTTTGTTGGATAAAGTGTTAATGACTCTTTCAACAGGTGTGAAAATATCGTAAGGGGTCATCATTGTTTGAAGCCAAATGTAGCATCGACGTGTTGTGTGCCTTGGAGCATGTCACTACCTTGATCCCATTTGTGCGATCGGAATTGTCTTGACAAGGACAAAACGCAGATGAGACGCTTTAGGATTGAACTTTCAACCATTAGATCTAAACTTCAATCCACTAATCAAAGTATCACCACGCTCCCCACTACCAGTGTGTTGGTACGCTCCCTACTGCAAGTGTATCAGGACTCTCCCTTGATGGTTTTAAACATTTGTGTAATTAAACTTACAATTTTTATCTCAAGATATCTTTGAAAATTGTAAAATAATCTTAGGAATTTAAATAGCGTGGCTCTGTGGTTAAAGCATTGATTTTAGGCTCGAAAAGCTGTAGGTTCGATCCTCACTTGAGTCATCAACGTTGTGTTCTTCGGCAAGACACTTAACATAATTGCCCAAGTGTGAGCATGATGGCACAGTGAGCTAATTTGTATTGCTCGACAATGGTACACAGATAATCAACCCATGCTTTACCCTGCTTGTGCGATGTTAGATAGTCAGGCAGTCACCTACCACGTTGGTTCTCTTCGGGTATTCCGACTTTCTTTATTAGTAAAACTGTCGGTACGATAGGACCCTGGTTGTTGAAAGTGTCATTAAATCCCAATAAATAAATAAGACTCAGCTTATGAGCTTCAACTGGAATTTTCTTGATGAGTTTCCTTGAACTCACAATACAACAGTTAAGTTTTTGAAGGAAGTTGTACAATTATTTTTGTAGTATTTACGTCCCCAAGGACAAAATCGTGCACTACATGGCGAAATCATGAAACTTGGCATAGTGATGGATGGATGTTGATAAATTTTTTATAATATCCACACCATGCAGTTTACAAAAGGTAGTATACATACTAATCACTTTGTCTCCGTCCCTCCTGCTCATTTCCAGACAATAACTTGTACCCTTGATCGCATGGTGGTAATGTTTCATACACAGGTTACCCACAATGGAGTGATGGTTGAGTTTTGCTTTTCGGAGCTGAAGGTCAAAAGTCTATGTCGCAATTACTATAAAAAAGATTTTTTTTCTGTGTGATACCTTTAGTTTACTTTTTGCATACACAACCTTAACGCCATAGATGGTCTACAAGGTGATGATGACTTGATTGTGTGTCATCTATAGGTCAACGCTCAAGGTCATTTATTACAAATAGAATTTTTTTTGGTGGGCGAGATGTCCTAATGCACAATTGCAGACTGAATACTTTCCTAGTGGATTACGAATGACTCTTTATTTACATCAATTTCGATGAAGCTTCCCAGTTTGTCGGTACTGATATGCCAGGAACCATTCTTTGCCTGTGAATACTGCCACTCTCCAACATATTTCCTCAGGTAGATTGCTTGATTTCTAGTGCAAGTAATAATAATAACATAATAACACTTTGGCCAGCCGCTGATTTGTCGCGGTTCTCGGACGAGAAGGCCATGGTTACCCCTGTACTCCCAACTGCCTCCCTATTCCCACGCTTCTCCTCTCCTCCCAACACTCGGAGACGAACTGCTTGATGATATCCCTTGTCCCATTCTTCCCAATCTCTCCGATTAGCATATTAACCCTCTCCTTTGAGTCTCCCCCTGACCACATGTCCTTCATTCTCCCATCCCACTTCCCCATTATACTCCCAGTGAATCTCATTCTTTTAGGCTGATACTTTGGGCATTCTAGAAGAAAGTGTTCCAGGGTCTCCACCATGTCCAAGTTACACATCTGGCACTCCCTTTCACCGTCTTTCCCAATTTTTCCCCTCAGCTCCAGGGATCGCGACCTCAGCTTGAACAACAGTGACCCACAAAAGGTGCCATCAAGGTACTCTTCAAAACCTGGCTTCTCTTCATCACGCAGGCCACCCAAAGACCTCTTTGATTTGACCCCCTCTCACCAATTACGGTTACAATCCTCCATGACCCTTTCTCTGACGATTTTTTTTACCCTGGTTTGCCCCAACGTCCAGGTCCGAGATTTCCAATGAGTAGTTCTCTACTAGCTCCCTCATTTGGACCATCCACCCCGTTTTGATATTTGAGTTGAAAATTCTCAGGAACATTACTTTACACCATCGGCTGTCGGGGAGATTTACCAAATAATTAAGATAACCGAGCTTCAACAGGTCTATCCTGTCCTTGATCCTCATCCACCCAAGCTCACCCCTGATTGCTACTAGCGCTGCGGCATTACTCGACCCCGTTATCCATCGGCCTGCATCGTTCTGCAGGATTTCCAAGCTCTTTACGGCCGTCTGGTTTAGGGGTACCACTTCCGTACCGTATGTTATACTTGGCAGCCCCACCATTTCCCAAATGGTTTTCCCCACGAAAACCTTATTGAAACTGTTTCTCCCTATAAGTTTCATTTGGTTAAGGATTCGCTTCCCCTTCAGAATCAATTTATTTGTGTGGTTCCGGTAGATGCCTCTTGCTGTAATGTTTATATTTACCCCCAAATACTCGTAATCACCCGTCTCTCCCACACTGAGAAGTTTGCTGCTCCCTTCCGGAATGCAGAACTCACCCACTCTCCACCTTCGAGTGGGGTCCACTTTGCGGCCCACAGGTATAACTTTGCTCTTGCTTTCATTAAGTTCGAGTTTCCATTTGCTCCCATATTTCCCAGCAATTCCCAGCATTTTCGTTAGCTCCTCTTCGCTTTCTGACACTAGAACCATATCGTCTGCAAAAAATAGCCCTGGGATCTTCAAGTCACCAACTGCTACCCCCTCCTCGCTACGCAGGAGTTCATCTCCTAAACCTTTGATGTACAATGCAAACAGGATCGGCGAAAGGATACACCCCTGTTTTAGGCCTATCTCCATAGGCACACGTTTCGTTGTAATGTTTCCCAGGCTAAGTTCACTCTGTACATCTTTATATAATGCTTTCATAATTCCAACAAACTCGCCTCCTAAGCCCATAGCCTCCAGCTTGCGCCACATACCTTCCCTCCATACTCTATCGTATGCCTTCTTGATATCCAAAAAGGCCATAAACATCTTTTTCTTTTTTGCTTTCGCGGATTCTATCATTTGGGATAGTGTGAAAAGATGGTCAGTAACTCTCCTTCCCTTCCTGAAGCCATTCTGGATTTCTCCAAAAAAACCCTTCTCCTCAATTACCTCCTCTAGTCTCCCATAAAGGACTTTACAGAACACCTTTCCAATGTTGCTACTGACAGAGATCCCTCGATAGTTATCCAAAACTTCTTTTTCCCCCTTTTTGTGAATAAATGTCACTGAATAAAATGTAAATATCATGTGTGTCAGCAAGCTGTCACCGTGAATAGATGTATGCATGAGATGTGATTTGTGCATAATTCTGGCATGTTTGTGGTTATCTTGGTTTGAGCACAAGGATGACAGCTCCACCCAACATCTTCCCTTGAACACCCAGTGTTTCTTTGACAGAAGAATCGCAGCTACTGAGAGGCATGCCCTAAGGTATGACCCGGTTCCTTGTCCAATATATCTTGTATCAGATAAGGATAGAGGACATGGCTTATTGGAGCAGGCGAGGAAATTCTGCAGATGTCTCAAGTCCAGCATGACTGGCGATGTATAATCTGTCAAACAGTGTACACTTGTTTTCAGGTAACAGATCTTGTACCTGAAAAAAAGTTGTCTCTGGAGTTCCAATGTGTTCTATGTGCCTACTGGCACATAGAACACATTGGAACTCAGGGGATGAAGTGTACACTGTTTAATAGAATATACATCTTGTTGGTATTGCTGCCATGTTCTGCAATTGTCCATGCGGCTTGCATAGTTATTGTTTCTACTTCTCTCGACGTGCTTTTGACAATACATCTTGGTTTATGATAAACGAAATATCCAGAATGAACAGCACGACCCCGTTTTCTAGAAAAGGGCCTCCAGTGTCTCCTTTTCTTGTGGTAAAGTTTGGAACAGCACCCACAAAATGTTTTATGCAGTTACATCTTGTCATAGGGTTTGAAATATGTTACAATGAAATTCGACCCCTGCATATAAATGTACATGTCTGTATCTCAGCGGCCCAGTAACCATCTTGTTCACCTGTTAATAGCAGATCTACTACCAAAGCGGAAAGGAAATCAGTTTTTAGCTCACCTGACTGCTAGTCAGTGTGAGCTATTGCCATCACTTGGCGTCCGTCGTCCGTTAACTTTTGCAAACTTGGCTTCTTCTTCACAGCCATTCAGCCAAATTCAAACATATATTCCACAAACCATCCCTGGAGTATACCCTTTCAATTTTGTTCAAATGAAACGGCTGCCTTCTTTGGGATCTGTTCAATGATGCCCAAGCCTAAAAATCTTCTTCTCATGAACCACCAGGGAGATTGCCTTGATATATGGTATGGAACACTCTTTGGTGTTGAAGATTAAAAGTTTGTTCAAGGGAAGTTGGTAGATCAATATTTGGGCTCTCAATGGGCACATACCTATTTTGGGCTCTGCCCAAAATTTCTATTTCAAGAACCGATGCGCCAATTTGAACCACATTTGGCATGTAGTATAAGTGGGTCCAAAGTACTTGATTGATGCCCAAAAATTTTTTCCTTCGCTCCGTGGGTACCCCAAGGGCTAAAAATAGAAAAAAATTCAAATGCCCATATTTCCCAAACTACATGGAACTGTTATTTTTTGGTATGAAGCATTCTTTTGACCAGTAGAATGGATTAAAAAAAAAAAGGCCATCGGTTGTGTCAGAGTGTTCTGTAGGGGGGGGGGGGGGGGGGGGGCGTTGCGTTTGAAAAAATGCTGAGTCAGCATATTTGCAAAAATTAAAAAAAAAACTTTCTTCAGAACCGCTGATCAGAATCTTTTAATATTTGGCATTATTTGGCATACAGCATCCAAATTAATAATTATGCTGGTACCAAACATTGGCAGCTGCCTAGTTACAAATGTTTAACCCTTTGAACTCAAGAGGCCTCTTTTCGTACCAGGAACTTGATACGTCATAATTCCATTACGTAGGATGGGTGCTAACTGCGTGTGTCGGGTAGACCAATCAATATTTTCAACGTGTAGCACCAGGGCTGCACGTTGAAAATATTAATTAGTCTACACCCAAATAATGAATATGGACTCTTCTAATTACTGTCATTGAACTGTCATGGAAGATGGCATCAGAGTTCAAAGGATTAACCCTTCATCCTGTGCACACGATATCAAAATTTATTATTTTAAATATTATTTTTTTTAATTTTTTCAAAAAATTTCAACAAAAACCATATGTGACTCCCTCATTGGAACGAGCTCCACGAGCCGGCAGATGCGTTCGATTCATTGGATAATTGGTTAACGTGCAGTGTTTAGTGAATTAGCCCCTTGGGAATATTGTATATTGTATAGTATTGCAGTCACATCACCCTAGATACTCAGTGACCTTGAAAAAAAAACAAACTTTCCGGTGCATAATTCCGTTTGGAACTTTGAGAAACAAAGTGACTACAGTGGTCAGTAGAGTAAACGGATAGTTACATTATAATTGGGAATGGACAGTGCATTGGAAGAACCCAACCGTATTTTGCACTGGGCCCACTTCCCAACCTTTGAATCAACCTGGAAATAAGGACCGGAATTCTGAGTGGTGCGTTAACCTGCAGCGAAATAAATACGATTCCATCCCTCCAATACGCCACCATTCACTAATAAACAGTTGCCCTTTAACTTCAATCTGATTGTGAGTTAGGTTTGATTTCGAATACCTGGCATGATTCGATGCTTTGATTCGAAATTTGATCAACTCTGAACATTTCCGATTCGCAGGACTCTAATCTGAATATCACACACATGTATTCCTTGAGTATCCACTTTTGCACTTGTACCAGGGTGGGGGGGGGGGGCACTAAAAATTTGCAAGACGTGACATCCTATTTTTTATTCGGCTCCTTTTCACACCCACCCACCCTCTACGTGCAAACTTTCTTCTACCGTTCTCAGACACCCACCCCCCACTCTCCCATTAAAATCCAAAATAAGCTTATAAACTTAGTAAGCACAGCTGTCTCTAAGGGGGTTTTCATAATGTTCTTAACCCTTTACCCAATGTAACGACCAAAACCGCCAGCGCTATTCTCAAAAATCGCCAATTAATTTTTATTATTTTTTCATTTTTTGTCTCAAAAACATAGGTTATGACCCCTTATTGGAACGAGCTCGTCGAGCTCGGTCCAATGAGGGGTCATAACCTATGTTTTTGAGACAAAAAATGAAAAAAAGTAGTTATTCAATCATTTTTTGGCAAGTGTCGTCTGCTTTTCATGTTAGGTAAAGGGTTAAACTGGTACCACCTATTTAAACCTCTGTGGGCTGCTGTGGGCCATAGTCTACAAATGACCAGCTGTTCATTATCAGGCTTGGCCAGAGCAGGTGTCCATTTTTGGGAACAAATTTTCATTTGAATTGTTCCCAAAATATTGTCTGCACATTTTCTACATTTCGAACAAGACACCCACCCCCTACTAACGTGTGACATTTTCCCAGTTTAAGCCAATATTCTCACATATAAAGCCTCATGATGTTGTATTTATGTTAAGAGTGTGATGTACAACATCATCTTTAAGGTTTGAAACACAAATGATGGGATATATTAGCTGATATATTGATATATTTTTAAAAAATTGCACATGTTGGAAATGCACATTTTTGGCGCACTCAAGAGAACCACCCACCCCCATGTCACGTCTTGCAAATTTTTGGTGGCCTCCCCCTGCTTGTACCCTCATTTTTGGAAAGGCCTGATTGTGGCTTCTAGCACTCGATCACTTAAAAAACTCCTTATTATTTTTGATTTCCATTTTAGTTGTTCTATTTTGATTTAGTGTTGTGTGATCGCTGTTACAAAAAAAAAATATCAGCGAAATCAACATGGAAGCTCTACTATTTAATTGTAGGTTCTCACAATTGGATTTTAGGCATAGGCGACCATTCCATCAGGAATACAAAATAAAAATAAAAACCAACTCCCTCATTCTTTTTAAAAAAATGCCTGAGAATCAATTATTTAATTTTGTTTGGCCTAATAGATTCCAATTGAGCCGGAGGTATTTCATGAATATGAACAACCAATCGAGTGCGTTGAGTAACAGCACGGGACAAAGGTTGTTTAAATTCATGAAATACTGACAGCAAGGTTTGTAACTTACTTACACCCTGTCCTTTGTTAAATCTTCAAAACACACAGACTCAAGTAGTACACTCAGTTGACCCCAAAAAGGCAATGGAGCCAGGGTCCAAGATAATGACCTACATTTTCTACATGTAGTAAACAAGTTTTGATTTACTAGTACAAGGCCTGCCAAACCACGCATTGGATCTACATGTAGTAAACAAGTTCTGATTTACTAGTATAGGGCCTGTCAAACCACGCATAGGATCAACATGTAGTAAACAAGTTCTGATTTACTAGTATAGGGCCTGTCAAACCGCCCATGGGATCTACATATAGTAAACAAGTTCTGATTTACTAGTATAGGGCTTGTCAAAGTGCGCATGGGATCTACATGTAGTAAACAAGTTCTGATTTACTAGTATAGGGCCTGTCAAACCACACATGGGATCTACATGTAGTAAACAAGTTCTGACTTAATTGTATAGGGCTTGTCAAAGTGCGCATGGGATCTACATGTAGTAAACAAGTTCTGATTTACTAGTATAGGGCCTGTCAAACCACACATGGGATCTACATGTAGTAAACAAGTTCTGATTTACTAGTATAGGGCCTGTCAAACCACACATGGGATCTACATGTAGTAAACAAGTTCTGATTTACTAGTATAGGGCCTGTCAAACCACACATGGGATCTACATGTAGTAAACAAGTTCTGATTTACTAGTATAGGGCCTGTCAAACCATGCATGGGATCTACATGTAGTAAACAAGTTCTGATTTACTAGTATAGGGCCTGTCAAACCATGCATGGGATCTACATGTAGTAAACAAGTTCTGATTTACTAGTATAGGGCCTGTCAAACCACACATGGGATCTACATATAGTAAACAAGTTCTGATTTACTAGTATAGGGCCTGTCAAACCATGCATGGGATCTACATGTAGTAAACAAGTTCTGATTTACTAGTATAGGGCCTGTCAAACCATGCATGGGATCTACATGTAGTAAACAAGTTCTGATTTACTAGTATAGGGCCTGTCAAACCACACATGGGATCTACATATAGTAAACAAGTTCTGATTTACTAGTATAGGGCCTGTCAAACCATGCATGGGATCTACATGTAGTAAACAAGTTCTGATTTACTAGTATAGGGCCTGTCAAACCATGCATGGGATCTACATGTAGTAAACAAGTTATGATTTACTAGTATAGGGCCTGTCAAACCACACATGGGATCTACATATAGTAAACAAGTTCTGATTTACTAGTATAGGGCTTGTCAAAGTGCGCATGGGATCTTCATGTAGTAAACAAGTTCTGATTTACTAGTATAGGGCCTGTCAAACCACGCATGGGATCTACATGTAGTAAACAAGTTCTGATTTACTAGTATATGGCTTGTCAAAGTGCGCATGGGATCTACATGTAGTAAACAAGTTCTGATTTACTAGTATAGGGCCTGTCAAACCACACATGGGATCTACATATAGTAAACAAGTTCTGATTTACTAGTATAGGGCTTGTCAAAGTGCGCATGGGATCTTCATGTAGTAAACAAGTTCTGATTTACTAGTATAGGGCCTGTCAAACCACGCATGGGATATACATGTAGTAAACAAGTTCTGATTTACTAGTATATGGCTTGTCAAAGTGCGCATGGGATCTACATGTAGTAAACAAGTTCTGATTTACTAGTATAGGGCCTGTCAAACCACACATGGGATCTACAGGTAGTAAACAAGTTCTGATTTACTAGTATAGGGCCTGTCAAACCGCGCATGGGATCTACATGTAGTAAACAAGTTCTGATTTACTAGTATAGGGCTTGTCAAAGTGCGCATGGGATCTACATGTAGTAAACAAGTTCTGATTTACTAGTATAGGGCCTGTCAAACCACACATGGGATCTACAGGTAGTAAACAAGTTCTGATTTACTAGTATAGGGTCTGTCAAACCACACCTGGGATCTACATGTAGTAAACAAGTTCTGATTTACTAGTATAGGGCCTGTCAAACTATGCATGGGATCTACATGTAGTAAACAAGTTCTCATTTACTAGTATAGGGCCTGTCAAACCGCGAATGGGATCTACATGTAGTAAACAAGTTCTGATTTACTAGTATAGGGCCTGTCAAACTTCACATGGGATCAACATGTAGTAAACAAGTTCTGATTTACCAGTATAGGGCCTGTCAAACTGCGCATGGGATTATAAATGATTCGCTGAGTTGTGTACCAACCCCTCCACACACCTTGAGAGGTGTGACATAATTCCTATTCGTATCTGCTAGTACCTCCCCCGCTTCAGTTATCGAGTATGGTTATGTATCTATTCGATCCTTGACCTCAATTGCATTGTTCCCCAGCCCATATCCAGGCAAAGAGGGGTTCCACAGTCTCTGTTAGTGCAGAGAGGTAATCTTTAAGGTCGGCTCTAACCGCATCCACCACCTACGCAGCCACACATCGCCCTTTGGTGTCCATATCTCTTGCCTGGATCTCCTACTAATTTACATGAATTCACGGAAAGGTGTTTGCTCACCATATGGACCCTCCCATCCAAACCCACAATACCCCATAACAATCCTGACAAAATATTTGTATTTTGGATCTCTGTTTGGTGTTGTTGGTCAAACTCTTAGTTTACTTGTTGTGGAAGACGGATTGTGTAGCCATTGTAACAGCTTCTTCTTTGAGATGTGTTACTAGTGACTATTTTTTCAGTCTTGCTCCTCGCCTCTAAAGAATTCTCACTGTGATCTTGGTCGTGAGAACAAAGTTTGGTTGCTTGTGGACAGGGGCGCCCCATGGGACTTGGTGGACCTGGAGTTATAAACGTGTGGGTTCCTGGACCCATCAGGCCAGCCAGGGCTTCGAAGTTGTTACATATATGTATACCAGAGAAAGCAAAAAATACGTGTTATGCATTTCGGAAACACTCGTGTTTGGCAAATTTAGGCCGAACTTGTTACTTTACATCTCTGCTGTCTTTCCCTCTTTCTCTTCCTGCGTTTCTTCCTTCCCTCTCTCTCAGCACCCACGCACAAACACGCACCTTTCCAACATATTTAAGTAAGAAAATGTTTCCCCCAAAATAAAGCTGAATCCAGAAGCCCGGAGCCCTCTGGTCATACGTCTCCATCTCTCCCATAAGGTGGACATCCCCGTGTTGTGGATGTCCTCTGCATTATTCTACATCTTGGCTGTCTTCCGGCTTGCCTTCGGGAAGTAAGTTTTTGTAACCAACGCCTGGGTGAAAGATGGCTATAGAGGGACTAAACTTGACTATACTTATGTTGTGGTTATGATACAGCAATGAGTATTGAACATGACAAACACAAGTTAGTTAACTATCGTCCATTGGGTGCAACGAGGTGGCATCTGCAATGCTAAAGTCTCCTAAAGTGAGCCACATAGATATAAACGATTGGCTAAACTTGACTTCATTCTTGTGTTGTGGTTAATAGATAGCCCTAAATGATGAACTTGACCTTAAACACAAATGAATACATTGTGCTATTCCGTCTCTGCATTATCTCTACCTGCAGTGGGGCCTTTATTGTTGCCCTCTCTCTCTCTGCTGTAATTTTGTTTGACTCTCTGTAACCAAACTTGTCTGCGGGACGATGCTAGTGCCCAGAACAGATTGCATTTCCCTTCACTCCCATGTAAGGCGGGTTGTGCCTTATCTTGACCTGCATTATCCCCACCAACTTTCTTTTCCAAACAATTGCAATACATTTGCAAAGAAGTCGCCACCATTGTTTTTCATCTCCAGCCATCCCACTAGCAACAATTTAACACTTGGAGCCTTGAGTTCTTTAATTGGAATTGCAGTACCTACACCATGCTGGTATAGCGAATGGGCGGATCCATATTGTATTTGTAGGGAGGTTTGGTAATAACTGAAGCCAACAGCCCTATAGGGCTGTTGGATTAATTTAATGATAATCCTCCATCATTGGTTGTTTGCTAACGGACCGCCGAAATATCTTTTACGCAAATGTTTATGCTTACCGGGTTGAAAATATTTTTTAATTCTGATTTACCTGGAGAGAATTGCAGATGTGCGTTTTATACCACGCATCCCACATTGTCTCCAGCCCACCCTTACAAGAAAAGTAAGAGCTGGGTATATTGTGTAGAGTGTTTTTTTTACACCTTTTGCTTGAAGCCGTTCCAAATACTCTATCTCATCTGAATTTCCGGTCGCCATCCCTTTTCCTCTTTAATACCGCGTGTACCTAGTCTCGCACTCCAATCTCCCAACTAGCAACAAACCAAATTTCGGTAGGTAGTTCTAATTTACCAGTGAAGAACTGAGGATGCGCCCCTGTTTTACACAGCGCAGTCCAAATTGTCAACAATCCACTCCAACCAGAAAAGTAAGAATAGGGTACAATCTGTAGAGCGGTAAAGATACCCCGAACACAACCTCGTTGAAACTGTTCCCAATACTCACTCCTGCACTAAACATATGTTGGGTTAAAAATAAATCCTAATCAACTGGGTTGAGTGATTATGAGCCCATTCGGGTTTGTATTCACTCAACTCAGTTGACGAGGTTGGTTTTAACCAAACTGATTTTAGAGTGTACATGCATTGCTGTCCGCCACCTCGTTTCAAACCTTGTGCACACGCTTGCTCAGAAAGCACAACCCTACTCGTATTATCACCAGTCTCTCCCAGACTGTTTGAAAAATGGTGAGCGTCATATGTCCGGGGCAACAACTCTTCGTTAGAGGTGAGTGGCTCGTCTGTATATTGCTATCTTATAGTTCCTGGCTGCATGCTCTTCACACACCCTAACTCGCCAGCAGCGAAGCAAGGTCTGTTTCATATTTCGACTTGTTTGTAGAATCCAGAAGCGCAAGCTTGAAACTGATTTCATCGCTCCTCTCGTTCAAGTGGGTTTTGCTCTCAACCATATCTCAGCACTGTCACCTTCCATCGATACTTGCGTGCTTCTGCGATTTACCCGGTCCCATCATTCCAACTTTGCACGGACACAACCAAGGCTTGCGTACATAACAGTAAGGTTATGTCCTGCCTCTATTGCTCTCGGCCCTAGCCCTACCCGAATTATCAGCATTTTTCCTAACCCCGTTATTTATAAGATAGCATTGCAAACAGTTGTATCGTTTGGTCACCTACGAGGAAACTTCGAAATTGAAGCAGTGCATGTTTACTGAGATACGTTTTGTTGCACTAGGTTATGATCGGGTTACCCATGCCTGTGGTCGGAACCCTCTACCGTGAGCAGCACAGGCATAAACTATTGGCTTCCTTCACCTGTAAACCTCCGACACGATATGACCTTGGCTGTTGAAAGTGTCAAAACCCAAATAAATACAAGAGCTTATTATTTTGTAAAGTTTGGGTTTCTGTCGGTTTGGAGAACAACACTAGATGAAGGTGGAGGGTAGACCTTGGCATACTTCATTTCTCTGCCACTAGGTCATGAGTTCTCGCCAGGATTGTTAGAGTCAGTGGATTCGAGAAGCCGATCTTCGCTCCCGAAACTTTTCACTTGACACAATGGGGTGATTAGTGAATAACTGGTAAAGCATGTGGGCGAATGGTCCAACAACTCCCACTTGGTGGTTTGGGCAATACAATATAGCTAAGTACCAACCAGACTCTACAGGTTAGAAGGGATGGCAGGATGTGAAACATTGTACAGGTTCGTGCTCATTATTTCGCTTCAAGAATGTTGGGGGAGGCACCGAGGATTAGGTCGGGTGGGGAAAATGTAGGTTTCCATACTAATGTCGACCGATCCCAATGTGCCTCCCAGGAAATTAGCGTTGTGAACCCGGCCCAACCCATCGAACCCACACAAACTCAGACATTTTGATAACATAATTGTTGGAAGTTTTCAAGTGAATGACTGCAGTATTTAGACCCGTTCAAACCACCCTTGACCCAAGGGAACGGGATTTTGTTCCCATGCTTGCGTGTACTGGTCTAGTCGTTAACTGCTAGCCTGTTGAGACGTCAGGGTTGTCTTACGAACCTACGCCTTTCTGAGATGGGTGAGTTGTTCGACCATTTATACTTTAGTTGCTCCCCACCCCGCCATGTTTTACTAGTCTCACACTTATTTCGGACTGAGTGACCTGTGAGATCAATACTACCATACATATAACCTCAATCGCTTGCAGAAAATGTGTGCGTTTGTTACCAGTCGAATCTTTCACTTCCCATTTTCGAGTCCCCAGATAGTCCGTCTTTCGGAGAATTCCTAACCGTGCACACTCCAATTACAAACCTCAAGTGTCACTCAGTTATTAGCGGAAAAAATACGATCCATAAAAGTATTTCTCTTGAAACCCTTTTCCAATTGAAGTAAGGTATCTGATGAAACGAATACTGGCCTTTTTACTTTAGAAATAGATTGCTGTAACCAACTTGCCCTTGGATAGCTGCGGGATATTGAGCGTTGCCAGATTACTGTCGCAAATAAAGTCATGTTTTATTGGATTGATGCCCTCGTTTCAACCCCCCCCCCCCCCAGGGGGTGGAGGGGGGAGCAGTGCTTACCTACTGCAGTCAACATGTTCTGCATTACTGGTAAAATAGGACCCGGAACCAACGCATGAGGCAGATGTCCTCTAAATTGGGCAGCATAGGTATAAACGATTTGCCAAACGTGTCTATACCTATTATAACATGGTATGGTCAAAAAGCAGCGCGATATCTCGGTGGTTACTGAAACCGAAAATACCTCTTCGATCCCACCAGAAGGCACTTAATCCTGATTGCCCATGGTGGCACTGTGTACTAGTTCCCACAATGAAGCACTGGCCGTTCGGTTAGGAAAAGGCTTAAACTCAAAATAAATTTTCCCAACATCAATATGCCTGTTGCTCGTAGCTAGTTATTTTTCAGTTTTGGGAGGTGGGGGTCTGCCCATTACTACCTGCAGTGGCACCCTTTCCATTCATGAACGGACAATTCTTTGTGGGGAATTGCAATGGATTTATTCAGTCATACTACTATCAACATCCATTTTTTCCTTTTCAAGCCCCCACTAATTGCCTACATTAATAACACTGGCTGGCCGCTGATTTGTCGCGGTCCTTTGGTGAGAAGGCATTGGTTACCCTTGTACTCCCTTCTGCCTCCCTATTTCCACGCTTCTCTCCTCCCAACACTCTGAGACAAACTGCTTGATGACATCCCTTGACCCATTCTTCCCAATCTCTCCGATTAGCATATTAACCCTCTCCCACTATCCACATGTCCCACATTCTCCCATCCACTTCCCCATTATGCTCCCGGCGAATCTTATTCTTTTAGACTGGTATTTCGGCATTCTAGAAGAAAGTGTTCCAGGCTCACCGCCACGCCCAAATTACACATCTGGCACTCCTTTTCACTGTTTTTACCAATTTTTTCCCTCGGCTCCAGGGACCGCGACCTCAGCTTGAACAACAGTGACCCCCCCCCCCCCCCCCAAGGTGTCATCAAGATACTCTTCAAAACCAGTCTTCTTTTTATCACGCAGGCCAAAAAAAAACCTCTTTGATTTGACCCCCCTCTCGCCAATAAAGGTTACAATCCTCCATGAGCCCTTCTCTGGCGATTTTTTTTTTTACCCTGGTTTGCCCCAATGTCTAGGTGCGAGATCTCCAATGAGTAGTTTTCAATAAGCTCCCTCACTTGAACCATCCACCCTGTCTTGATATTTGAGTTGAAAATCTGTGGAACTTAACACCATAGGCTTTCGGGGAGATTTACCAAACAATTGTGATAACAGAGTTTCAATAAGTCTATCCTGTCCTCCTTGATCCTCATCCACCCTTGATTGCTTCTAGTGCTGCGGTATTGCTCTGCCCCGTTATCCATCGGCCTGCATCGTTCTGCAGGGTTTCCAAGCTCTTTACAGTCGTCTGGTTTGGGGGTACCATTTCTGTACCATATGATATACTTGGTAGACCCACCATTTCCCAAATGGTTTTCCCCACGAAAACCTTATTGAAACTGTTTCTCCCTGTAAGTTTTATTTGGTTAAGGATTCGCTTCCCCTTCAGAATCAATTCATTTGTGTGATTTCGGTAGATGCCTCTTCCTGTGATGTTTGTATTTGCCACCAGATACTCGTAGTCACCTGTCTATCTTACACCAAGAAGTTTGGTGCTACCTTCCGGAATACAGAACTCACCCTCTCACCACCTTCGAGTAGGGTCCACTTTGCGGCCCACAGGTATAACTTTGCTCTTGCTTTCATTAAGTTCGAGTCTCCATTTGCTCCCATATTTCCCAACAATTCCCAGCATTTTCGCCCCCCTCTCTTCGCTTTCTGACACTAACACCATATTGTTTGCAAACAATAACCCTGGGATCTTCAAGTCCCTAACTGCAACCCCCTCGTCGCAGTGCAATAAGTTCATCTCCTAAACCTTTTATGTACAATGCAAAAAGAATTGGCGAAAGAGTACACCCCTGTTTTAGGCCTATTCTCCATAGGCACACGTTTTGTTATGTTACCCGGGCTGAGTTCACTCTGTACATGTTTATATAATGCTTTCAGAATTCGAACAAATCCGCCTCCCAAACTAAGAGTCCATAAATGGTTTGTCTCCATCCCCGAACGGCATCATCTCTCGAGTATCTTGTAGGAATTCCACAACTTTACTGCTTCCTCAAACATCATTCCTACTTCCCTGAAAACGAAGGTTGATCTTGCATATATCGCTCTGTAAACCCCCTCCACGCCTGTTTCCATTGTTTTCTTACACTCATCGGGGGGGGGGGGGGGGGGGGGGGGGCCTAGAATTATATAGTTTGCATGGATCAGCTGTTGCAATTTCACATTACTGCCACATTTGGCGAAAATTGACGTGTCGAGACGCCAAATTTCTCCAGATGGCATCCGATGGGGCTTATTTGTCCAAACTTTCTCGGGTGAGGGCCCGACCTCACCCGGCGAATTAAAAAAAAAATGTCTTCCCTGCCCCCAGCAATGGACTGTCCTCCACAATGATTTTTTTTGTTTTACAACTTGCTTCTCCTATCCCTACCAACAGAAGGCGTCATATAATGTTGGTGCACCAAAAGGTCCGTGTCCTCCTCCCAGTATAAATAATCGCTGCGCGCTTGTCTCATTCCTTGACCTGAACAATAAGGTTTGTTTGGAAGGAAGGAGTGGCATCAGACAAGCACCTCTTCAGCCTGACTTGCTGGCAGAAAAGTCTGCATCGTCCTATTAATATAGGGTATTAACCACCCCTCCGTCATTCCTTAAAGTAGGAAACTGACTCGTGTGGGTGGGAAGTCATACCGCTCGCCCTTAATTGTTCCGCGTACTTCCATCCTCAAACTTTCCTGCAAGGTTACCAAGTATATATCCAGCGAAGATGCATGATTTACCATCTCTCCCTAACATCCCTCTCCATAAAATGCGTTCTCCTTCCTGTATTTAAACTCTTTTCTCCAATCCATTTCTGTTGTACAGAATTCCGTCTTGACAGCACAGATTAAAGGATGCGCTCGGTAGTTAGCCTTCCAACCTCACCCCGACTTGAAATCAAAAGGTTGTGTACTCATTCCAAATTGGATTTGCCAGCGCAACCATTCTATGATTTCAGAGCATTGGGTGCCTATCCGTGCCATTCTGATCCACTAACTGCACCTCGCCCTCTAACAGTTGGTAACCCACAGCTTATCGCCGACCTTGGAGAAAGTGTGAATTGAATCCAACTTATGTATATAACATCAAAGGTCATAAACGCATTTCTACCTGCATTTTGCACGAATAGTTAATTGCCCGCATTCTCTTCTCTCCCACCTATCCCTCAATGTTTTTGTTGAGAGGTAAAGATGTGTACGAGTTGTAAACAAAACTCTGCGCAGCTTGCCAAATCCCACCTCCACACTGTTGATATGTGGCCTGGGTGCCACATATACCTATACGCCACCCTCACCCACGTGTTTTTGTTTTGTGTTTTATGAATTTCCCACCCCTTTTATAGGGACAAGAGTGTTGTGTATAAGCCAGGCTGTATCAACGGTGAACATATCACCAAATCTAGCCTTAAACCCTGATGGGATAGCCCCACTATGGAAGTTTAACTGGTAGAGTGCAAAATTATTTTTGGTCCTTAGAATTGTTTTGAGCATCTTTGCCTTGTTACAGTTTATGGGAGAGTGTCTGGCACTCTCCCATAAATTGTAACAAGGCAAATCGTAACAAATAAAATAATTTAACTTCAAAGGTAATATGAAACACATCCACAGAATATGAAGCCTTTAAATTGTGGTACCGGCACTTCAGAAGAAAGCCCAAATATGGGCTTCCAGCACTCTACCAGTTAAAGTGCGAGGAGTTAAACTGCATTTTGTATGTGGAAAATGAGCCATTTGTGAGGAAATCCCCACCCTGTATATGCCCCTCTGAACACAGGGTTGAAGAACATGTAAAATTTATTTATAAATGTATTTTTCAATTCATTAATATGAAAATGTAGAGATGGCACTTGAATAAAATGCATATATTCAGAAATCCTATGTGTTATTTCTCTTTCCAGTTATATCCCTTTAATTACAGCCGACAGGCGGAGCGTGAAGCAAAATAAACCACTAACATATTCAAGTATTCAATAGATTGCGTAATCCTTTGTTGCGTAACACTTTGTTGTGTAATACTTTGTTGCGTAACACTTTGTTGTGTAATACTTTGTTGCGTAACACTTTGTTGCGTAATAGGTTTCTTGCGTAACACTTTGTTGCGTAATAGGTTTCTTGCGTAACACTTTGTTGCGTAATCGATTTCTTGCGTAACACTTTGTTGCGTAATAGGTTTCTTGCGTAACACTTTATTGCGTAACACTTTGTTGCGTAATAGGTTTCTTGCGTAACACTTTGTTGCGTAATACTTTATTGCATAATACCTAATTGCGTAATAGCTTTGAGTAATATTAACGCGTTACAAAGCAAATTTATAGGGCATTCTCTTTTGTTGAGGCCAGTGAACACACTCCACGGAAGAGGAAACACCAGATATGTCCCACTTGTGAATGCAAGACGATATACCGTCTGTCTAACGTTTTACAGGGCCCGAGTAAGTGTCAGTTCCTCCTCCCTAAACAACTCTCAACAAATGCCGTGATTGTATCACAAATCTACCATAGCGTTTCTATTTATGTCAGAGATTTTACAGCTAAATATCAGTCTCCCAAAATATACATTTTTCGAAAAGATTGTCCTGAATCACATTAAAACACAATTTTCTTCAATTTTAGGATAACTAATGCTGTCAATTGTGTCCACGCATTTAGAAAATATAAATAATCATGGAAAAAATCTGACTCCTAAAATTCAATACACAATCTTATTCAGAACAAAGTTTGTATTTTTCAATATGAAAACTGTACATTCAAATCCGCTTAAAATGTAATGTACCGCCTGCTCACACTGACAGTTGACTCAGCACATACTAGATAGATCTGAATGTACAGTTTTCTTAACATTAGTAAACCTCGTTCCTATTAAGATTTGACTTTGAATTTTAAGAATATGTGTTCCATGATTATTTATATTTTTATGTGATTTAGGACATTAGTGAAACATTGATACATTGTTTAGGATTTTGAGATTATTATTTTGCGTTTAATGTCCGTGATAAAAATACAGAAACATAAATTTAGTAACAGCTCCTTAGGCCTGTACTATAATAAGTGCTGCTTGGGGAGTTGGCGGAAACTTTCCAAAATCCGTCTTGAGTAGGCTGTTGTAAAACATTAGACAGCATACCATGTATAGGATTTATTGCGATGTTCCCTCTGAGAAAGGAAAATCGCTTGACAAGTTCCATCGATGTAAAAAAGACTGAGTCTAGAAGATTAAGTCCTGCTTTCTATCAACAAATCAAATATTTTGGGTGAAATTTCTAGTGTTAGACAGACCTTCACAAATGAATGGATGAACAATTGACGTTTGACCTCCAGAAATGACGTCCCCCAAATACAGAAATCTCTTTTAAGAAATAAAGACGAGTCAGAAACATTGGATAACTTGGGGAAAAGCAAAGTTATTTACCGGGACAATCGCAAGAAGCTCCCCTGGTTACAAACTAAGGAAAACCGCCAAGGAACCACTGATAAGTCGACGGCCACAGAAATATGTGAGTTTCAGTGGAAAAATTAGATTCGCCAAGCTATCAGAGAACTCATAAACGTCGAGCATGACCTATCCCCCTCCCCCCCCCCCCCCAAAAAAAAAGAAAAATAACAATAACGCTCCGTCTTCCTGCTAACCTTTAATAAACTATTTTTATTAAAACAACTATGGTCAACAAACACAATAATTGAAATTTAAGTGGTAACAAACGCATTTTACAAAATGATTTTACAAAGATTGTGTGAAGTTCAGTGCATGTACGTGAATAGTGAGTTTAATACAAAGATTTGTGAAGTTCAGTAGATGTACGCGAATAGTAAGTTTAACTCTTTCAACGCTGGCGACCTGGAAGGTGTCATCTCAGTCAATGCTGTCAACTCTGAAATGGGCAAAACCATTTGTTGTTTATTGGGAGGTTCAGTAATAATTTAATCCAACAGTTGTGTCGAGCTGTTGAATTAAATTATTACCGAACCTTGCTTCGGATTTTCTCCTCTTTGTATCGCTTTCTCGTTCACTACAGATTATTTTTTTCTTCACGACAAAATTTATGCACACAGTGTTGAAAAGGTTAACACCGAACGGCGTTTCCACTCCGATAATAATTCTAATCCCGTGAAAAAAACCCGTAACAAATGCAAGGGAAGTCTTCGGTCAATTGAGTTCCAGGTTGAACACAGTCTGGATATCGGGGAATTCATAGACTTGAGCCTGGAAACAATCACTTATTTGTCAATAAATGATTTAGCTTTGTCATTTACATCGAAATGTATGCGGTGGTTCAAAACCTTTTATATGCATGTACACTTTAAAATCAGTTGGGTTAAAATGAGTGAATATGAACCAAACTCTGTTTATATTCCCTCAACCCGGTTGATTTGGGTTGATTTTTAACCCAACTGATTTTAGAGTGTAGCATACATCCAATACAGTACAGTCGCCGTGGATTGGTCGTGATCCACGCGCGGGCAGT
Organism: Pictodentalium vernedei; assembly: GCA_031216915.1. Lineage (NCBI taxonomy): Eukaryota > Metazoa > Mollusca > Scaphopoda > Dentaliida > Dentaliidae > Pictodentalium > Pictodentalium vernedei. The sequence continues at coordinate 187,256,278 of CM062293.1, forward strand.
GATGCGGCCGATGCCCACGCATGCGTTTACCAGGTAATAAAAATGATCACCAGCAAAATTTTAATTAATGAAGCTAAGGGTTGTACCCTTAGCTTCATTAATTTAATTTTTTGATGATTATTCCTATAATTAGTGTTTGGAATCTAATATCATTGCGTCCGTGGAAATATTGCCTTCCCGTGGAAGTGACCAGTCAACGGCGGTCGTACTGTATGTTAGATTTTGAAAAGGTTATTTTCTAGAAGACTTTTTTTAATGCTTTCGCCCATTACAGACTTTTAAAATGACGGAACCTCATATGGGGGCCCAAAATAAAGACAATCTCGTTCTGATTAGGCTCCTCCGAAGGGGGGGGGGGGGGGAGGGGTCTTACCAAAAATCAATCGCTTGTGCTGTATAGGTTTGGGAAAGAAGGCCATTTGAAACTATTATTCTATTTGTCGCGGGAATCTCACGAGAAACCTAGATATTTCTTTAACCGTTACTGAAGTGCACGTCGTCCATTTAAATCCGGTTTATTCGTCGGAAACTTGAAAATTGGGCGGGGTCAGAAATCTTTACCCTCCCAGAACTGAAAATATTGTTTTTAAAACTTCTCGTGGACAAATTTAAGTGTATACCTCAAAAGAAAGATGAATACCACATATCAACTATTTTTTAATTTTGGTAATCAGCCGCCACCGCAACCCGGCGTGGACTGATCGGGTCTACGCCCCATTAATCTCCCTAACCATACGTAGACCAGAAGAGGGTGAGTTATCACTCTCCGCGAGTTGCATCGAGGCATTTGTCTGCTGCAATTTGCCGTGAAAAAAATGAATGGTGGGTTATTTACTCCCAACAGTCTTCCACACGCTCCAAGTGGTGTAGAAGAATCCCACCTGCGTCAACCGCGTTGTGTCCCTGGGCGAGACACTTAATCCCAATTGCCCACGTGGGGGTAAGGTGGCGTTGTGTACTAAGGCGTGCTGCATGTCGATGGTGCATCGTCTTCAACCCATTCTTTCCCGGTTTGTGTGGTGTTAGAACGTTGGGGACTCTTGACAGTTGCTCGCCGTTGCTCGGTGGTTCTCTCTGGGTACTCCAGATTCCTCCACCCGTAAAACTGTCAGAGACGAGGTGACCCTGGCTGTTGAAAGTGTCATTAAACCCCAATAAATGAATAAATAAATACATAAGTTGTGTAGAAACTGAAGGGGGCCACGGTCCTAATTCTAATTGATTATGGAGGCTTCCAAAGAAAGTGTACACGATGAGCACACCTTCCAAGAAGCCTATAGTCAGCCATGCAGAGGTTTTAATTCTGAACCCACTGAGTATTTTCAAGATATTTTTCATCAAATCTGGTCATGACTGCTGTGCAGCAGCTGTGACAAGATTTGATGAAAAATTAATCCAAATGTAAAATAAGAAATCCTTGGTGAAAAAATCCATTCAATTTTCAGGGTGAAGATTTATCATTTATCATATGTGCCCAAATTATACTTATTTCGGTGACAAAAGAAACCCTGTGCTGGGCAGGAATATCTACCAGCAGCATTCAAAGAGTTAAGATTTATTTATTTATTGGTGTTTAAGGTCACATACTTCTGAACAATGGCTAATCATGACCACAACATGGAAATAAAGTCAAGGTCAGTCAATCGTTTATACACATGTTGCCTATTTTAGATGACGTGCACCCAAGCATTAGTGACTGGGTCCTATTTTACCAGTGAAACAGAGCTTGTTTACCACTGTCAACAAGCACTGCTTCACATCATGGGGTTCCCTTGGGGATTCAAAGAGTTAATCCCTACCACATCAATCATGCATTGGAGGGGGGGGGGGGAGGGGGGGGGGGGTGTTTAAAGTATTATTTGACAGTAATTAAATTACTAAGTAAATAAAATAAATGGCAGATATCCTTCCTGTAGATATATGTAGGTACACCTGTCGACAGGAAAATATCCGTCCTCTAGTTTATTATATAATAATAATTTAGAACTGTATAATTATAATATATTATATTATATTTGTATGTAGGGATGAGTATGTGTGTGGTGGGGATGTGTGTATATGTGTGTGTGTGTGTGTTGATATCTCAATATCATGTATACATATAACTAAATCAAGATCATGAAAGATTATAATAAGAATTCATTAAGTTTACATTCAATTAGTACATAACAGAAGTATCCAAAACCTTTATATAAAGATATTTTTTTTGTCTTTCCGTAGCAGAACCCAGCTAAGCAAATATATCCTAGTGGGACCTTAAGGAAACGAGACAAACTGACAGATAGCCCACTGATACCACCCCCCCCCCCCCCCCCCCCCCCAAACTCATGCCCTATGTGTCTATTTTCTAAAATAAAATAACTTGTGTTGAATTAGTTGCTCAAAAGTGAAATAATATTGACTTGGGCAGATATGCAACTGACATGAAAATATTCTGTAAACTTTGGAATTCAATAAGATTTGAGTTTTCATAATTATGTGACCTTGACCTTTTGTCCTTCGGATCTGATGTTGATGCATAACACATCTTTCCTTTGTCACTGGCTTGTGTTGTGTTACGGTAAAATCCACCAGCCATTATGATGGAGTTCTCATTAAGACAATTTTCCAGAAAGCTGACAAATAGACGAACAGAATGATGGACAGATAGTTGGATGGACCTGGTGGTGTCACGCTACACACATTTTCTTCGTACTTTTGTGAAATTGCATCAAAATCTACCCATTTTTTAGAAAGTTATTCATAATCCTGTGACCTTCACCTTTGTCGGTGGACTTGATGGTGCTGCACAAAACACCATCCCTCTGTCCTTCACTTGTGGGTCAAGTTTTGTGCAAATCCACACAGCTATTATAATGTTATGAATACGAAAGGGTATTTTGGATGAACAGACAATATTCAAAGGACGGATAACTCAGATTTAAGATGCCCCTCAACCTCCTCCAGCTGACTCACTAAGAATGTCTTACTTAAATGAGAATACCCCCATGTAAACTGACTGAGGCACAACACACATAGGACGACCCAGAATGACGGAAGACAGAACTTTGTGTCCAAGTGCTACAACCCTGTTGCGGCACATAAGGACAGAGTCTTGAGGATGTTTTCTACTTATACACTGGAACTGATTCCTAATATTGACTACAGATTCGAACAAAGGCAAATTTGTATGGTTTTAACCCCAGAGGCCTTTTCCAGCCGGGCCACAAGCTACGTCACAATGTCATTAAGTGAGATGGCTACAAGGTGAAAGTGTGCTATAGACCAATCAATATTTTCAACGTGCAGCCCTATGGCTACACGTTGAAAATATTAATTGGTCTAACCCCAAATAATATGGCCTCTTCAACTGCTGCCATTGAACTGACATGGAAGAAGCCATCAGGGTTCAAAGGATTAAGTCAAATAGTTAGCTAGTAGGCTAGATAGTGAACACAGGCCATTTAACTTACATAGGTGCAGCATGGGGGAACTTTCTATGCAGTGAAAAATTCCACTTGAACATTTCTTCAATTATTTGTTTATTTATTGGTTTTTAGTCACATATTTTAAAAAAAAAAACGATTGACTAAACATAAAACCAAGTTTAGTCAATCGCTTATACCCATGTCGCCCATTTTAGATGACTTCCACCCAAGCATTGGTGACTGGGTCCTATTTTACCAGTAAAACAACCCTTGTTTACCACAGTAAACAAGCACTGCTTCACTTCCTGGGGTTCCCACAGGGTCTTCAATTATAAGAGAGTTCACTATGACACTCCAATAAATGATAACAATATAAATTTGTATGAATAAAATGTTGAATTAAAACAAGAGGCCCCAGGGGGCCTGAGGGCGCTCACCTGACATGGTAGCCTAAATATCAACCCAGAGAATTGATTTCAACAAGTTGCATCTGCTCCTAAGAAAAGCTTATACCAAATATCCAAAGATTCTGACCAGTGGATCTTAAAAAAAAAGATTTTTAAAGAATATTCCTCATATTGAACTAAGTTATAATTCAGGCTCTCAAAGGGAGCTCATATATGAACCCAGGGACTTGGCTTTAACAAACTTGAATCTTACCCCCTAAGGATGCTGCACACCAAATATCAAAACATTCCGACTGCTGGATCTGAAGAAGAAGATTTTTTAGAGAAAATTCCTCATTTTGAACTAAATTACAATTCGAGCTCCCACAGTGAGTCCAAATATGGACCTAGGGACATGGCTTGAACAAACTTGAATCTCAACCCCCTAAGGATGCTGCATACCAAATATCAAAACATTCCGACTGATGGATCTGAAAAAGATTTTTAAAGAAAATTCCTCATTCTGAACTAAGTTATCATTTGGGCTCCCACAGTGAGTCCAAATATGGACCTAGGGACATGGATGGCTTGAACAAACTTGAATCTCACCCCCCTAAGGATGCTGCATAACAAATATCAAAACATTCCGACTGCTGGATCTGAAGAAGATTTTTAAAGAAAATTCTAATTCGGGCTACCACAGTGAGCCCAAATATGAACCCAGGAACTTGGCTTGAACAACTTGAATCTCACCCCCCTAAGCATGATGTATACCCAATATCAAAAGATTCTGCCTGCTGGATCTTGAGAAGAAGATTTTTTAAGAAATTTGCCTGAAATGCACTAAGTTCGAATTCGGGCTTCTATAGTGAGCCCAAATTTGAATCTAGGCCGCCAATTTGAACAAACTTGAATCAGATCCACCCCACAATGTTGCATACCAAATATCAAAAGATTCTGCCAGCTGGATCTGGAGAAGATTTTTTAATAAATTTGCTTGAAATGCACTAAGTTCGAATTTCGAGCCTCTGTACTGAGCCCAAATATAAATCCAGGGAGCCGATTTGAACAAACTTGAATCAAATCCACCCCACAATGTTGCATACCAAATATCAAAAGATTCTGCCTGCTGGATCTGGAGAAGATTTTTGAAGAAATTTGCCTAAAATGCACTAAGTTCGAATTTCGAGCCTCTGTACTGAGCCCAAATATAAACCCAGGGGGCCGATTTGAACAAACTTGAATCAGATCCACCCCCACAATGTTGCATACCAAATATCAAAAGATTCTGCCTGCTGGATCTGGAGAAGAAGATTTTTGAAGAAATTTGCCTGAAATGCACTAAGTTCGAATTCAGGCTTCTATAATGAGCCCAAATATGAATCCAGGGGGCCGATTTGAACAAACTTGAATCAGATCCACCCCACAATGTTGCATACCAAATATCAAAAGATTCTGCCTGCTGGATCTGGAGAAGAAGATTTTTGAAGAAATTTGCCTGAAATGCACTAAGTTCGAATTTCGAGCCTCTGTACTGAGCCCAAATATAAACCCAGGGGGCCGATTTGAACAAACTTGAATCAGATCCACCCCCACAATGTTGCATACCAAATATCAAAAGATTCTGCCTGCTGGATCTGGAGAAGAAGATTTTTGAAGAAATTTGCCTGAAATGCACTAAGTTCGAATTCGGGCTTCTATAATGAGCCCAAATATGAATCCAGGGGGCCGATTTGAACAAACTTGAATCAGATCCACCCCACATTGTTGCATACCAAATATCAAAAGATTCTGCCTGCTGGATCTGGAGAAGAAGATTTTTGAAGAAATTTGCCTGAAATGCACTAAGTTCGAATTCAAGCTTCTATAGTGAGCCCAAATATGAATCTAGGAAGCTGATTTGAACAAACTTGAATCAGATCCACCCCACAATGTTGCATACCAAATATCAAAAGATTCTGCCTGCTGGATCTGGAGAAGAAGATTTTTTAATCTTTTCTCATTGCCTACAGTGTTAAAAAGTGCTGACTCAGTACTTTTTCAAAGTCCTGAAAAAAGTACCATGTGATCAAACCGATAGGGATTTTTTTAACCATTCTATTCTACTGGATAAAAGTAAGCTTTATACAAAATAAGAATTCTCTGTGCCGTGTAGTTTTGGAGATATGGCAGTTCTAAGGTTTTTCCTATTTTTAGCTCCCGAGGTTCCCACAGGGCAATGAGAACATTTTTTTTTGCATCAATCTACTACTTATGACCCATTATATCATCTCATATCAAATTTGGTTCAAATCGACCACACGATTCTGAAAATAGAAATTTTAGGCGAGGCCAAAATTTTTGCCCCTCCCATAACGAAGGCAAATAATGCCCGACAAACTTCTCTTGAACAAACTTGATTCTAAACCTCAAAAAGACTCTGTATACCACATATCAAGTCTCTCCTACTGGTGATTCATTAGAAGAAGATTTTCAAAAAATTTGGCCATTTTTTCTCCACACCTCTGCTCACTATGAGCCGAAACCTAATTTTGATAAAAATCAAAATGTTCCTACATAACCACTATTTACATGAAATTTAATTAAAATGTGGCCAGTGGTTTAGGAGAAAGAGGCTCAAACACCACCTTCACGCAGGACGACGGACGAAGAGTGATAAGAAAAGCTCACCCTGACTTTCAGTCAGGTGAGCTAAAAAACACAATATGAGATCATTCCGGTGTCATCTGATATATGGATTGCATTGTGAGTTTTGCCAATTAGGAACACTTAAATTGTACAGGAAAAATTTGTTATATGCCACCTTATAAGATACAGTAGTCACCGTGGATTGGTTGTAATCCCCGCGTGGGCAGTGATGTCCCACGTATGCGTTTACCAGGCAATAAAAATCATCATCAGCAAAATTTTAATTAATGAAGCACCGATTTGTACCCGGTGCTTCATTAATTTAGCCTTTGATGATGATTCCTATAATTAGTGTTTGGAATGTAATATTATTTTGTCCATGGAAATATTGCCCACCTAGGGAAAGTGACCAGTCCACGGCAGCCAAATTGAAGCAAAAAATGTCTAACAAATAGTTTTCAATATCCTGTCACAATTATTTCATGAATTTACTGGTGTTTAGGGTTTCATATTTCTGCACAATGGCTAATCATGACGACATGTCACAAAGTCAAGTTTAGTCAATCGTTTATACCCATGTTTCCCATTTTAGAGGACTTCCATCCCAAGCATTGGTTCCTTTTTTACCAGTCAAACAGTCTGTTTACCACAGTAAACAAGCACCCCTTCACTTTCAGGGGGTCCATGGGGTAGGGTGATGGTAGTGGCGTCTTGCAGGTGTGGGGGTCTTGCCATAATAGATATGAGGGAATACCACTCGGGAAGAGAGGCTCTTTACGCAATTGATGTCGATCTTTTTCGTTGCGAGTTTTCAGCGTTTGGGTGTGACAAGTGCAATCAAAACACATTTTAATTGCACTTAATACAATGCAAAGTATATAATAAAAACAATACTTACTGTTTGTGAGTAGGTACCAGAAATTCCTCATTTGTGACAGAATGGAAATCTAAGTTTTCATGAGAGGCTTTCATTCACTCAAAAAAATTTATGTATCCTTGCAGTCACTCATGAGATAATATTATGATACCTACTTAACCCTTTACCCAACGCAGGCGATATGAAAATTTATTATTTTAAATATAATTTTTTTAATTTTTAAAAAAAATTCAACAAAACCATATCATGTGACCCCTTGTTGGAACGAGTTCAATGAGCTCGTTGCAATGAGGGGTCACATGATATGGTTTTGTTGAAATATTTTGAAAAATTTAATTTTTTCAACTGCTCAATTTGCATATTACTCGGGCGGATGCGAGCGATTCGTTAGGTAAAGGGTTAAAGAACAGTAGATAATCATCTATGTATTCACTCAAAAACTTAAACAACTGAGGTATATTATGCATCTATTTATTTATTGGTGTTTAAGGTCACTTTCATGAAGTTCAGCTAATCGTTTCAACCCATAACCTAATTTGAACAAACTTAAACATGACATTTATGGGGCTGCTATATACCAAATATGTGAAGATTCTGACTGGTGGATCCGAAGAAGATCCTTGAAGAATTTCCCTTATAGTGCACCAAGTTAAATTTCTGGTTTCCACAAGGAGTCCAAATATGAACCGAGGGACTTAATTTGAAAAAACAACCTTTAATTTGACCCTCTTAAGTATTATGCTCTATTTACTCCAAAATCAGCTGGGTTGAAAGTCAACTCAAAATCAGCTGGGTTGAGTGAATATGTACCCAATAGGGTTCATATTCACTCAACTCAGTTGATTTGGGTTGATTTTTAATGCAATTAATTTCAGAGTATATCGAATATCATAAGATTCGGACTGGTGGGTCTGAAGAAGATTTTTCATCACACTGTATCAAGTTGAAATTCAGGCTCCCATAGTGAAGGCTAACATGAACTTGGGAAATTGATTTGCGCAGACTTGAAAAAAAAATGACCAAGCTTGAGATTGAACACTACAGATTGTCTCGAAGGGAGACAATCCACACTGTTCCTCCCAAACCAGGTCATCATTTTTTTATTATGCTGAATAAACATGTTTTTTTGCTCATCGTCACACCCCAATCACCAGTCACTGGTATGGTATATATTTCAAATCGATTCACCAGTTAAAACATGGCAGCGATTGGGCTATGTGTGACATTTTTATACATCTCTGTGAATCTTTCGTCATTACAAATATATAAGCCTGCAAAAGAAATAAAGGGGCTCAGCTGAAGTGAGTAACATTGCGATAAGTAATGCTCGGCAGTATCATACCATGGAAACCTTACGAAATGACAACTGTGGCGTACTAGTATTACAAAATACCACTGAATTTAAAAAATGAAAGTGTCAATGACACTGTAGCTCAACTTGTCAAGACAAAGATATGTACATGTATAGTATGTGACACAGCAATGGCAAACATCTAGGTAATGACCTGATAACAAAGGTACATATAAAGTATTGTAACGGTCTGTACATAAATACTGACCGTAGCCTGTAACAAATGTATAGGTAAAGTATTGTAAAGGCGGGTGACAGTCAGATGTTAAACTAGAAAAGAAATCTTGGCCCAGAGTGGATCTGACTGAACCCCAAAATATTTGTTCTCATAGCACAGTGATAACAAAGGCACCCCAAAACACACTCGTTCCTGTCCCAAGGTGAAAACAAAGGTACCCAAGAAGTTTTGTGAAGATCAGTTCATAAATACGAGCTGTATAGAACTTGTGACAAAAAACTGATTGGACCAAATTTCGGTACAAAATGGCCACTGGCAGCCATCTTGAATTTGGACTGCACCCAGAAACACTCATTCTCATCCCAAGGTGATAACAAAGGTACTCAAGAAGTTTTGTGAAGATCGGTTCATAAATACAGCCTCTACCCTGAGAAATATTGACATGTGTGCTTACATTGTGTAAGTAGCACTGAATAAATCAAAGTTCATCTAATTTGCATAATTTCTGCACGAAAAAAAAAACCCTTACAATATGTGATGTAGTCCATGTTACTAAACATTCATACAAAAATTTATTCCAATCAGAACTTTCATACAGAAGTTCTGTACAAAAGACTGATTGCACTAATTTTGGTACAAAATGGCTGCTGGTGGCCATCTTGAATTTCGGACCACACCCAAAAACACTCGCTCTCATCCCACGGTGATAACAAAGGTACCCAAGAAGTTTCGCAAAGATTGGTTCATAAATATGACCTCTAGTCTCAGCCGTATAGAAGTTGTGTACAAAAAACTGATTGGACCTAATTTCGGAACAAAATGGCGACTGGCAGCCATCTTGAATTTTAGACCGCACCCAGAAACACTCGTTCTCGTCCCAAGGTGATAACAAAGGTACCCAAGACGTTTCATGAAGATCGGTTCATAAATAAAGACTCCAGCCCGAGCCGTATTGACATGTGTACTTACTGTGTGTGAGTAGCACTGAAAAAATCAAAGTTCATCTAATTTGCATAATTTCTTCACGAGAAAAAAACCAGCAAAGCAGAACTTGTTAACACAGTAAACAAGCATCGCTCCACTTCCCGAGGTTCCTGCAGGAAACGAAGAATGATGAAAAGAACACAGTTATCGAGAAAAATTCAGTGATGCCAAACTGTTTAAACACCGGTAAAGAGAAACACCATTCATGCTGAAATTATGATATAGCCTAAGCTGCTCAAAGAGACCTTGAACACCAAATACACGACTAAATCTAAACTAAAATTTAAGAGAGTCCTAAAAAGGGACACTTGAAATCTCAATAGCATCTAATTAACTGGTTGAGTGCAGGAAGCCCATTTTTGGGCTTTATCCTGAATTGCAGATACAACAGCTTAAAGGCTTCATATTCTGTAGATGTGCTTCAATTAATTTTGATTTTATATTATTTAGTCTAAGTGGATTTGTCCTGTTACAATTTATGGGAGAGTGCCTATAGGCACTCTCCCATAAATTGTAACAAGGCAGTAACATGTGAACAAAATTTTCACAACCAAAAAAACTCAGCACTCTACCAGTTAACAATAGGCACAATTACTGGGAGTGACCTTAGTTTTCAACATACTGCACTCTAAATCAGTTGGGTTAAAAATCAACCCAAATCAGCTGGGCTGAGTGAATATGAACCCAAATACCTATGCTGCCCACGTTATTCACTCAACCTTGTTAATTTGGGTAAATTCTTGACCCAGCTGATTTTAGAGTGCACAGATGATAGCAGTGACCTCAAAACTAAAATATGGAAACATATACACAAAATTATCAAATATAGTATTAAATTAATAAGATAAGAACAAACACCCCAGTAAACAAATATAGCCGTAGATTCTGAAAAGTTACAAAAAAGCTCTGATAAACGAATGCTCCTAAACGCAATGCAACCTTACCAAACTCGGAGTAGTGTTGAAATGATTAGTCGACTAGTCGAAGTCGATTTTCAGAAAAATCGACTCTGAAATCCGCCAGTCGACTAGTCAGGAAACTCAAAGATGAAGTCGTAAAATGCCAATAGTGGGGGTTAATGATTACAAACATCAGACGTTTCGGCTTCGTGGTGGACCTATTTTAAATTGTATTGAGAAGTGGATATCAGTGCGATCATTGTTGTTTGTTGATGCCGATAATGTTACAACTTAGATTTCAGCAGCATTACAAGCACTGATTTCACCTAACCTAATCACTGGCACGCGTTGAAGAAAAATACTTTGATGAACATCTTCAAAGATGCCGTTAATTCATGCAAGCATTCTGTCCCTCACCCAAGTCGCCCACACTTTTTAATTGGTTTGGGTGCGAGCTGGTGAAGACAGGATATGAAGGTAAGGAAACTGTCCGTCACAAAATTTGACCCAGGAGTTTTTAATTAATTGCACTGGGTGAATGGCGGCACACTTCAAACATTTTACAAATTCACGAAACTTCTGTTTTAACATCATTGGGTACTTTTTCCACTGTACGGACAGAGGACTAGGAGGCATGCACTTTCCAGGTATCCTATTTGTTTTACTGAATGGTTAAAACTATAATAAGCACGACGTTTTAAAAAACTCAAAATACAAAAAAGAGAACAGCTACGTTCATGACTTTGACAAGGAAACTTCATCAAACACCTGTCAAACGAGTCAATAAACGAAAGGGTTATCAACTTACATGTAACAGTCTCTTATCACCTAATTTACTGAGACAATTATCTTTTCAACAGAAAAGCCGACTAGTCGATTTTGAATAGATTACTCCCGTCGACTAGTCGACTTTGAAAAATAGGTAATCGTTTCAACACTAACTCAGAGCAAAAAATTAGTAAGAGTTCAATAAGCACTGTGTTGTTTTGCCATCACTTTGTAACGGTGGATGTGGAAAGTGACTTGCAGCCATAGATGCTGAAAGTGAACTCAACTCCTACAAACACAGCTGTGTGCGAACTTACCTAGCATAATTGAAAAAGTTGTAAAAAAGGAACATGATTTGGAAGTAAAAAAATATATGGACCGGAACATTTGTAAATCATGCGACAGATGGGTTAAAACTTTCATAACAGAACAACTGTGCTCTTCTTTATTAATGTATATGGTGCCTTTCACAATCTATCACTATATCATGACCGCAACAAATGTATGAAGTCAAGTTTAGCCAAGTGTTTATATCTATGCATTCCAAAACCATCCCGGCTATTTGAAACAAGAGGCAGCCACCTGAGGTGACCAATCCCCTCTCTACCCCTCCCACCACCCGAAAAATCACCCTGATACTGTAACCAAGGTAATATATTACATTAAATTAACACAGCCACTGTTGGTAGTATTTACTCAAATAATACAGATAAGATTACCTGTTTTGATGCCATGTCAAGTTTGGTTTCGATCAGGACCAATAAAATTCTAAGTTCAAGGTCACTTTGTCCTTTGGCACAATGACCCAAAAATATGTAGGATTCTTCCTCTCATCATGTGCAACCCACAAGCTAAGTTAGATTTCGATCGGGAATGCATAATTTTAATAATTATAATTAAGAGAACCGAAACTCGCTCCGACCGATAAAACTGTGACCTTGACCTTTGGCACAATGGCCTAAAAATACATAGGGTTCTTCCTCTCATTATGCCCGATCTACATGCTTAGTTTGGTTTCAATCAGGCAAACAACATCTTAGAGAGCGAAAACCAACTCTGATGGATAAAACTTTAAATTCAAGGTCACTGCAATCTTTACCTTTGACACATTAACCCCAACATAAACAGGATTCTTCCTTTCATCATGCTCAATTCATAAGCCAAGTTAAGTTCCGATCGTGCAAGCAAAATTTCAATTAGAGAAGCAAACTCTGGTAAATGTTTAAGTTCAAAGTCATTGTGATCCTGACCTTTGGCACAAAAACCTCAAAACAAATAGGGTTCTTATTCTCATCATAACTAACCCAGATGCCAAGTTTAGTTTCAGTTGGCCAAGTGGAACTTTAATTACAGAGTGAAAACCAACTTGGATAAAAAAAAAAAAAAAATTGAAGTTCAAGGTCACCTTTGGCACAATGATAACAAAATGAATAGGGTTCTTCTTCTCACCATACTTAACCCGCATGTCACGTTTGGTTCCAGTCGGCCAAGCAGAATTTTAGTTAAAGAGTGGAAACCAACTCTGTCTGCAGATGGACTGACAAACAGACGGATGGACAGCACAACAGCTTTATCTCCTGATTTTTTTTCGGGGAGACAAAAATTCAAACCATGGCAAATTTGGAAACTTTCAGCCCGTTATGACCATTTGTATCCAAAGGTTGCCGAGAGTTTTATGTCGCTTCAGCAGCTAAGGTAGACATCACATGTTAATCTGAGTGTTTTAGGGAAGAGCGTGGATCCTTTGAAGAGATGTAAAACCCTGGCCAACGAATTAATGAGGGAAGTCAATTTGATTCGGTTTCAAGTCTTTTCCCTGATGCGAGCCAAAATCTTGATTCCCCGGCCGTAAGTGTGTGTCTAATGAAATTCACAAAATGAGTTCAGTAAATTAAGTCTGGACGAACTAAAGCTCGGTCCAGACCTAATATACTGGACAAGTTTCGTAAATTTCACTAAAAAAACTGGGGACGAGTTGAAGATTTTATCTAAAAATCTTACAAAAGACACTTAAATGGAACGAGAAAAATGTTCAGCCTGTTTTTTGTATGGATATGGCAAGAAATGAGAGCAGAAATATAACTATGGGGCACTTTGTTTCCAGGAAACACTGGAAACAATGAGATTTTTGTTATTTTGTTCAAACAACCCAGCAAGTACAGTTGGTATTAAAATTTATTTCAGTGTTTACATGATAAGTCATAAATGCTACATTGGGAACAGTGGAAACATTGGAAACGGTGGAAACATTGGAAACAGTGGAAACATGGGAAACGGTGGAAACATTGGAAACAGTGGAAACATTGGATACGGTGGAAACATTGGAAACGGTGGAAACATGGGAAACGGTGGAAACATTGGAAACAGTGGAAACATTGGATACGGTGGAAACATTGGAAACGGTGGAAACATGGGAAACGGTGGAAACATTGGAAACGGTGGAAACATTGGATACGGTGGAAACATTGGAAACGGTGGAAACATGGGAAACGGTGGAAACATTGGAAACGGTGGAAACATTGGAAACATTGGATACGGTGGAAACATTGGAAACGGTGGAAACATGGGAAACGGTGGAAACATGGGAAACGTTGGAAACATTGGAAACGGTGGAAACATTGGAAACGGTGGAAACATGGGAAACGGTGGAAACATTGGATACGGTGGAAACATTGGAAACGGTGGAAACATGGGAAACGGTGGAAACATTGGAAACGGTGGAAACATTGGATACGGTGGAAACATTGGAAATGGTGGAAACATTGGAAACGGTGGAAACATGGGAAACGGTGGAAACATGGGAAACGGTGGAAACATTGGAAACGGTGGAAACATTGGATACAGTGGAAACATTGGAAACGGTGGAAACATGGGAAACGGTGGAAACATTGGAAACGGTGGAAACATTGGAAACAGTGGAAACATTGGATACGGTGGAAACATTGGAAACGGTGGAAACATGGGAAACGGTGGAAACATTGGAAACAGTGGAAACATTGGATACGGTGGAAACATTGGAAACGGTGGAAACATGGGAAACGGTGGAAACATTGGAAACGGTGGAAACATGGGAAACGGTGGAAACATTGGAAACAGTGGAAACATTGGATACGGTGGAAACATTGGAAACGGAGGAGGGGACTTGAAGCATTCCCACATTTCCAATGTTTCTTCCACTATTTACAAAAATTTTAGTACTGTACTGTACAGTATTATTATTATTATTATTAGAGTTTAAAGACACTTGACAGCCAGGGTCTCCTCGTGTCGGACAGTTTTAGGATGGAGCACCAGGCGAGAACCACTGAGCAGCAGCTAGCAACTGTCAGACTCTCCAACGCACATGCAGGGTTGGCATTGGTTAAGATAAGTGTACTATCGACCAGACCTGAAAATAAGCAGTCTGACATTTGCAGAATGAGGTCCCCCAGGGGGTGAATTTGATGATGCTATCCCATACAGTGGGCCAATTTATCCTCTGGGTACCTCTTTCTGTTTAGTTTTGAGAACCTGATTCAGACTGAGGTTCACAGAGGGGAAATTTAGTGATGCTACCCTGCTGTGTAGGGTAGCATCACTAAAGTCACCATCTGGAACCTCATTTTGCAGATGACAATCTGCTTATTTTCTGACGTGCTATCAACGTGCAGTACACTGTGTGCACACATGGATAATAGGGATTAAGTGCCTTGCCCAAGGACACAATGCAGTTACCCTGGCGGGGATTGAACCGTGAACCATTCGCTTTGATGTCCAATGCCATAAGCACTCTGCCACCGCCTTCACATCCGCACTGATAGTGGAGGGGTGTAATTCTGACGACTGAACTAGAAGTGCCCAAGACATCGGAAAGATGGCTAACCCTTCAACTAAGGTTCCGCTCCACAGTTTTCCAGGCATTTCCAAAAATGACATGCCATACACTCTCTTCAAATGTAAATATTCTGTAACTTAGTTATCTAATCCATAACATGTATTACATTTTCCAAATCCACAAAAAACATATAACACTATCTAAGTAGAAATAAAACCATCTGAATGTGTGTGGAATAATTTATTGTCAAAGGTAAGACTTCAACCTGCAAAATTGTGTGAAAAAATGCCGAAACCAGTCATTTTCAGCCACCCAGCAGCCTCAAAAGCAGAATTTACCAAAACACCCAACCTACCTACCCCTGGAGCACAGCATACCCGGTCTCTAAAATGCAAAAAAAAAATTTTATATCTGTCCATTTCATTTTTTAGCTACATATCTGGTAACAAAACCCCTGTAAAAATGACATTTTAAAAAATGGACAATTTTTCAAAGCCACTGTTTGCTATAATTCATTTACCCCTATGTATCAGACTCCAACAATGGGATCAAAACTTCAAATTCTCTTGTCCAACTGATAGTCTCATGTAATTAAATATCTGATACTACAAATATATCTCCATTTTACATGGCCTTAGTTTCAACACATGCCCTATGTTTAGAATTTCACCCTTGTGCAATTGTGCAAAACTGTAGAGCGGAACCTAAAGCGTCTATTTCGATAAAATAACACTGTCTTTACCGGAAAGAGATACAAAACTATATTCTCAGGCCTCCAGTGAAATTCAGTGTTACTGGTTGTTTGATTAGGCCTCACAAAGTAGATCGTTTGTTTCTCCTGACATTTTTGTAAAATTGCATGTAGGAATTTTTTAGGGTTTTTTTTTATTTTATTTTTTATTTTTGTAATCTTTGCAGTCAAAAGTTCATGTCCTTGGTTTGTTTATGTTTTAGGCCTCATAATCTACAGAATAGCATGGATGGTGGTGTTTTTGTCCCTTGAGTGCAAGAAGGCTTTGCAATGCTAAACCTTGTTGCACTCAAGGGACAAATTTATCAATTTTATCAACTTGGGTAAAATATCAGACATAAACCATTTAATTTTTATTTTTTTAAGTTTGCATTGGTTATAAAAAGAGCACGCAGCAGCCAAAATGACCATGCAGGAGGGCCTGAGAAACAGATTCTTAACTTTCTTAGGCCTTATCCACTTTTTGTCGAGTTTGCACACCGACTACCACTGATTCGATGTGATGTTGTTTACTCACAAAGATAATATACATATATTTTTTAGTGCTCCAGTTATAGATATTCCCACCAATAAGTATTTAATTCACCTTGAAAATCTCAAGACATTAACACTGTGGAACTACGCAGTGTATTCATAAAATTAGAGCTGTTGTGAGTCTTCATAATTATTTAACAAACATTTGCAATAGTATTGGTGTTGTCATCAAAGATTGGATCATGTTTCGATGGAGAAATATTTCTTGTGTTGATTCAAAAAAATGAACAGTTTTTCATTAAATTGGCTGCTTTTCCGACCAACTGAAATATTCAAGCTGATTGAACCTAAACATAGGCGATGGACTATATACAGGCTGGACTGGTTCCAGGCAGTCATAACAGCGTCGTATTCCTTACACAAATTGACAGATGACTTAAGAGCTTGACAAAAACCCAAATTGTTACAACAATGCTCACAACCATTAACTGTGAATTAGGTGGATATTTGCAAGCCCCAAACACACACATACAGCTTTCATGTATGATATTTTATTCTAGTGAGAGGAAAACAGTTCCTTTGACAGTCCCAAATATTTTCAACAAAATTCATTTCAGAAACATCGACCTTTTCATGTGTAAAAAAGGTTGCCACTTCTCTATGGTTAATTCAAATGTTACATACAAAACTTGAACTGTCAAACAATCTCAGTTATGAGAATGGATCGATATTGTTTAGTTATTTGTTTACTGGAACTTAACGCCTTTCAGTAGGGCTACATCATGTCGGACAGTTTTACGGGTGGAGGAAGTCGGAGTACCTAGAGAGACCCACTGAGCAGCTGCGAGCAACTGTCAGACTCTCTAATTTCTTAATGCACGCAGTTTCCACTCAACTTCGCTTCTATTCGAATCAATGACCACCATGAACAACTGTGCATTATTTTAGCATTAATTGATAAAAAGATAAAAAAAAAAACTTTATTATTTTAAATACACCACAGTTATGTTTTAAATAAAGCCCACAGCATATTTATCGACAACTGCAATCTGAAATAAACTGCATGGACAGGTATGCTATAAACAGAAATATATAAACACAAACTTCACCTTTGAACTTCTAAGATAATTTCTACAAAGATGAAAAATGACACTGCACAGAATTATCTGCATATGATTAAATTACTGGATCGTGATGAAAATAGGCCCCCTGCCTTTTTTGAGAAAATTCCCAGCTTCAAGTTAATTTATTTAAACGACACGAATGCTTTCTAAGTTTTAACTAATGATATATGATACATAAGGGGACGTTTGTAGAACGAAAATTGTGATTTTATATTACGATTGCTGTGTGTATTTAACGTTATATGATGCAATACAGATACTGAGAAATGTGCTTAGAACACCATACGTGGAATCCAGCTTACGTGTAAAAACGTGATTTAAGAATGATTCTGATTGGCTGGTTCATGTACACATCATAGTGATGTTATGACGCGAATGAAATGCTTCGACACAAAACGGTGTCAATCTAGATTGTAAACAGACGATTGAAGGTGTGGGCCAGCAGGAGGCTACCTCCCTGCCCTGAGGCAAGGGAGGCAGCATGTTTTTTTGCTAGAAGTGCAAAAATGGAAAAAAGACTTTACTTTCCGATAGCCGAGAAACACTCAGGCATTCATTTGTAATGTATTTTACGTGATCTAGGGCACACAATTTCGGGGCGAGAGAAGTTCCCCTATCTTTGAATGGGGAAGCCGTTGCCATTCCCTTACACTTTCAAGACCATGACAGTTTTACAGGAGGAGGAAGCCGGAGTACCCAGAGAGAACCACCATGCAAAGGCGAGCAACTGTCAGCTCCCCAACATACCAACTGCACACAAGCAGGGTTAGCATTGGTTGAAGACAGGTGCACCATCGACATGCAGTACGCCTTAGTACACAACTCCACCGTGCTCCCACATGGGCAATGGGGATGAAGTGTCTCACCCAGGAACACAGGTCAGATTCGAACCGAGGACCTCTCGGCTTGCAGTCTGCACCTCTACCTACTGAGCCACCACGCCCCCCACTAAGCCCATTGTAACCGTGTGTTACTTGTGCATCCCGGCGGGACAACAATTCCCACATCTTTTGAAGAGGTAGGAGTTTGGGATACTAAATTTGAAAATTTCCTTTGAGGTGGACCCCATACTACGAGAGGGACCCTCATCTCGCGCTCTCCCACAATGATGCATCACGCTTCAGCTATTGCTGCATGTTGAACGGAACGAGCACTCAATGCGCAGCCACTGACGATGCAAGCCGCTCTCCAACTCCTTAATTTTGGAAACTTTATATTACTTTAAATAAACATCACTGATCTGTAAAGTGACATTAGTTACTCCATGTTGTGCACTGACTTCTCTCTTTTTTCAAATTGTCTCATTCTGGAATTACAATCAGTTCTGTCGTATAGTGACAAAAGAAAATCCCTTTTATACTTTTTAAATCAAATGTTATTCATTTTGTTCAGTATTCAGCACCGATTCCAATGCAAAATTCCCATCACAAGATAAAACTGTCACCGTTCTTCCCACAAACATTAAGGTTTGTATTCATTCTGAATAACCACGACTCGCCAAGTCTGGGAACTGAAAAATAAAAAAAAATGATTTCATTACATTTTGCTTAAGGGGAATGTAAACAGAAACAATGGAGAAAATCATCGTGTGGAATTTCGTTTTTATTTATTCCTAGTTTAGGATGTACTCTTGGAGCACTTTCATTCAAAATCATAAATAAGGTATGCAGAGACTATGAAAAAAATTATTTTATAAGTTAAATATTTGATAATTTCACTTTTAAAGACCATTGTGTCTCAGCAGTTATTCTGATTCTCATACAACCCAGCCTTTACAAACAATATATTGACAGGTCTGTATTTTTCTAGTGTATATGCCCTGCAGGAGACCTGGAGTTTTGATATATTGTATCATGAAAGAAATGTGAGTAAAATAACTCTAACTCTGCCAGTGAAGCTGGTGTAAACAAACATCTTGATTTTGCTAATAACTAGCAGGTTTTTTTTTCAGGAAACACCGATGTAGTTTCAATGCAAGCCGGGTCGGCGTATGTTCTACTGGCTGTTGTGGAGAAAACCCCCAAGTAATTGTTTTCCGACAACATTCCATTGACTGGGTATGATGCAAATCATACAGTCGGGATCACATCAGAAAAAACAAGAGTTCACGTATAGCTGAAGCAATACAATGTCCCCTACCGGACTAATGAGCATTAATAATTATACAAATGTTATAACCTAGATGTGATCAGCATGAATTCCGTTGAAGCGTTTCCAAAAAACAGTCTGGAAAACTGATATTTTGGCGCTTTTCCATATTTCCAAGGGCCATAACTCACACAAGAATAATGCAATCAGCATGAAACTCAAATTTGATCTGTAAGTCATCGGTCTATAGTAGGTTACCAAGAATGAAATCATTCAGTTGAAGCATTTCCAAAAAAAGTCCGGAAAACCAAAGTGTGACTGACAGACTGACTGACAGACTGACGGATGGACAGAGTGCAAATGAAACTTGATCTGTAAGTCATCGTTCTATAGTAGATTACAATAAATGAAATCATTCTGTTGAAGCATTTCCAAAAAAAGTCCGGAAAACTGATATTTTGGTGCTTTTCCATATTTCCAAGGGCCATAAATCACACAAGAATAATGCAATCAGCATGAAACTCAAACTTGATCTGTAAGTCATTGTTCTATAGTAGGTTACCATAAATGAAATCATTCTGCTGAAGCGTTTCCAAAAAAAGTCCAGAAAACTGATATTTTGGCGCTTTTCATATTTCCAAGGGCCATAACTCACACAAGAATAATGCAATCAGCATGAAACTCAAACTTGATCTTTAAGTCATCGTTCTATAAGTAGGTTACAAAAAATGAAATCATTCGGTTGAAGCATTTCCAAAAAAAAGTCCGGAAAACTAAAGTGTGACTGACACACTGACGGACTGACAGACTGACAGATGGACAGAGTGCAAACCTATAGTCCCTTCCGGCGATGCCAGTAGGGGACTAAAAAGTGGCAGGTATATGTCATTGGACTTCTCCCTGGTGAGTTGAAATATTACATTATTTGTAACATTTCTTTGTTTGCAACTGGGACAAGCAAAATGCAATAATTGAAACATGACCGAGTCAAACTGTTTGCCAAATCAGGTTTGATTATATTCGTGTGTTTCTGGGATTCTGCAGTTTTCAGCACAGTGGTACTTGGGCTGAGCAAAAAACTCTCACAGTAAACATGACTGAAATCACCCACAAAAGTTTTGAGATAAAATCTGTTCCCCACATCAACATGGAAGTTTTTTGTTTACATCAGCTTCATCAGCATATTTCCCACTTTATTTCGTTTTGGTACAATATATCAAATTTCCAGGTCTCAGCTCAAAGTCACCATAGAAATACAGACCTGTTGACACTGATTTTGTAGAGGTGGGATCTCACAACAATGACAATGAATTCCAAGAAAAAATTATTGTTGAAAGCGAGTTTATTAAATATTTATGTTATTAAAATTATAAAATTGAATTGCCCTTTTGCAGTGTGCTATTTGGTCATTTGCTTTGAGTTTCTTTTCACGTTCCTCTTAAGGTTTCATCTATCAGCAATTTAAAAACAAGAGGCCCCACGGGACCTGAAGCACTCACCTTGAACAGAACCCGATATAAACAGAGACAAAGAACAAATCTTCATTAAGCAATCAATCTCCATAGGATCCATTGTCAATCCTTGAGACCCCTCAGGAGTGCTTAAAATAGTCCAAGCATCATGTTTGTTGGTGGTTAACGTCACATATTTATGCACCATGGCTAATCGTGACACAACATGGAGATGAAGTCAAGTTTAGTCAATCGTTGATCTACATGTTGCCCATTTTAGAGGACTTTCACCCCAGGCATTGGTGACTGGGTCCTATTTTACTAGTAAAGCGGAACTGGTTTACCACAGTAAACAAGTGCTGCTTACTTCCCGGGGTTCCCACGGGGAAGTCCAAGCATCATGCCATTTCGTCAGTTATTCATAATTAAAAAGTGGAGCTCCCCTATGGAGTCACTTGATACAACCTATGTGGATTAATATTAGTTACACATCTCTAGAAAGTACTTAATAAAAAAAAATTCTAATTCTTCAGCTACATGGCTCCTTATAAAATTAACTTGTAATTATGTTTCTATTTTGGGCACAGAGTCCAACGAAAGCAAGGGTTAATTTTTTCATTTAAATCAAATATCTGTTTCCTACGGAAGCGTATTAGGGACATGATAAAAAATAATTCTCAGACCCAGACAGTCGAAATTTTGACATTTTATCTTGAAATATCGACTTTTTATCTCGAAATTTCGACTTAAAATCTCGAAATTTCGACTTTTTTCTCAAAATTTTGACTTTTTATCTCAAAATTTCGACTTAAAATCTGAAAATTTCGACTTTTTATGTCGAAATTTCAACTTAAAATCTTGAAATTTCGACTTTTTATCTCGAAATTTCGACTTTTTATCTAAAAATTTTGACATAAAATCTCGAAATTTCGACTTTTTATGTCAAAATTTCGATTTAGAATATCGAAATTTCGACTTTTTATCTTTTATTCCATTTTGATCTTCATCTGTTATGGGTGTTGATGCGTCGGGATTCGAAATGGGGAAATGCTAGATTAGGTGGAAGTTGAATTAGAGGTGGATGGCCATTATTTCCACAATTTTTTATTTTCTGCTGTAATTTTGGGGCACTGCACTGGGTGAAAGTCGCATATCTTCGTAAGGGCGAGTCACTCCAGTGATATTTACAGGGAGCACTTTTCGAGTAGTGTGTGTGGGGAGGGGGGGGGGGATGATAGGCAACTTCCGCAGCACTGCTCATTGGTGGGTGGGAGAAACATGCGTGCACTGATATCATTTGGGTGTATCGCTCTTTTTGTGGGTTATTATGGTGTGATGGGGAAGGCATCCGAAGTTGTGGGACGTCTTCACAGAGCCTCATGTATATTATAGAAGCACTATTTGAAATTTTATTGCAACGTGATTTAATGGTACTTGTCAATAACATGTGTTGTTTAGTATCTTATTAGAAAGTTTATTGGATGGACATACCTGTGCGTGTGTGTGGGGGGGGGGGGGGGGGGGGGGGGAAATCTTGTGGAACAGCATTTGTCAAGCTGCATCCTTTGTAAATACAGTTTGGAATAGAGCATCAGTTTATTTGATCATCAACTTTAGGATGCTGGATGGGGTTGGACTAAATTCTTATTTACCGTTAAGTAACGAATGGCAAAGTTGGTGGACAAAATTGGGCATATGTATGGGTGAGGTCTGTTGCACTCGTTTGGAAAATAATATTCCACTTGGAGTGGTTGTTAATGAATGAGAAGGAGGTCTACCCCAAGCTGGCAGAAATGCCAAGGTTCGGGTGTTAGGGGGGTATTATTCGTGTTCGGTCGGTAGGGCGAGAGTTTGTTAGAAATCAGAAGCCAGTGTATTGTCGTGCATTCTAATGCACTGGGAAATTATTTTATTCCTCTTGGGGATAACATTGTACTGGTGGTGATGGGGACAGATATAGGGTAGGTATAGCCAGATAACTGAGATAATTGTTGTTTGTTTCAGCATGGTTTCGGTCACAATGACTGACAGAGCTGCATGCTGACCATCACTTGTGTTGGTGGCATCAATACTCTTCCTTAGTTTATTTACACTGGCGCCCAACATTTTAATGAAACTAACGCTAGAATGGTATGCCCCAGGCCTCAAGCTAAAAGGGTGGAGAGGGGGGGGGGGTGCATCCCATGACCCTGTCCGTGTCGGAATTTTTCAAGTTGTCTGTCGGAAAAAATGGCCGCCTGCACGACAACGATGCCACAATTTTCATTGTGCAAAACTATCTTTAGGTTTCATATATTCTTTGTGTGTAAATGCTTGTTTGTTTATTATTATTATTTTAAAGAATTACTTTTGTGAAAAATTCTTGAAAATAATAA
This sequence comes from Pictodentalium vernedei, assembly GCA_031216915.1. NCBI lineage: Eukaryota > Metazoa > Mollusca > Scaphopoda > Dentaliida > Dentaliidae > Pictodentalium > Pictodentalium vernedei. Next base: position 187,279,833 of record CM062293.1, read on the forward strand.
TAATAAAAAATGAACGTTTGGGGCTCCGTTTTGTTAATTATTGTTTTACGAAAAAATATTGAGTTTGGATTCAAGTTCGTACCGATGGTTAGCAATCCGGGAACACGGTCTGAATATTTACCTCTCAACCCACCATCTCGGGAGGGGGGGGGGGGGGGGGGGGGAGGCATCCTATCTGTGTGCCTGGTTTTGATGTGGGAATCGGCCCAACTGCAAGCTTGAATTCTTTTATTGCAGTTTAACGTTATTTACGGTAAGCCAGGGTCATCTCGTGTCTAGCAGGTTTACGGGTCGTGGAAGCCAGAGAAACCACCGAGCAACGGCGAGCAACTGTCAGACTCCCAAACGTACTAACTCTGCATAGAGTCATCAATGGTTGAAGAAGGCAAGTGTGGCATAGACGTATACACAGTGCACCTTAATACACAGCGACACCGTGCCAGAATCGGGATTAAATGCCTTACCCTTCGAATCCCACCTGCGGCAACCGCGTTGTGTCCTTGGGCAAGACACTTCACCCCGCTTGCCTACATGGGGGCACGATGATGCTGTGTACTAAGGCGTACTGCACGTCGATGGTGCACATGTCTTCAACCAATCTAACCCTGCCTGTGCCGCGGTGCAGAGTTCAGAGTTACGATGTTGGGGAGCTGACAGCTGCTCGTCGTTGCTCGGTGGTTCTCTCCGGGTACTCCGGCTTCCTCCACCTGTAAAACTGTCACCGACATGATATGACCCTGGCTGTTAATGTGTCGTTAAACCCAAGTAAAAAAAAAAAAAAAAAAAAAAAAAAAAAATGCCTTACCCAAGGGCACAATGCCGATACCGCAAGTCATGATCAATCGGTGAACCTCTCGGTTTAAAGTTCAAAGCTCCAACCACTGGCAAGTTTGAATGGACCATTTGGATCAACCATAAGATGGCCCTTATCAAGGCTATCGAAGCGTTTGAAAAGAACACTTGTTCACTTATCACATTGCCATCAACATTAACTCCCTCCCCCCCCTGCACATTAAACACAGAAATAAAAGTTATTTCCACTCGTTATGAGTAAAATTCCATTTGCCGAGATTCATATAAGTGTATGCTAAATTTCGAAGAGTAAACAATCCATTAACCTAACCCCTTACAACATGTAATATAACAGGCCATCCCGACGCCACCTCCTCCCCCAATGAGGAGAGTGGTGGCAAAGTGTTTAGAGCATTTCACTTTAAAACGAAAGATTGACAGTGGCACGGAGACCTGTACAAAGGCGCACACGTCGATTCACTTGCTTCCAACCGTAGCTAACGTTGCTTGTGCAGAGTTAGTAAGTTCGAGAGTCTGTCAATTGCTCGCACAATTGTTCTCTCTGGCTTCCGCCCACCGTTAAACTGCCCCCTACACGTTGTCACCCAGGCTGTTGAAAATGTGATTAAATACAAACAACCTTCTCCCAAAAACAAACATCGATATCCAACCGGGAAGACCACACACAGAGGGAAAGACTCATAATTTTGAAAACTGTAATCTCCTTACCAATATCTACATACGTATAGCCGACTAACGTATACCCTTTCAAGTAAGTAAATTGTTGGCTATATAGCTTTTCTATACCTGTCTTGTCCAGAAATGAATACATGTGCGACTCCCCCCCCCCCCCCCCCCCCACCCACCCCTCTCACACATCCACCACCACAATGTGTTGACTCATTAAGACAAGTAGAATGATCCCCTATATATGCATTAGAGTGTATATAATGATACACTGACTTTCTAATTTCTAATTTCTCACCCTATCAAACAGAGACAAATGCCCCCCCCCCCCCCCACCCCTCCCTTGAGATTTCTAACTGGGTTTGGGCGGTCACTGCCTCCTTTTTCAACAAGTCATGACCAACCCCTGTCTGTTAGAAGTGTCGTTAAACCCCAGTAAAAAAAATATAGAACCTCAGTGAGCACGCTCACATACCCCACGCGCCCCGATATTTCAAGCTCTAATCATTTTTTAAAAATAAACATAGATTCTAGGAATACTGCAGAAAACAGTGTTCTGTAGTTTCAACTGTATTGAAAGAATTCAAGCAGAGAAAAAGCCCAGAAAACTGTAATTTTGATGAACTTTTCAAAGTCAAAAGGGTCGTAATTTTGGTAAAAATCAGTGGAGTGGAACAAAACCCAAACTTGTTCTGTAGGCCACCATGTTAGACTAACATATCAAAAATCAGCTCAATATCTGGAAGCGTGTAGGAAAAAAGTCCGGAAAACTGTAATTTTAATGAACTTTTCAAAGTTCAAGGGCCGTACTTTTGGTAAAAATCAGTGGAGCGGAACAAAATGCAAACTTGATCTGTAGGCCACCATGTCAGACTAACATACCAAACATCAGCTCAACATCTGGAAGCGTGTAGAAAAAAAATCCGGAAAACTGTAATTTTAATGCATTTTTCAGAGTCCAAGGGTCGTAATTTCGGTAAAAATCAGTGGAGTGGAACAAAATGCAAACTTGTTCTGTAGGCCACCATGTTAGACTAACATACCAAAAATCATCTCAATATCTGGAAGCGTGCAGGAAAAAAGTCTGCAAAACTGTAATCTTGATGAACTTTTCAAAGTTCAAGGGCCGTAATTTCGGTAAAAATCAGTGGAGCGGAACAAAATGCAAACTTGATCTGTAGGCCACCATATTAGACTACCCAAAAACAGCTCAATATCTGGAAGCGTGTAGAAACAAGAGGCCCCAGGGGGCCTGAGGGCGCTCACCTGACATGGTAGCCTAAATATCAACCCAGAGAATTGATTTCCACAAGTTGCATCTGCTCCTCCTAAGAAAAGCTGAAACCAAATATCCAAATATTCTGACCAGCGGATCTAAAAAAAGATTTTTAAAGAATATTCCTCATACTGAACTAAGTCATAATTCGGGCTCCCACAGAAAGCCCATATATGAACCCAGGGACTTGGCTTTAACAAACCTGAATCTCACACCCCTAAGGATTCTGCACACCAAATATCAAAACATTCCGACTGCTGGATCTGAAGAAGAAGATTTTTAAAGAAAATTCCTCATTTTGAACCAAGTTACAATTCGAGCTCCCACAATCAGCCCAAATATGGACCTAGGGACATGGCTTGAACAAACTTGAATCTTACCCCCCTAAGGATACTGCATAAAAAATATCAAAAGCATTCATCTGCTGGATCTGAAGATTTTTAAATAAAATTCCTCTTTTTGAACTACGTTGTCATTCAGGCTCCCATAGTGAGCCCAAATATGAACCAAGGGACTTGGCTTGAACAAACTTGAATCTCAGCCCCCTAAGGTTGCTCCATGCCAAATATCAAAACATTCCAACTGCTGAATCTGAAGAAGAAGATTTTTAAAGAAAAATTACTCATATTGACCAAGTTATAATTTGGGCTCCCACAGGGAGCCCAAATATGGACCCATGGACTTGGCTTTAACACACTTGAATCCCCCCTCCCCCCAAGGATGCTACTCACCACATATCAAACCATTCCGACTGCTGGATCTGAAGAAGAAGACTTTTTAAGAAAATTCCTCATTTCGAACAAAGTTACAATTCAAGCTCCCACACTGAGCCCAAATATGGACCTAGGGACATGGCTTGAACAAACTTGAATCTCACCCCCCTAAGGATGCTGCATACCAAATATCACAAGATTCTGCTTGCTGGATCTGGAGAAGAAGATTTTCAAAGAAATTTGCCTGAAATGCACTAAGTTCGAATTTGGGCTTCTATAGTGAGCCCAAATATGAATCCAGGTGGCCGATTTGAACAAACTGGAATCAGATCCACTCCACAATGTTGCATACCAAATATCAAAAGATTCTGTCTGAAGGATCTGGAGAAGAAGATTTTGGAAGAAATTTGCCTGAAATGCACTAAGTTCAAATTTGGGCTTCTATAGTGAGCCCAAATATGAATCCAGGGGGCCAATTTGAACAAACTTGAATCAGATTCACCCCACAATGTTGCATACCAAATATGAAAAGATTCTGCCTGCTGGATCTGGAGAAGAAGATTTTGTAAAAAATTTGCCTGAAATGCACTAAGTTCGAATTCGGGCTTCTATACTAAGCCCAAATATGAACCCAGGGGGCCGATTTGAACAAACTTGAATCAGATCCACCCTACAATGTTGCATACCAAATATCAAAAGATTCTGCCTGCTGGATCTGGTGAAGAAGATTTTTTAATCTTTTTCCTATTGCCTACAGTGTTAAAAAGTGCTGTATCAGCACTTTTTCAAAGTCCTGAAAAAAGTACCTTGTGATCAAACCGATAGGGATTTTTTTTAACCATTCTATTCTACTGGATAAAAGTAAGCTTTATACAATATAAAAATTCTCTGTGCCGTGTAGTTTTGGAGATATGGCAGTTTTAAGGTTTTTCCAATTTTTAGCTCCTGAGGTTCCCACGGGGATATGGGAAAAATTTTTCCAGCATAAATTAGATACTTATGACCCAATAAGTCCTCAAAAAAAATTTGGTTCAAATCGATCTCTTGATTCAAAAAATAGAAATTTAGGGGTGGAGCGTCAGCCAATCAGAAGCTGTGGCAGCCATGTTGGATGGCGGGCGGACAAACCAAACACAATTCTGAGAGAAGACCACCCACTGGTTATCCCCAACAAATTTTATTCAAATTGATCCAGCGGTTCTGAAGAAGAAGATTTTAATGTGTTTTGCCAATCAGCAGCCAAGGCAGCCATATTAGATGGGCGACGGAGATTTCGAACACAATTCTTCGACTGTTCCACCTAATGATCAATCCCACAAAATTTTATTAAAATTGGCCTAGTGGTTTGGGAGGAGATGATTGTTGACGCGAGAATAAGAGTTTTTAATGTTTTTGCATTACCTTCAGTGTTAAAAAGTGCCGAGTCAGCACTTTTTCAGAGTTCCAAGAAAGTACCTTAGAAAAAAACTGTTAGCGATTTTTTTCTACCATTCCTTTCCATTGCTCATAAGCAAGCTGCACAGCAAATAAAAAGTTTCTGAGCCATGCAGTTTTGGAGATATGAGCAATTTTAATTTTTTCTATTTTTAGCTCCTGAGGTTCCCATGGGGCTACGTGAAAAATTTTTTCGGCATAAATTAGATACTTATGACCCAATAAGTCCTCAAAAAAAAATTTGGTTCAAATCGATCTCTTGATTCAAAAAATAGAAATTTAGGGGTGGAGCGTCAGCCAATCAGAAGCTGTGGCAGCCATGTTGGATGGCGGGTGGACAAACCGAACACAATTCTGAGAGAGGACTACCCACTGGTTATCCCCAGCAAATTTTATTCAAATTGATCCAGCGGTTCTGAAGAAGAAGATTTTAATGTGTTTTGCCAATCAGCAGCCAAGGCAGCCATATTAGATGGGCGACGGAGATTTCGAACACAATTCTTCGAGTGTTCCACCCAATGATCAATCCCACAAAATTTTATTAAAATTGGCCTAGTGGTTTGGGAGGAGATGATTGTTGACGCCCAACGACGACGGACGACGGACGGAAAGTGATCAGTAAAGCTCATCCTGAGCTTTGCTCAGGTGAGCTAAAAAAGCCCGGAAAACTGTAATTTTGATGAACTTTTCAAGGGCTGTAATTTCGGTAAAAATCAGTGGAGAGGAACAAAATGCAAACTTGATCTGTAGGCCACCATGTTAGACTAACATACCAAAAATCAGCTCAATATCTGGAAGCGTGTAGAAAAAAAGTCCGGAAAACTGTAATTTTGATGAATTTTTCAAGAGTCCAAGGGCCGTAATTTTGGTAAAAATCAGTGGAGCGGAAAAAAATTCAAACCTGATCTGTGGGCCACCATGTTAGACTCACATACCAAAAATCAGCTCAATATCTGGAAGCGTGTAGAAAAAAAGTCCGGAAAACAAGTAGGCCTTACTGACGGACGGACCAGTCAAAAACATTATACCCCTGCAACTTCGTTGCCTGGGGGTATAATAAGACAAGAATTGTGAAAATTGGGAATATATTAATTTCTGTTCCCTGTATGCTCTGTTTTTGCTTAAAATAATATGAGGAGTACCCTGTACTAAAGGACGGAGGGTTGGGTTAATATGACCTCACAGTTAATGTATGTGGCCCTCACAGTTAACGTATGTCAACAAAAGTTACCAAGTTACAGTGAAATTATTCAAAAACGAGTCATCTTATCAAGTTACATTGAAATCCTTTCATAAATATGGCCTGTAGACTGTGCTACACGTTTTCAGGCTTCAGGCCTGTGTATCCATGACGGTTGACCGATTGCTACTAAAAGGGGCCGTCCCCATCTCAACATTATACCGAGTCACTCTACTAAGTTACAATAAAATCCCTTCACAAATACGACTTGTAGTCTGTACTAAAGTTTTTCGGGTTTTGGGCTCGGGAAGCCATCATGGTTGAATGATCATGACCAAAAGGAGACGCTGTAATCTGGGCATCATCTGGAGCGATCCCACGAAGTTACAATGAAATCCCTAAATATGACCTGTAGACTATGCTCAAGGTTATCGGGCTTTGGGCCCCTGTAGCCGTCACAGATGACCAATCACGACCAAAAGGGAATGTCATCATCTAGGCATTATATGGAGTCAAGCTAACAAGTTACAATGAAATCCTTACATAAATATGACCTATAGACTGTGCTAAAAGTTTTGGGCTCTGGCAGCCATCAAGGCTGAATGATCGCGACCAAAAGAGGACGTTCTCATTTAGACATTATTTGAAGTCATCCTACCAAGTTACAATGAAATCTCTTCATAGATATGACCTGTAGACTGTGCTAAAGGTTTTCGGGCTTCGGGCCCCTGTAGCCGTCACAGTTGCCCAATCGCGACCAAAAGGGGACATTCTTATCTAGACATTATATGAAGTCAACCTACCAAGTTACAATGAAATCACTTCATAAATATGACCTGTAGATTGTGCTAAAGGTTTTCAGGCTTTGGACTCGGGCAGCCATCATTGTTGAATGATCACAACCAAAAGGGGATATTATCATCTTGAGTGATCCCATGAAGCTACAATAAAATCCCTTCATAAATATGACCTGTAGACTGTTCTCAAGATTTTCGGGCTTCGGGCACCTGTAGCCATCATAGTTGACCAATCATGACCAAAAGGGGATGTCATCATCTTGGCATTATATGGAGTCAACCTAACAAGTTACAATGAAATCCTTCCATAAATATGACCTATAGACTATGCTAAAGGTTTTTTGGCTTGGGCATCAAGGCTGAATGATCGCGACTAAAAGGGGACGTTCTCATCCAGACATCATTTGGAGTCATCCTACCAAGCTACAATGAAATCTCTTCATAATTATGATCTGTAGACTGTTCTCAAGGTTTTTGGGCTTTGGGCCCCTGTGGCTGTCACAGTTGCCCAATTGTGTCCAAAAGGGGACTTTCTAATCAAAACATTATATGAAGTCAAACCTACCAAGTTACAATGAAATCCCTTCATAAATATGACCTGTAGACTGTGCTAAAGGTATTCGGGCTTCGGGCTCGGGCAGCCATAATGGTTGAATGATAGCAACCAAAAGGGGACATTCTCATCTGGGCATCATCTGGAGTGATCCTACAAAGTTACAAGGAAATCCCTTCATAAATATGACCTGTAGACTGTGCTCAAGATTTTTGGGCTTCGGGCAACTGTAGCCATCACAGTTGACCAATCACGACGAAAAGGGGATATCATCATCTAGGCATTATATGGAAATCCTTCCATAAATACGACCTATAGACTATGCTAAAGGTCTTTGGGCTCAGGCAGCCATAAAGGCTGAATGATCGCGACCAAAAGGGGATGTTCTCATCTAGACATTATTTGGAGTCATCCTACCAAACTACAATGAAATCCCTTCATAATTATGACCTGTAGACTGTTCTAAAGGTTTTCGGGCTTCGGGCCCCTGTAGCTGTCACAGTTGCCCAATTGTGTCCAAAAGGGGACTTTCTCATCTAGACATTATATGAAGTCAAACCTACCAAGTTACAATGAAATCCCTTCATAAATATGACCTGTAGACTGTGCTAAAGGTATTCAGGCTTCAGGCTCGGGCAGCCATAATGGTTGAATGATAGCAACCAAAAGGGGACATTCTCATCTGGGCATCATGTGGAGTGATCCTACGAAGTTACAATGAAATCCCTTCATAAATACGACCTGTAGACTGTGCTAAAGGTATTCAGGCTTCGGGCAACTGTAGCCATCCTAGTTGACCAATCACGACAAAAAGGGGATGTCATCATCTAGGCATTGTATGGAGTCAACCTAACAAGTTACAATGAAATCCTTCCATAAATACGACCTATAGACTATGCTAATGGTCTTTGGGCTCGGGCAGCCATAAAGGCTGAATGATCGTGACCAAAAGGGGATGTTCTCATCTAGACATTATTTGGAGTCATCCTACCAAGCTACAATGAAATCCCTTCATAATTATGACCTGTAAACTGTTCTAAAGGTTTTTGGGCTTCGGACCCCTGTAGCCGTCACAGTTGCCCAATCGTCTAAAAGGGGACGTTCTCATCTAGACATTATATGAAGTCAACCTACCAAGTTACAATGAAATCTCTTCATAAATATGACCTGTAGACTGTGCTAAAGGTTTTTGGGCTTCGAGCACCTGTAGCCATCACAGTTGATCAATCACGACCAAAAAGGGATGTCATCATCTAGGCATTATATGGAGTCAACCTAACAGGTTACAATGAAATCCTTCCATAAATATGACCTTTTGCCTATGCTAATGGTTTTTGGGCTCGGGCACCCATCAAAGGCTGAATGATCGCAATCAAAATGGGACATTCTCATCTAGACATTATTTGGAGTCATCCTACCAAGTTACAATGAAATCCCTTCATAAATATGACCTGTAGACTGTGCTAAATGTTTTCGGGCTTCGGGCCCCTGTAGCTGTCACAGTTGCCAAATCACGTCCAAAAGGGGACTTTCTCATCTAGACATTATATGAAGTCAACCCACCAAGTTACAATGAAATTCCTCAATAAATGTGACCAGTAGACTGTGCTAAATGTTTTCGGGTTTTGGGCTCGGGCAGCCGTCACGGTTGGCAGATCACGCCCAAATGGGGAAATTCTCAGCTAGACATCATAAGGAGTCATCCTACCAAGTTACAATGAAATCCCTCCATATTAAAACATGACCTGCAGACTATGCTAAATGTTTTTGGGTTTCGAGCTTGGGCAGCCATCATGGTTGACAGAACATGCCCAAAAGGGGATGTTCTCATCTAGGCATTATACAGAGGCATCCTACCAAGTTACAATGAAATCCCTTCATAAATACGACCTGTAGACTGTGCTAATGGTTTTCGGGTTTTGGGCTCGGGCAGCCATACCAGTTGACTGATAGAGACCAAATCTAGACATGACCCCAAACCTGCATATGAAATTTCGTGATGATCAGACAAGAACTGTGGGGTGCAGCCCGTGCTAAAGGAAAATGTGAACAGACTCGCAGATTCACAGACTAACAGACTTCCGCACGAGGGATGGCAATAGATTATCTTGATTTTGTCAAGTTAAGCTAAAAATGTGTGGAGGAAACACATGCTATAGCAGCTACACAGGCAACGTTTCCCCATGATGCTCGATCACAACACAAAATATCCTTCAAATTGGAGTAGCAGTGGTTGAGATACAAGGGAGAATGTTGGTATGGGTTAGATAGAGGACAGAGGTCTCCACGGCACTAGATGTGCCGTTGACTTTCCAACTTCCAGGTTCGGGGCATAATAATCACAACACACCCACCTTATCAATTCATAATTTCAGTAAAATAAACAGAATTATCAATTTTAATTAATTTATAGATGATGGGAAAATATTTGGCTTCTTTTGCCTTCTCATACTATTACCACAAACATCTGCAGTCAGAACGATGCTGACAAACGAAACTTAACGCATGTGGTCTGGTGTGTCTGGTTAAAAAGTAACTCGCTACGGATAATGAAGAAATTGTGAATATTTCGTGTATTTCATTTGTTTAATTCTGACCGTGGATTCGTTAATTTGATTGGGTTTTGACCATCACGGTCACGCTGACAGCTGTTATGTTTATTATGATATGCAAATTGGGAGATAATTTCCGGTAAAGGAGAATTATCACATTTGTCAGTGTAAAACGATGACGAAAGAAACTGATTGACGCTTGTGTTGGTATGGTTGGTTGCAAGAAAAAACTAAATAACTTCGCAACATCGGGGGAAATCAACACGCTCAATATAGTTCCAGATCACTTGAAATATACTTCGAGAAAAAAGTAATTTCTGAAGCATTCAGCTTACTTTTTATGAATATTACCTTACTTTATGTGTATCGTCCCAATTTTAATAATTCAGATTTTTTGTCAACAAAAAAGTTCAGACAGCCTGCAGACACTGCATGTCACTGGAGGGAATTTCAAACCATATTTTGCAGTTATGACATTAACAGCTCAAGTATTTGCTGTCACCTGTTTGCAAATCCGTTCATACATTGTCTCGAACAAATAAAGGGCGTGATCACGTCCTTTCATTCTTACATTCGCCCAAAATGAGTATTTCTGCAAGAACCACATTGTAATCACATGACCGGAATAACATCATTGAAACATGGCCACATCCAGAACATCCAAAATTTGTGTAGGTGGCATTACATTCCAACATCAAAACACACCAGAGTGTGTGTCATAAAAATGCTTTCTGCGAGTCTGTAGTACGTTATCATTACATTGAGGACAAGGCTTTTGAATTACCAATCATTTTGTGGTTTTATGGGTTCGTTACTTATGCTATTGGCAAATTAATGTTTTTAAAAATAATAAAATTCACTTTTTTTCCTGAAAAAAATTGTGTGTACCTTCTCTACGCACTTTACTCATTATTTTGATATATAATTTGCATTGTGAAAAATGTCAACAAATTGACCAAAGTTATGTTGGATGACCCCTTAACGGTAGTCTAAATGGCTGGAGGTGGGGTGGACAGCATTCCTGTCCTGTCGGTTCGGTGAGAATTTGTTAGAACTCAGAACCTGGTGTATCGGAATCTATCACACACTGCTAATGAACAAAATACCATGTGCATACCAAGTGAGATGAAATCTCGACTTTTTATCTCGAAATTTTGACTTTTTATCTCGAAATTTTGACTTTTTATCTCAAAATTCAAACCTCCCCCCCCCACCCCCCCTCCCCTCCTAGAGATGTTATATACCAAAGATTTTACCATTCGGATTGGTAGATCTGAAGAAGATTTTTAAAGAAATTTGCTCATATTGCACTTAGTTAAAATTCAGGCTACCAAAGGGAGCCCAACTATTAACCCAGGGACCTGATTTGAACAAATTTGAAACTGACCTCCCGAGAGATGTGGTATACCAAATATGAAAGGTTTCTGTCTGGTGAATCCGAAGATGTTTGAAGAAATTCACTTATATTGCTCTAAGTTAAAATTTGGGCTCCCATAGTGAGCCCAAAATATTATCCCAGGCATTCTATTGAACAAACCTGAATCTCAAGCCCCCCCCCCCCCCCCCTCCCTAGGAATGTTGTATCCCAAATATGAAAGGTTTCTGACTGGTGGATCTGATGAAGATTTTTAAAGAAATTTCATCATATTGCTCTAAGTTAAAATTCGGGCACTACCATAGGGAGTCCAATTATTAACACACACCCCTCCCCCCAGAGATGATCATTGGTTCAGGTGAAAATGTTTTTAAAATTTTTGCAAATATGCTGACTCAGCATTCCCTCATCAACCCCCCCAACCCCCCCTCCCCCCCGCCCCTGTGATGCCTGCCTCCAGAACACCATGACACAACCGATGGCAATTCTACTGGGTCCGAAGGATGCTTCATAACAAATAACAGTTCTCTGTTCTGTGTGGTTTGGGAAATATGGGCATTTGAAAATATACACCTGGAACTCAATTAAGCACCCCCTGAAATTATTCATGACAGTGAAGTTGCTGTTACTGATTATTACGTTTTAATGATTGCTATGTCTTGCAGTACATTTCATTTAGTGAAACATGATGTTTCTGGTTGATAGCGTACCCCAAACACATCCCCTCGCAAAGCATGCTTCCCACGAATGTCACAAAAAGCACTATCATCCTCAAGCAATATCTGGGTATAAAAAAGAAAATTTGTCACTTCTTTTATCTATAAATGTTGACATGGCATGGAGGAGACTGTCAGAGGCGCTAAGATGGCAAATCGTTGGCATGCATGCAACAGGCATGTCATTCAAAGCTATTGGAAGGCTACTTGGCTATAGTCATTCTGTCATCAGCAGACTTGTCCGAAAACATCAACAAATCAACGATGTTAAGGACTGACCAAGGCCTGGAAACCCCAAAAGACCTCTTCTTGGGAAGATTAGAGTCTGGTCTGCATGAACCCTTTGCTTCAAGTGGGGTTTTGAATCACCGTTGGCTCCCCAACAGGCGTTTGTGCAACAGAACTGTCTGAAACTGTCTCAATGCACTGGGTATGAGGTCCAGAAGGGTCAACAAGCATCCAGCTCTGTCCGATCAACATTTGGAGTGGTGTATGGCACAACAACATTGGAATCTCAGGACGTGGAGGAGAGTCCATTGATCAGATGAGAGTAGGTTCCTGTTTCACTTGATAGATGGTTGCATGAGGGTGTGGAGGCATAAAAATACTGCTTACGTGTCCAGGAACATCAGACTTACTGGTCCTTATGGTGGAGGATCAGTAACGATCTGGGGATGCCTCTCATGACTGTAAACTTGATATGGTGACTGTACGTGGGAATCTCAATAGTCATTAGTACATCCGGGACATTCTCAATCCAGTTGCTGTGCCTTATTTTGACAACCACCCTTTGGCTATTTGTCCTGTATTCATGGCCGACAATGCAAGACCACATCATTCCCATGCTGTGAAAGCATTCATTCAGAACAACGCTATTACAACACTACCTTGGCTTGCAATGAGTCCCGATCTGAATTCCTTAGAACACATATGGGACCTTCTTGGACATTGTGTGCAAGCAGGAGATCCACCTGTACAAAATTTGGCCGATTTGAAAGCTGCATTGCATGAGGAGTGACGGCAGTACCTCTGGACCGTATAAGAAGGCTCACTGGTAGTATCAGGAGGAGGGTTCAGGCTGTCATCCGGACAAGCAGTGGATACACACGCTACTGATGTCAGACACGGCTATTGTGTTCAGGAGATCACAAGTTACATTTTTTGTCAGTAATTATTGGCATTGTTTCATCATGGGCCTTCCCAGCACCATATTCCATCAGAAATATTAGTGACAGATATGTGTACTTAGCGCCATTAAAGTACTGCACATTTTCATCATTGTGTTGTCTTTCATTTGTCAATAGACCGTTCTTTCCGAAACAATCACCTTTGGTCATCTGAAAGATGGCATGAAAGTAATGTAATGTATTCTTGAAATGGGTGAATTAAAAGGAACAAAGGAAGTAATTCACAGAGTATTAACCCTTTACCCAACGCAGACGATTTCAAAATCAAAATTTATTGTTTGATATATCATTTTTTAAATTTTTTCAAAAAATTTCAACAAAACCATATCATGTGACCCCTCTTTGGAACGAGCTCGACGAGCTCGTTCCAAAGAGGGGTCATATGATATGGTTTTGTTGAAATTTTTCTAAAAATAATATTTTTTTCAGCTGCTGAATTTGCATATTACACGGGCGGATGCGGGCGATTCGTTGGGTAAAGGGTTAAAGTAGAGGGCAGAAATACAGACAATCAGTACCAAATCGCCTCAGAACTTGTGAAGGACTGGGAAAAGGTAAACGATAAGCGATGGTGCATGGGGAATCCACTGGAGTGCCACACTGAGGTTGAGAGAATTCATCAAACTTCGTGTGCGGCAAAATAAAAACCGAGGAGGTACGAAAAGTGATCTCAAACTTAAGAAATGGAAAAGCAGCAGGGATGTACAAAATTCCTATTGAGTTCCTAAAAAATGGGGACGAGGAACTCTGTAAAAGCTCAACAGCCTTATTCAATTTAGCCCTAGAAAAACAAGACGTTCCAAAAGAATGGAGAGAAAGAAAGGTTACATTTATACACAAGAAGGGGAAAAGGATGCAAGCGATGGGGCATGGGGAACCCACCGGAGTGCCACAATGTGGTAGAGGAAAATTTATCAAATTTCATGTGCAGCGAAATAAAAATCGAAGAGGTACGAAAAGTGATCTCAAAATTAAGGAACGGAAAAGTGGTACGGATGGACGAAATTCCTAATGAGTTCCTAAAAAATGGGGAAGAGGAACTGTGTAAAGGCTCAACAGCCTTATTCAATATGGCCATAGAAAAACAAGATGTTCCAAAAGAATGGAGAGAAAGCAAGGTTACATTTACACACAAGAAAGGGAAAAAGATGTACTGGACAATTATCAGGGGATTTCTCTCAGTAGCAACATTGGAAAAGTTTTCTGTAAAGTCCTGTATCTGAGACTAGAGAAGGTGATCAAAGCTAAGGCTTTTTTGGAGAGAGATTCAGAATGGCTTCAGGAAGGGAAGGAGAGTCACTGACCATCTTTTCACACTATCCCAAATGATAGAATCCGTGAAGGCGAAAAAGAAAAAAGGAGTTTATTGCCTTTTTGGATGTTAAAAAGGCATCTGATAGAGTATTGAGGGAAGGTATGTGGCGAAAGCTTGAGGCCCTGCGCTTGGTGCAGGTTTGTTGGAATTCTGAAAGCATCATATAAAGATGTACAGAGTGAACTTAGCCTGGGTAACATAACAAAACATGGTACCTATGGATATAGACCTAAACAGGGGTGCATCCTTTCACCAATTCTTTTTGCATTGAACATCAAAGATTTAGGAGACAAACTCCTGCATAGTGACGAGGGGTAGCAATTGGGGACTTGAAGATCCCAGTGTTAATTTTTGCCGCAGACGACATGGTGCTATAGTGTCCGAAAGTAAAGAGGGACTAGCGAAAATGTTGGCAATTGTTGGGACATATGGGAACAAATGGAGACTCCAACTAAATGAAAACAAAAGCAAAAGCAAAATGATACCCGTGGGCTGTAAAGTGGATCCTACTTAAAGGTGGAGAATGGGGAGTTCTGAATTCCGGAAGGTAGCAGCAGACTTTGTAGTGAGGCAGGTGAGTATGATTATTTGGGGGTAAATATAAACATCATGGGAAGAGGCACCTTAACAGGGCAACTGCCACTAACCTTCAAAATATAGTTGTAACGGGTGATTTTAAAGAAGACCATCTCACTTAAAATCATAAACATATACCAGAAATATCCAGGTCATGTTCCTTGGAGCAGCAAGTAAATTACCTAAGTACGTTATGGAAGATTCTTCTTCACGCCTAGACCTATTCCTCTGCACTGAAACAGTTCCGATACACGAAGTGGGAGTGCCTGAACCATTTTTTGCTAATCTTGTAAGGTACCATCTACTGGTGTACATAATCATAAAAACTGATACATCTCATCAAAGAGAAACAAACTTTAAAAATAAGCACACTCTTGAGATATGGGACTATACTAATGCAAACTATACAGGTATAATGGAGGAGTTGACCGCTGTTGACTGGCAAGCATTTATTCAAAATATAAAAAATCGTAAATCTCTTAAAATCTCTGGCTACTAAATACATACCCAACTGAGTAATCACATCCCACCCAAGTGAACGGAAGTGGATGCACAACTGGATACGCTTGCTCATAAGACGTCATCGTCTCCACAAAAAGGCAAAACGCCAAAATAAACCCAACTGTTGGGCTACCTACCAGAAAAAAAATGATGTAATAAACAATCTCAGCTGTTCGGAGAGATAAGGGAAACTATATTACCAAAACTCACAATATGCTAACTAACCTCCCTAACAAACTTGAGCGATCCTCTATATGCTATTTTTCAAAGCTGCAACATATGTTGTGGGTACTCGACCAGGCCTTACTTGCCAGTCTCTCTCTCTTGCCTGGCCACTATGGCGCTTAGTGTAACATCTTCCTGAAAGTATACCTTGCTATACCTTGATACTGCCACCGATACTTAAAGATAAATACCGAGCAGCTGTGAACCAGTATAAACTTTTGCCCTTATGGAACCTCCAAGAAATGAAACTGCTATGACCCTTGAGGACCTGTGGATCCCAACTGCAATACTAATATTGTAGTTGGTACCATCATGCTACCGAGGTGCAATTCAACACTAACTAGTAGTGTTTTCGACTATAGTGTATGCATGATAAATTGCATACCACAACGGTTCTGGAACTTAATATGGGGCCTCTGGTTGACGGCCATTAATAATGCCATCATAAATACATACAAGTATCAGAATGATACCGATAAACAGTTACCAACAATCACTACAAACTCAACTGTCCCAGGCTTTCCTTGCTCGCCTTCAACTCGGAGAACCGTTGCGGCATCTTAAAACTGTGACTCATCCATACTATTTCTTTCACCTGTTCAAACTTCTTCACTCTAAGTTGAAAACCAATGTAGTAAAATTTGTTTCCCAAATAATGATTGCACACTGATAAAATATCGAATAGAACACACTTGGCATAGCAGAAGCTATGTATGGTAGGTGTTTGGGTTATAGTAGTCATAACTAACATTTTATTCTAAATGGCAGAGGATGTAAATATCAAATATTTTCGACAATCATAAGTTCAACATCAAGACTAGAAAAACCTCAAAGTATTCACGGATGCTGTTGACAAAAGAAATCTTGAGCTACCATAAATACAGTAAAGACATGACAACCACATATAATGGCAGTCATACCACATCCGACATTGGCAAAATTGCAGCAGATGTGTTCGTCGCAGAACTGAGAGACAGTTTTGAGTGATTCCAAACCGATACTATCCACATTCCAAGAGAAAATTGCAAGTATGTATACCTTTTGTTATAAATTAAATTATTCGCTTTTGAATGTTCTGCATATTTTTTACTGATTTGCCGAAAATGACGAGATGTGGTTGCTTAGAGCAAATGAATGGAGACTGAGAATACACTGTTGTAAGAATTAGCCAAGCACGTAGCCAGGATATCAAAGTTGGGGGGAAGCAAGAGTAATATCTAGGGGGGGGGGGGGGGGGCATACAGAATATGAGTCGCTGCATATCTGAGCCTTGCAGTGGCAAGATAGAAGCAAGCACAAGAGTGAGTGTCCCCCTTTCGTTGGAGGGGTCCTGGGAAAAATTTTGAAAAATTTCCTACACTCTGAGTCAGTTTGTGTCCATAATTTATAAGTTGTAATAGGCATCAATAATTAGGCCACAATGTGGCCTTACAAGTTGTAAAAGGCAAGTTGATGCCTTTCAGAATTTATAAATTATGGACACAAACGGACTGAAAATCAAATTGCTAGATATTAAAATTTCTTGCCTAAGCTTCCCAAAATGGGTTAACATGGGGGGGGGGGGGAATTGAAGCCTTAGCCCATCCCCCACACCCCCAAGCTACGCCACTGGAATTAGCAATATCTACAACTTGAAGAGCTGAGATTCGATTCAATTCGTAATCTTCTGCCTGATTCCATTTGACCTAAAATTTGAGATTTGCGGGACCTTATAATTTACAATTATAATACTTGGTGTGGCATGAAAAAACCCAACGACAAATGGCACAGTCCTCAACAACAACTTCACAGTTTACAGACTATGTTACAGAAAACTGGGTGGAGGGAAACAGGAATGTGGAACCTTTACAATTCAGTTAGACACAGAACTAACCATACAGAAGGCTAGCATTGAAAGCTGCAACTGGTGTCAACTGGGTCACACCCCAACAAATTCAGAGTAATAGATATTTTGAACATAGAACAAGCTTACCAGGAAGCAACCATATTACAACTGAATGCTGGTGGAAAGTTAATACTGAGGAAGAAAAATACAGAAAAGTGGATAATTTCTTCCAGCATTTTCAACGTCTACTTTGGGAGGGTAATATTAGTTTCCTACAGTATTTAATGGCCATAGGCCAAACTCAGGCCAAATTAACACAGAATGCATTGATTCAAGGCCAAATTGACCCGCCCTATGGAGATGTTCCTTTAAAAATCTCCTGCAGATACACCAGTCAGAATCTATTGATATTTGATATGCAGCGACCTAAGGAAGTTCAGATTCCAGTTTGTTCAAATCATGTCCCCTGGGTCATATTTGAGCTCCCTGAAGAAGCCCAAATTTTTACTTAGTGCAGTATACCGAGTATCCTTTAAAAAATCTTCTTCACATCCACGAGTCAGATTCTTTTGTTACATAGCCTTAACATCCTTAGTGTGGTGAGATTCAAGTTTATTCAAAATAAATCCCTACACTCATATTTGAACTCCACATGGGGGCCCGAATTTTAACTTAGTGCAGTATGAGGAATATTCTTCAAAGATTTTCTTCTTCAGATCCACCAGCAGAATTCTTTGATATTTGGTATATAGCATTACTCCTAGATTAACGTTTGTTCAGTGCTGCGTGTAATTAAATTAATAAACCTGATTTTGTTATGATTTAAACTATGAGGATATGAAAATAGTGCGATACAAATTTCCCCGCCTGACATAATGTGTGATAAAATATTTGTCTTCAATTTTCTCAAACGGCCAAGATAGATTCATTAACTTAATTGAAACAAAAGTAACTTTAACAATATTAAAACCAGCAGGATGCTTCTAATTTTCTTGTTCATGTAATACTTTACAGTAAATGTATGCCAAATGTGCTGCTGAGTTCCTTGTTTTTATTGTTATACGCCTGTTTCGAAAAAAAACGTTTGTATTATGTGATTGATCTGTCCGTCCGTAAACTTTCCCGTTTCTGGAAAATAAATTGAGTTTGGATGTACAGATCAGCACCAAGCTTAGTTTGTGCCTCTATTATATCAAAATGAAGGTTAAGTTGGAATTGGGGCTTGGTTCCGATGCTTTTTGCAAGTTATGGGGCTTTTCGACTTAGAAATTGCACATTTCCATCAACATTTTGGTTTCTGTAATAAACTAAACTTGCTTAACATTCAACATATAAGTTGAGTCAAAATCTGGTTTCATTCTAATTATTTTCATGTGTCGCTACTCTTGGGGTCCTGTCGGAGATAGACATATCCACATTCGAGTATGACATAGACATATCTACAGTTACACTTGAGTACTTAAGGGCTAGAGATATTTAATTTCGAAGAACAATCTATAAACATAATAGGTATGATTTCTAGTCCAACATCATCTACTTTTGTGACTGATTTTGGCTGTGGTTCTAGTTTGTCAATTACTTTTGTCACTCATTTTTGCTCCAGTTAACTTTAGATCAGTTTATAGAAACAGGGGTTATTTGTTGGATGAAAACAGTGGTTATGTACCATTTGAAAAAGCTTACAGGATGTATTATACAATGCCAGGAGAGCTCTTGCTCTATTTCCGATTGAAATAAGCAGATAACACATGCGCTTCAAAACAGTTCCGGACCATAATAATTATAGGAGCCAGGACGATTATCAGCATGGTCATATTCATATAGGATGGACCAAAGACTCCCCCTATCCCTTGTGGCCAGGGATGTGACTCATGGGTGATTATTTTTTTTGGACATTTTTAAAGAAAATTCCTCATTTTGAACTAAGTTGTCATTCGGGCTCCCATAGTGAGCCCAAGTATGAACCAAGGTACTTGGCTTGAACAAACTTGAATCTCACCCCCCTAAGGTTGTTGCATGCCAAATATTAAAACATTCCGACTGCTGAATCTGAAGAAGAAGATTTTTAAAGAAAAATTATTTTTAAAGAAAAATTCCTCATATTGACTAAGTTATAATTCGGGCTCCCACAGAGCCCAAATATGGACCCAGGGACTTGGCTTCAACAAACTTGAATCCCCCCAAGGATGCTACACACCACATATCAAAACATTCCGACTGCTGGATCTGAAGAAGATTTTTTAAGAAAATTCCTCATTTCGAACTAAGTTACAATTCAAGCTCCCACAGTGAGCCCAAATATGGACCTAGGGACATGGCTTGAACAAATTTGAATCTCAACCCCCCCCCCCCCCCCCCCCCCCCCCCCCCCCCCCCAAGGATGCTGCATACCAAATATCAAAACATTCTGGATGCTGGATCTGAGGAAGAAGATTTTTAGGAAAATTCCTCATTTTGAACTAAGTTATCATTTGGGCTCCCACAGTGAGCCCAAATATGGACCTAGGGACATGGCTTGAACTCACTTGAATCTCACCCCCCTAAGGATGCTGCATACCAAATATCAAAACATTCCGACTGCTGGATCAGAAGAAGATTTTTAAAGAAAAATTCCTCATTTTGAACTAAGTTATAATTCGGGTTACCACAGTGAGCCCAAATATGAACCCAGGGACTTGGCTTTAACAAACCCCCTAAGCATGCTGCATACCCAATATCAAAAGATTCTGCCTGCTGGATCCTGAGAAGAAGATTTTCAAAGAAATTTGCCTGAAATGCACTAAGTTCGAATTCAGGCTTCTATAGTGAGACCAAATATGAATCCAGGGGCCGATTTGAATAAACTTGAATCAGATCCACCCCACAATGTTGCATACCAAATATCAAAAGATTCTGCCTGATGGATCTGGAGAAGATTTTTAAAGAAATTTGCCTGAAATGCACTAAAGTTCGAAATCCAGCTTCTATAGTGAGCCCAAATATGAATCCAGGGGACCGATTTGAACAAACTTGAATCAGATCCACCCCACAATGTTGCATACCAAATATCAAAAGATTCTGCCTGCTGGATCTGGAGAAGAAGATTTTTTACTGTTTTTCCCATTGCCTACAGTGTAAAAAGTGCTGACTCAGCACTTTTTCAAAGTCACGAAACTGTACCCTATGATAAAACCGATGGGCAATTTTTTTTTACCAATCCTTTCTGTTGGTCCTAAGGAAGCTTCACACCAAATAAAAATTCTCAGTGCCGTGCAGTTTTGGAGATATGGGCATTTTACTTTTTTTCTATTTTTAGCTCCTGCAGTTCCCCACGGGACTACAGGAAAAAAAAATTCAGCATAAATTAGGTACTTCTGACCCAATAAACCCTCACATAAAATTTGGTTCAAATCAGCCTCTCGGTTCGGAAAATAGAAATTTCGGGTGGGGCCAAAAATTTTGCCCCTCCCATAACGACGCCACATATAGCCCATCAAACTTCTCTTGAACAAATCTGAGTCTACACCTTAAAAGGAAGCTGCATACAATATATCAAGTCTCTGCTACTGCTGGTTGATGAGAAGATTTTCAAAAATTTTGGTGCCCCTTGGGGGCATGGCACCACCCAGGAGGAGGGGCAACTTCATTTGAACAAATCTGAATTGGCATTAGGTAATACATCTTACCCAGCATTTGAATAAAATTGGGATAGTGGTTTTGAAGTCGTCGATAATGTAAAGTTAATGCCGGACAACGACGGACAGAATGTATTCAGTTAAGCTCCCACTGAGCTTTGCTCAGGTGAGCTAACAAGATAGTCAGATATGAACCCAGGGTTTGATTTGAACAAAATGGAAATATACCTCATTAAAGCTGCTACATACCAAATATCAAACAATTTTGACTGCTGGATCTGCAGAAGAAAATGGAAATATACCTAATTAAAGCTGCTACATACCAAATATCAAACAATTTTGACTGCTGGATCTGTAGAAGATTTAAAAAATTATTCCTACTGTAACATTAATTTAAAATTCGGCTTCCACAAAGCCCAAATATTACCTGAGGAAATTGATTTGAACAAACTTCAAGCTGACCCCCCCCCCCCCCCCCCCAACCCCCTCAAAGAAACAGAATATCAAATATCAATTTAGTTTGACTGGTAGAGCTGAAGAAGCTTTTTAAATAAATTTCCTCATTTTACCAGGGTCTTGTTTTGAACAAATCTGAATCTGACCCCTTCAATTCAACTATAGAATTAAAAAAAAAATTGCGGAAAAGATAAAGCCTACACAACTCGGCAAAAGAGAACAAAAGAGTGGTCAAACTACAAACATTACCAATAGGAATGTAAGAGAGAAAGCAAAATTAAACCTTATAAACTCGGCCATACTAAAAGGGATAAAACAAAACAACAAAACCATTCTGGAAAAATGTAAAATCAAGAAAATGGGATAACATCGGAGTAGTACACTTAAAGAAAAAGACAACAAGTGAACAACAGCAGAGAAAAAGCACATTTCCTGTTGTTTTCACGATGGAAAAGAGAAGCATTCTGCCTAGGACACCAATCCATGTCCATCAGACTATACCAACCATCAAAATCAACGAAGGCGGAGTAGCAAAATTACTTAAAAACATCAACCCTGCAAAAGCATTAGACAATATTCCAAATAGAGTACTGAAATAGAGTGCAGACCACCTTGCTCCATTAATAACAATCATATTTCAGGACTCAATAGACCATGATAATTACTGCCAAATGACTGGCTCAACGCAAATATATCCTGCATATTCAAAAAGGGAGAAAAACACGCAGCAGAAAATTAGAGCCAGCATGCCTAACCTCAATGCCATGTAAGCTGCTCAACACAAAATCTGCTGACATTATACTGAAACACCTAGTGGCTGGAGAAGCACAATGTACTAAAATCATTAATTCTTGGATTCAGGGAGGGTTACTCCTGCGAAACCCAGCTTGCAGTCACAACCCATGGCGTATTACAACCAAGGCAAACGAGTCGACATAGCCATACTGGAATTCTCCAAAGCATTTGACACAGTCCCACATGACAGACTCCTTCAAAAAATAGAGAAATACAGAATCAGAGAACCAATACACACATAGCTCACGACATTCCTCACAGAAAGTTAAATGCGAGTAGCTTTACAAGGGGAATTCTTGGATGAAGCAACCATTGACGAAGGAACTGTCATGGGTTAAATACTTTTCCTACACCACATCAACGATCTCCCAAACTAAGTAAATCATCACTTAGGCTATTTGCAGACAACTGTATATTGTACTGGGAAATAAACAACAGGGGGGCATAGCACCCTATAAAACAAACTAACTTATCTAGAAAACAGGCATCAGACTGGAAAGTCATTAATTCTTCACCCTAATCACCCACATACTAGAACATGCTCCATCTAACTCTTACCTTGGCCTACAAATACAGGAAGATCTTAAATGGAAAGAACACATGAACAATGTAAGCAAAATGGCAAACTCCACTCTTGAAACTTCCAACATTGTCCAAGGGAATGCCGAAGAATAGCTTACACAGCCCTTGTAAGATCGATAATGGAATATGAAGCATCATCTGGGACCCATACACAAAGCAAGAGATCACAAAACTAGAAAACATACAAAGAAAGAATGTAAGATTCATTTAAAAAAAACGACAAATTAGAGAAGGGTGTATGACAACAAGAGGCCCCAAGGGGCCTGAGGGCGCTCACCTGACATGGTAGCCTAAATATCAACCTAGAGAATTGATTTCAACAAGTTGCATCTGCTCCTCCTAAGAAAAGCTTATACCAAATATCCAAATATTCTGACCAGTGGATCTAAAAAAAAAAAGATTTTTAAAGAATATTCCTCATATTGAACTAAGTTATAATTCAGGCTCCCACAGGGAGCCCATACATGAACTCAGGGACTTGGCTTTAACAAACTTGAATCTCACCCCCCTAAGGATGCAGCACACCAAATATCAAAACATTCCGACTGCTAGATCTGAAGATGATTTTTTAAAGAAAATTCATCATTTTGAACTAAGTTACAATTCGAGCTCCCACAGTGAGTCCAAATATGGACCTAGGGACACGGCTTGAACAAACTTGAATCTCACCCCCTATGGATGCTGCATACCAAATATCAAAACATTCTGAAGAAGATTTTTAAAGAAAATTCCTCATTTTGAACTAAGTTATAATTAGGGCTACCACAGTGAGCCCAAATATGAACCCAGGGACTTGGCTTGAACAAACTTGAATCTCACCCCCCTAAGCATGGTGCATACCCAATATCAAAAAGATTCTGCCTGCTGAATCTTGAGAAGAAGATTTTCAAAAAAATTTGCCTGAAATGCACTAAGTTCAAATTTGGGCTCCTATATTCAGCCCAAATATAAACCCAGGGGGCCGATTTGAACAAACTTGAATCAGATCCACCCCACAATGTTGCATACCAAATATCAAAAGATTCTGACTGCTGGATCTGGAGAAGAAGATTTTTTAAGAAATTTGCCTGAAATGCATCAAGTTCCAATTCAAGCTTCTACAGTGAACCTAAATATGAATCTAGGAAGCCGATTTGAACAAATTTGAATCAGATCCACCCCACAATGTTGCATACCAAATATCAAAAGATTCTGCCTGCTGGATTTGGAGAAGATTTTTTAAGAAATTTGCCTGAAATGCACTAAGTTCAAATTTGGGCTCCTAATCTGAGCCCAAATATAAACCCAGGGGGGGGGGGGGGGGGGGGGAGGGGATTTGAACAAACTTGAATCAGATCCACCCACAATGTTGCTTACCAAATATGAAAAGATTCTGCCTGCTGGAGCTGGAAAAGAAGATTTTTTAAGAAATTTACCTGAAATGCACTAAGTTCGAATTCGAGCTTCTATAGTGAGCCCAAATATGAATCTAGGAGCCGATTTGAACAAACTTGAATCAGATCCTCCCCACAATGTTGCATACCAAATATGAAAAGATTCTGCCTGCTGGATCTGGAGAAGAAGATTTTTTAAAGAAATTTGCCTGAAATGAACTAAGTTCGAATTCGGGCTTCTATACTATAGTGTGTCCAAATATGAATCCAGGGGGCCGATTGAACAAACTTGAATCAGATCCAGCCCACAATGTTGCATACCAAATATGAAAAGATTCTGCCTGCTGGATCTGGAGAAGAAGATTTTTGAAGAAATTTGCCTGAAATGCACTAAGATCGAATTCGAGCTTCTATAGTGAGCCCAAATATGAATCTAGGGAGCCAATTTGAACAAACTTGAATCAGATCCACCCCATAATGTTGCATACCAAATATCAAAAGATTCTGCCTGCTGGATCTGGAGAAGATTTTTAGTAATGTTTTTCCCATTGCCTACAGTGTTAAAAAGTGCTGACTCAGCACTTTTTCAAAGTCCTGAAAAAAAAGTACCTTGTGATCAAACCGAAAGGATTTTTTTTAACCATTCTATTCTACTGGATAAAAGTAAGCTTTATACAAAATAAGAATTCTCTGTGCCTTGTAGTTTTGGAGATATGGCAGTTTTAAGGTTTTTCCTATTTTTAGCTCCCGAGTTCCCACGGGGCAATGAGAAAAATTTGTTTGCATCAATCAACTACTTATGACCCATTATCATCTCGTATCAAATTTGGTTCAAATCGACCTCACGGTTCAGAAAATAGAAATTTTAGGTGTGGCCAAAATTTTTGCCCCTCCCATAACAAAGGCAAATAATGCCCAACAAACTTCTCTTTAACAAACTTGCTTCTAAACCTCAAAAGGACTCTGTATACCACATATCAAGTCTCTGCTACTGGTGGTTCATTAGTAGAAGATTTTCAAAAAAATTTGGCCATTTTTTCCCCACACCTCTGCTCAATATGAGCCGAAACCTAATTTGGATAAAAATCAAAATGCCCCTATATAACCACTACTTACATGAAATTTTATTAAAATGTGGCCAGTGGTTTAGGAGAAAGAGGCTCAAACACCACCTTTACGCAGGACGACGGACGAAGAGTGATAAGAAAAGCTCACCCTGCCTTTCAGTCAGGTGAGCTAAATATGCCGGAGGAACTAAAACTACCTTTGCTGCAATCCAGAAGGCAGAAACATCACCTTACTTTCTTCTATAAAGTGACTGGGGGCAAATACCAGCAATACCCCCAGACAAATTCATCAAGTTTCAGACCCAAATGCAAAAGATTTGGGACAAAAAAAATTGACTGTGGTATAGTCACCAACATTGTATCATCTTCAGAAAGAACTTTGTAAGAAACAATGGTAGACCCCTAACTGTACCAGCTTGCAAAACAGACCAATACATACATTTATTTTTTGTGCGCACAGCAGTCGATTGGAACCACCTTTATGAACAAGAGGCCCCAAGGGGCCTGAGGGCGCTCACCTGACATGGTAGCCTAAATTTATATCAACCCAGAGAATTGATTTCAACAAGTTGCATCTGCTCCTCCTAAGAAAAGCTTATACCAAATATCCAAAGATTCTGACCAAAGGATCTAAAAAAAAAAAGATTTTTAAAGAATATTCCTCATATTGAACTAAGTTATAATTCAGGCTCCCACAGGGAGCCCATATATGAACCCAGGGACTTGGCTTTAACAAACTTGAATCTCACCCCCCTAAGGATGCTGCACACCAAATATCAAAACATTCCGACTGCTGGATCTGAAGAAGAAGATTTTTAAAGAAAAGTCCTCATTTTGAACCAAGTTACAATTTGAGCTCCCACAGTGAGTCCAAATATGGACCTAGGGACATGGCTGAAGAAGAAGATTTTTAAAGATAAGTCCTCATTTTGAACTAAGTTACAATTCGAGCTCCCACAGTGAGTCCAAATATGGACCTAGGGACATGGCTTGAACAAACTTGAATCTCACCCCCTAAGGATGCTGCATACCAAATATCAAAACATTCCGACTGCTGGATCTGAAGAAGATTTTTAAAGAAAATTCCTCATTTTGAACTAAGTTATAATTCGGGCTACCACAGTGAGCCCAAATATGAACCCAGGGACTTGGCTTGAGCAAACTTGAATCTCACCCCCCTAAGCATGCTGCATACCCAATATCAGAAGATTCTGCCTGCTGGATCTTGAGAAGAAGATTTTCAAAGACATTTGCCTGAAATGCACTAAGTTCAAATTTGGGCTCCTATTCTGAGCCCAAATATAAACCCAGGGGGCCGATTTGAACAAACTTGAATCAGATCCACCCCACAATGTTGCATACCAAATATCAAAAGATTCTGCCTGCTGGATCTGGAGAAGAAGATTTTTTAAGAAATATGCCTGAAATGCATTATTTAATATTTGGGCTCCTATACGGAGCCCAAATATAAACCCAGGGGGCCGATTTGAACAAACTTGAATCAGATCCACCCCACAATGTTGCTTACCAAATATGAAAAGATTCTGAAGCTGGATCTGGAGAAGAAGATTTTTAAAGAAATTTGCCTGAAATGCACTAAGTTCGAATTCGAGCTTCTATAGTGAGCCCAAATATGAATCTAGGAAGCCGATTTGAACAAACTTGAATCAGATCCACCCCACAATGTTGCATACCAGATATCAAAAGATTCTGCCTGCTGGATCTGGAGAAGAAGATTTTTTAATAAATTTGCCCAAAATGCACTAAGTCCGAATTCGGGCTTCTATATTAAGCCCAAATATGAATCTAGGGGGCCGATTTGAACAAACTTGAATCAGATCCACCCCGCAATGTTGCATACCAAATATCAAAAGATTCTGCCTGCTGGATCTGGAGAAGATGATTTTTTAAGAAATTTGCCTGAAATGCACTAAGTTCGAATTCGAGCTTCTATAGTAAGCCCAAATATGAATCTAGGGAGCCGATTTGAACAAATTTGCATCAGATCCATCCCACAATGTTGCATACCAAATATCAAAAGATTCTGCCTGCTGGATCTGGAGAAGAAAATTTTTTAAGAAATTTGCCTGAAATGCACGAAGTTCGAATTCGAGCTTCTATAGTGAGCCCAAATATGAATCTAGGAAGCCGATTTTAACAAACTTGAATCAGATCCACCCCACAATGTTGCATACCAAATATCAAAAGATTCTGCCTGCTGGATCTGGAGAAGAAGATTTTTTAATAAATTTGCTTGAAATGCACTAAGTTCAAATTTGGGCTCCTATACTGAGCCCAAATATAAACCCAGGGGGCCGATTTGAACAAACTTGAATCAGATCACCCCACAATGTTGCTTACCAAATATGAAAAGATTCTGCCTGCTGGATCTGGAGAAGAAGATTTTTTTAAGAAATGTGCATGAAATGCACTAAGTTCAAACTCGAGCTTCTATAGTGAGCCCAAATATGAATCTAGGAAGCCGATTTGAACAAACTTGAATCAGATCCACCCCACAATGTTGCATACCAAATATCAAAAGATTCTGCCTGCTGGATCTGGAGAAGAAGATTTTTTTAAGAAATTTGCCTAAATGCACTAAGTTCGAAATCGGGCTCCTATACTGAGCCCAAATATGAACCCAGGGGGCCGATTTGAACAATCTTGAATCAGATCCACCCTACAATGTTGCATACCAAATATCAAAAGATTCTGCCTGCTGGATCTGGAGAAGAAGATTTTTTTAAGACATTTGCCTAAATGCACTAAGTTCGAAATCGGGCTCCTATACTGAGCCCAAATATGAACCCAGGGGGCCTATTTGAACAAACTTGAATCAGATCCACCCTACAATGTTGCATACCAAATATCAAAAGATTCTGCCTGCTGGATCTGGAGAAGAAGATTTTTTAAGAAATTTTGCCTGAAATGCACTAAGTTTGAAATCGGGCTCCTATACTGAGCCCAAATATTAACCCAGGGGGCCGATTTGAACAATCTTGAATCAGATCCACCCCACAATGTTGCTTACCAAATATGAAAAGATTCTGCCTGCTGGATCTGGAGAAGAAGATTTTTTTAAGAAATTTGCCCGAAATGCACTAAGTTCAAATTTGGGCTTCTATAGTAAGCCCAAATATGAATCCAGGGGGCCGATTTGAACAAACTTGAATCAGATCTACCCCGCAACGTTGCATACCAAATATCAAAAGATTCTGCCTGCTGGATCTGGAGAAGATGATTTTTTTAAGAAATTTGCCCGAAATGCACTAAGTTCGAATTCGGGCTTCTATAGTAAGCCCAAATATGAATCCAGGGGGCTGATTTGAACAAACTTGAATCAGATCTACCCCGCAACGTTGCATACCAAATATCAAAAGATTCTGCCTGCTGGATCTGGAGAAGATGATTTTTGAAGAAATTTGCCTGAAATGCACTAAATTCGAATTCGAGCTGCTATAGTGAGCCCAAATATAAATCTAGGGAGCCGATTTGAACAAACTTGAGACAGATCCACCCTACAATGTAGCATACCAAATATCAAAAGATTCTGCCTGCTGGATCTGGAGAAGAAGATTTTCAAAGAAATTTGCCTGAAATGCACTAAGTTCAAATTTGGGCTCCTATACTGAGCCCAAATATAAACCCAGGGGGTCGATTTGAACAAACTTGAATCAGATCCACCCCACAATGTTGCATACCAAATATCAAAAGATTCTGCCTGCTGGATCTGGAGAAGAAGATTTTTTTAAGAAATTTGCCTGAAATGCACTAAGTTTGAAATCGGGCTCCTATACTGAGCCCAAATATGAACCCAGGGGGCCGATTTGAACAAACTTGAATCAGATCCACCCTACAATGTTGCATACCAAATATCAAAAGATTCTGCCTGCTGGATCTGGAGAAGAAGATTTTTTAATGTTTTTCCCATTGCCTACAGTGTTAAAAAGTGCTGACTCAGCACTTTTTCAAAGTCCCGAAACTGTACCCTATGATACAACCGATGGCAATTTTTTTTTACCATTCCTTTCCATTGCTCATAAGCAAGCTGCACAGCAAATAAAAAGTTTCTGAGCCGTGCAGTTTTGGAGATATGAGCAATTTTAATTTTTTCTATTTTTAGCTCCTGAGGTTCCCATGGGGCTACGTGAAAATTTTTTTCGGCATAAATTAGATACTTATGACCCAATAAGTCCTCAAAAAAAATTTGGTTCAAATCGATCTCTTGATTCAAAAAATAGAAATTTAGGGGTGGAGCGTCAGCCAATCAGAAGCTGTGGCAGCCATGATGGCGGGCGGACAAACCGAACACAATTCTGAGAGAGGACCACCCACTGGTTATCCCCAGCAAATTTTATTCAAATTGATCCAGCAGTTCTGAAGAAGAAGATTTTAATGTGTTTTTGCCAATCAGCAGCCAAGGCAGCCATATTAGATGGGCGACGGAGATTTCGAACACAATTCTTCGAGTGTTCCACCCAATGATCAATCCCACAAAATTTTATTAAAATTGGCCTAGTGGTTTGGGAGGAGATGATTGTTGACGCCCAACAACGACGACGGACGGAAAGTGATCAGTAAAGCTCATCCTGAGCTTTGCTCAGGTGAGCTAAAAAGCTGGAGCAGCTAGCACAATACGAGAGCTTAAAATCTACCCTAGCAGGCCATCAAGATAGTCTGGTTCTCTCTTCTGTCATGTTTTGACCCAGGAGGGACTCTCTGGCATACAGATACACAAGGATGTTGTATATTGAGTATCATAAGATTCTGTTTGGAATGAAGAGATCCTGTGAAGAATCGGTAGCCAAAGTAAACAGCCTTTGAAATATCACACGTGTGTTGATTTCATTCGTGGACCATGGTCATGTGGTCCTTTATTTTTTTTTATAAATATGGTTCATTGATGAGGGTTTGGTACGGGTAGCATACACACCTAGGGAGAAAAATAAACACAACTCTGTTTCCCGCATCACTGAACATATTGGGAAGAATCTCTTGTGACATTCTGCGAGCAGTCGACAATAACATTGATTTTTCAAAACCTGTACGAGGACTACGACTCTGATGAAAAAGAGCCTGAATTTAGAATAAATCATTGTACTGTATTTGTATCCAGTTATCTATGCTTCGTCACCGCCATCGGATACACATCCATTGATCAAGTACAGGGGGAATCGACAACACAGCCGGCGAGATGCGACTTGACAACCCATTCCACTATCAGATCTGCTCTCCCAGATTTCCCAGGTGGTCGGCAAGACACGTAGACAACCAGAGTGACCTATCTCCCAGAGTCAGCAGTACAGCCCACAACGTAGAATTATCCTATGACCAGTAATTGGCTAGACTGCCGATATCACAGACCACAAAAAACCTTCCAATTCAACAGGCAGCAGGATGACCAGCCAAAAGAAACAGACGAAGTTTCAAAGAGTCCAAACCATACAGAACAAAGACGAAAGGCTTTAGTAGTCGAGATGGCAGTCTTAATGCAGTGATCATCGCCCCAATAGCATGTGAGGTCTACCATACTATGATTAGCAGATGTCTGGTAGACGTTTGTTTGTTTGTTGGTGGTTAACGTCACATATTTATGCACCATGGCTAAGCGTGACACAACATGGAGATGAAGTCAAGTTTAGTCAATCGTTGATCTACATGTTGCCCATTTTAGAGGACTTTCACCCCAAGCATTGGTGACTGGGTCCTATTTTACTAGTAAAGCGGAACTGGTTTACAACAGTAAACAAGTGCTGCTTACTTCCCGGGGTTCCCACGGGGACTGGTAGACGTTACTGGGACAGTTCCAAAATTACCCATTGAGAACTTACGGTCAAGTTTAGCAGGCCGGACGACAGGAACCCAAGACTCGTTACAGGTAGTTCTGGAGAAAATTTTTAAATGAAAGTGTCAATGACACTGTAGCTCAACTTGTTAAACATGTACATGTATAGTATGTGACACAGCAAAGACAAACATCTAGGTAATGTCTAGTACATGGAGGTTTTTTTTTCCAGGTTCGGTTTCGGTTTTATTTTTTTTAAAACCTCGGTTTCGGTTCGGTATTTCGGTATTATTTCCAGGCCATTCAATTAATTTGAATCACTATCGTCTTACTAGAAAAGGCCATAGAAATGTCACATGAGAGCTATTTAAAGCGTGCTACATCCTACTGGCAGTACGGAAACATAGCACACTTCACCAGCACTCAGTCAGTTGACGAAGGGTTAATATGAATTTGGGGTAGATTGTATGTCATTTGATTATTTTCTTGTTGTATATGTTCTATTTGGTAAATGCTATACATCAATGGCAGTGCCATAGTGAGGGGTGGGGTAGCGCCCCCCCCCCCCCCGCCAAAACAAAACAAAAAAAAACAAAACAAAAACAAACAAAACAAAAAACTTCAAATTGCTATCTGACACAACTTGGGCACCTTTGAAGGCCACATTAGGCATTGTAAGCATCTCAACCTTGGACCCCCACATCTTACTTAGCACCCCCCCCCCCCCCCCCAATCGAAATCCTGGTGCCGCCACTGCTATACATTATATACCTGCTTTATTTTGTGTTCAGTTTTAATTTCGATAAAATAAATAATAAGTTTTAAGTTATGTTTAACATCGCCTTAATACAGGGACTCCATTCACTGTCCTGTTCCTCGATCCCTCACTGGACCTCTTGCCTCCTTTCGAAGTACTGAGTATGAACTCTCCCTCATGTTGTTATGTGCAAAATAAAATGGATTTACGGCATCAACGAGTATCACATGGGGAATAAATGGTCAAAGGAAATAACTATTAATTTATTTCATGCATTTAATGTGAGATAAATAGGACTGGAATTAAAAAATATAAAAAAAAAAAAAACGATCACGTGTTCCGACACTCACCTAATTTCGTGCAGTAAAAGCCCACACTCACTGGCCATTTTCGTTCTTGTGTAGGCCCCACTAGCTATTCTCACAGTTGGAGTTGGGGTGCGACTTATACAAAGGTACATGTAATAGTCGCAGGGGAGGTATTCTGACTGAAAATATTGGGTGCGACTTAACGTGGGAGCGACCAAAACACGGATATAATGATACAGAAATAATCGCTTTTGGATTTGCCTGTTCTGCTGACGTTCATTGTCATTTTCAAAATGAGATTACGAGGAGGTCGTTGTAAATTTCGAAGTTTAACATCAAAGTATGCAAAAAAACGTATGGACGGTTGTTTTGGCCCGTCAGTTCAGTTTTTTGGTTTGCGGCAAAAACCGAAACCGAACCGAAAAACCAAAAAACCTCCATGCTCCAGTAATGACCTGATAACAAAGGTATTTATTTATTTATTTATTGATGTTTAAGGTCACATATTTATGCACAATGGCTAATCATGACCGTGACAGTTTTACGGGTTGAGGAAGCCGGAGTATCCGGAGAGAACCACCGAGCAACGACGAGCAGCTGCCAGCTCCCCAACATCGTAACTCCGCACTGCAGCACAGGCAGGGTTAGATTGGTTGAAGACATGCATACCATCGACGTGCAGTACGCCTTAGTACACGGCGTCATCGTGCCCCCACATGGACAATGGGGGTGAAGTGTCTTGCCCAAGGACACAACGCGGTTGCCGCAGCTGGGATTCGAACCGAGGACCTCTCGGCTTGCAGCCTGCACCTCTACCTACTGAGCCACCGCGCCCCAATAACAAAGGTACATATAAAGTATTGTAATGGTCTGTACATAAATACTGACCGTAGCCTGTAACAAATGTATAGGTAAAGTATTGTAAAGGTGGGTGACAGTCAGAAGCTAAACTAGAAAAGAAATCTTTGAGTCCCAGAGTGGGTCTGACTGAACCCCAAAATATTTGTTCTCATAGCACAGTGATAACAAAGGCACCCCAAAACACACTTGTTCCTGTCCCAAGGTGAAAACAAAGGTACCCAAGAAGTTTCGTGAAGATCAGTTCATAAATACAAGCCGTATAGAAGTTGTGACAAAAAACTGATTGAACCTAATTTCGGTACAAAATGGCCACTGGCAGCCATCTTGAATTCTGGACCGCACCCAGAAACACTCCTTCTCGTCCCAAGGTGATAACAAAGGTACCCAAGAAGGTTCGTGAAGATCGGTTCATAAATACAGCCTCTAACCCAAGCCGTATTGACATGTGTGCTTACTCTGTACAAGTAGCACTGAATAAATCAAAGTTCATCTAATTTGCATAATTTCTGCATGAGAAAAAGACCTGTACTATATGTTATGTATTCCATGTTACTAAACATTCATACAAAAATTTATTCAAATCAGAACTTTCATACAGAAGTTCTGTACAAACAAGTGGCCCCATGGGGTCTGAAGCGCTCATCTTGAACAGAATACAATTTAAACAGAGTCCAAGAATGAGTCTACATTAAGCAAGCCATCTCCATAGGCTACACTGTCAATCCTTGAGTCCCTCAGGAGTGACAAAAATAATCTGGGCATCATGCCTTTTCTTCAGTTGATCATAAAGTAAAATGTAGAGCTCCCCTATGAAGCCCCTTGATACAACCTATGTGGATTAATCTTAGTTATACACCTCTTGAATACAAAATTTTTAATTCTTCAGCAAAATGGCCAATTCCGGCTCCCATAGAGAGCCCAAATATTAACCCAGGGATCTTGCTTTGAACACAGTTGAATCTGACTTCCCTAGAGATGTTGTGTACCGAATATGAAAGCATTCTGTCTGTTGGATCTGAAGAAGAGAAATTGTAAAGAAATTTCTTCGAATTGCACTATGTTCAAATTTCGGCTACCATAGTGAGCCCAAATATTAACCTATGGATCCGATTTGAACAAACTTGAATCTGATCCCCCCCCCCCCATAGATGTTGTATTTCCCATATGGAGCCCAAATATTAACCTAGGCACTCAAATTGAACAACCTGGAATCTGACCCTCCCTAGAGATGTTGCATACCAAATATAAAAGCATTCCGACTGGTGGATCTGAAGAAGAAGACGCTTAAAGAAATTTCCTCATATTGCACTAAGTAAAAATTTGGGCTACCATAGTGAGCCCAAATATATACCCTGGGATCTGATTTGAACCAACTTGAATCTGACCCCCTTAGAGATGTTGCATACCAAATATCAAAGCATTCTGACTGGTGGATCTGAAGAAGAAGATTTTTTTAAATTACCCTCCATATTGAACAAAGATAAAATTTGGGCTTCCGTAGGAAGCCCAAATATTAACCTAGGGACTTGGTTTGAACAATCTTGAATCTGACCCTCATAACAATGATGTATACCAAACATTAAAAATTCTGACTGGTGGTTCTGAAGAAGAAGATTTTTAAAGAATATTCCCCATATTACCCTATGTTAAAACTTTGGGCTCCTGTAGAGAGCCCAAATATGAACCAATGAACTTTATTTCAACAAACTTTTATCTGACCCCCCTATGAATGCTGTATACCAAATATCAAAAGATTCTGATGATTGGTTCTGGAGAAAAGATTTTTTAAAATTTTTGCAAATATGCTGACTCAGCAATATTTCGATGCCCATTACAGAACACCCTAACATAACCGATGGTAATTTTTTTTTACCATTCAATTCTACTGGTCCTAAGGATACTTCATACCAAATAACAGCTCTCTGTTCTGTGTGGTTTGGGAAATATGGGTGTTTGAAAATATTTCTATTTTTAGCTCCCAGGGTTCCCATGGGGATGCAGTTATTTTTTTTTTTTTGCATGGGTCAAGTACTTATGATCCAATAATACCACAAACCAAATTTGGTTCATACTGGACCATCGGTTCAGAGAATAGAAATTTTGGGCGGGGCCAAAAATCTTACCCCTCCTATTACAAAGCCAAATATTACTTCAGGAACTTTGTTTGAACAAACTTGATTCTACACCTCATATGGAAGCTCCATAGCAAATATCAAGTCATTGTACACACTGGTTCTTGAGAAGAAG
Source organism: Pictodentalium vernedei (assembly GCA_031216915.1). Taxonomy (NCBI): domain Eukaryota; kingdom Metazoa; phylum Mollusca; class Scaphopoda; order Dentaliida; family Dentaliidae; genus Pictodentalium; species Pictodentalium vernedei. The sequence continues at coordinate 187,315,382 of CM062293.1, forward strand.
ATTTTAAAAATATTTTGGAGCATTTTCCCCCACTGCCTCCCTATGGGGCTGGGCATGTTGAGTTGAACAAAAATGAAATGCCCCTTTGGGACCATCACTCACACAAACTTTCACTTGAATTGGCCCAGTGGCTTTGGAGGAGAAGACCAAAACATGGTGTTGACGGACGACGGAAGGAGAGCGATGAGATTAGCTCAGCTTGACTTTGTCAAGATGAGCTAAAAATAGGCCGATGCAATCGTCAGATGTGTACCCATACGCGCAACTAGTGGAAAGCTGTATGACAGAGGGCCACCATGGATGCCGACATTATGTACACCATACATGGTATGGGTACATATAGAAATGGACTGGAGGAGTGTCTAATTTGATGGATAAAGGGTTAACATTCCAGATCAAATTTTCAGATTTACATAAAAAACTATACAGCACAGCACATCAGTAACCTGAATAAATATATAAAGTAACTTGACAATCCAAGCAATATTTTTCAAGTTATCGAATGCCAAAGGGATTGGAGGAATTTTCAATTTGAAGGATAAAGGGTTAATATCTCTGGATCAAATTATCAGATTTACACCAAAAACTATACAGCTCGGCACATCAGTAACCTGAACACAAATATAAAGTAACTAGACAATACAAGCAATATTTTTCAAGTTATCGAATGCCAAAGGGATTGGAGGAATTTTCAATTTGAAGGATAAAGGGTTAATATCTCAGGATCAAATTATCAGATTTACACCAAAAACTATACAGCTCGGCACATCAGTAACCTGAACACAAATATAAAGTAACTTGACAATCCAAGCAACAGTTTTCAAGTTATCGAATGCCAAAGAAATGGATACGGACTCCGGATGGACAGACGGACATATGGATGGACGGACAAAGGATGGACGAACGACGGATGGCCACCCCAGATGCCGGCATTATGTGTACCATACATAGTATGGGTACACATAAAAACTGATTGCACTAATTTTGATACAAAATGGCTGCTGGTGGCCATCTTGAATTTTGGAACACACCCCAAAACACTCATTCTCATCCCACGGTGATAACAAGAAGTTTCGTAAAGATTGGTTCATAAATACGGCCTCTAGCCTGAGCCGTATAGAAGTTGTGTACAAAAAACTGATTAGACCCAATTTCGGTACAAAATGGCCAATGGCAGCCATCTTGAATTTTGGACCGCACCCAGAAACACTCCTTCTCATCCCAAGGTGATAACAAAGGTACCCAAGATGTTTTGTGAAGATCGGTTCATAAATACACACTTTAGCCCGAGCCGTATTGACATGTGTACTTACTGTGTGTAAGTAGCACTGAAAAAATCAAAGTTCATCTAATTTGCATAATTTCTGCACAAGAAAAAAACTCGTATTATATGTGATGTATCCCATGGTACTAAACATTCACACAAAAAATTATTCAAATCAGTGCTTTCATATGGAAGTTCTGCGCAAAAATCTGATTGCACCTAATTTTGTACAAAATGGCTGCCATCGGCCATCTTGAATTTCGGACCGGACCCAAAAACACTTGTTCTTGTCCCACGATGATACCAAAGGTACACAAGAAGTTTCGTAAAGATCGGTTCATAAATACAACCTCTAGCCCGAGCCATATTGGCATTTGAACTTACAGTGCTGAAAGTAACACTAAATACATCAAAGTTAGTCTAATTTGTATAATTTACGCACGAGAAAAAAGCTTGTATTATATGTGATGTATCCCATGGTACTAAACATTCATACAAAAAATTATTCAAATCAGAGCTTTCATATGGAAGTTCTGCACAAAAATCTGATTGCACCTAACTTTGTACAAAATGGCTGCCAGCGGCCAACATGAATTTCGGATCGGACCCCAAAACACTCGTTCTCGTCCCACGGTCATAACAAAGGTACCCAAGAAGTTTCGTAAAGATTGGTTCTTAAATACGGCCTCTAGCCCAAGCCGTATTGAACTGCTGACAGACAGGACGGATAGACGGACGACTGGCCATGGCATAAGCTCAAATTTGACTTACGTCAAAGTTGAGCTAAAAAATTAAAAAATATTTTGTGAGTGCTACCAGAAGTATGCCCCTTGTGGTGCTCCCCGTGGGTGTAGCAACCTTATTTAAACAAAATTGAACTGACATATAAGGAACATGCACATCAAATTTTCTTCAATTTGGACAAGTAATTTACGAGAAGTCGATAATAAAAAGTTCACGCCGGACAGATGTCCCAGACTCACTCATTGGAGTTGCATGTTTTTTGAATTGTGGGGTGCATATTTTAACTTATGGGGTGTAGTTGATACTTTGGGGGGGGGGGGGGGGCACATTCATTCATAATGTGTGGGGTTTTCATAGCACGATTATGTGGGGTTTACAAGGCACTATCATATGGGGTGTGGTGGACATGTGTATATGTTTATTCAAGGGGTGCAACGGCATAGCACTTGCGGGAAACACCCGTCAGATATATGTGGGGTTGATCGTTCTGTAAATGGAATAATTCTGATAAATGATTTAACATCAATTATTTTGGCTAGAGTTAAAATTTGAATTTGGGGAGAATAGGCAATTACCTGGTGGGTCTGTGTTATAAACTGATACCAAACCAACATGTCCGCAATGCAACTGTGTGACATATTGCAAACTTCATTTGTTGGTATCACAGCATGAAATATTTTTCCATCAGCGACCATTATAACATTCAAACAAAAACAAATATCATCGCATCATTTTAATTTTGGCATTCAAATATCTTTGTCAAGTATAGCCCTTCAAACAACTTCTTCTGATCTGAAAACCGGAGGTCATGCAACAAATAAGAGAGTAAAGCTGACCGAGTGGGAATTACCAGTCACATGCACATAGTTTTCAGGGAATTCCCAACAAAAGCCACACCAAAAGTCAATTGTATTTTTTAGATCCAAAAGTCATCAAATCACCCTCCGTATTTATCTGGAATATTCAACAATAATGCAAGATGTCATCAGAATGTCTCAAATGTTTATTGAAACAATATATTTTCACAAAGCTGCTTCTTTTTAGAGATTGCATCACTTCCGAGTGCAACATTTCAAGGTAACCCTAATTCAAATATTTACTGCAGTGATACCTATAATCATGTCCAACCCTACCAAAGTTACATTGTACCGCTTTCATGAGATAAAAAAAAACAAGAGCTGGACTTTCGTCCGGTGCATGTTTGTTTGTTTGTTTGTTTGTTGGTGGTTAACATCACATATTTATGCACCATGGCTAATCGTGACACAACTTAGAGATGAACTCAAGTTTAGTCAATCGTTGTTCTACAGGTTGCCCATTTTAGAGGACTTTCACCCCAAGCATTGGTGACTGGGTCCTATTTTACTAGTAAAGCGGAACTGGTTTACCACAGTAAACAAGTGCTGCTTACTTCCCGGGGTTCCCACGGGGATTGTCCGGTGCATACCCCCACGTGGTGTACCACCTAGTGTGGGCATACCTATGACCAACAAATATCATTTATGAATATTCTCGTATGGACTGACGGACAGATGCACAGATGGACGGACGCAATCCAGTATATCCCCCCCCCCCTTCAATTTTCTTTGAAAGTTTTTAACAATTTCTAAGTCAAAAGGTATGGTAAATTGTTTGGTGTTTGGAAGTTTTATGCAATGAAGCAGAAGCCTTTGTCATAGGCAAACTGCATGCCATATTTCACTGAAATTCGATAACCCCAATCCAGTATGCACCCCCCCCCTCCCATTTTCTTCAAAAGTTTTCAACAATTTCTAAGTCAAAAGGTATGGTAAATTGTTTGGTGTTTGGAAGTTTTATGCAATGAGGCAGAAGCCTTTGTCATAGGCAAACTGCATGCCATATTTCAGCAAAATCCGATAACCCATACCTGAGATACAGGCTGAACAGACAAATAATGTCTATTTCCTACAATTTCTAACTCAAAAAAGGGGGATAACTCTAAAAAGGAGAATGTGAGAAATACCATCGAATCCTTTTTTTAAAGCCTATACCATAAGCAGTGTTCATTGCAAATTTCATTGCAATAGAATATTCGATACCCGAGATACAGGCTGAACAGACAAAATTTGGCTCGTACGGACACAATTTCTAAGTGAGCAATTAATAATAAAAAAAAATAATAAAAAAAAAAATAACTAGTGTGGGCATACGTATGACCAACAAATATTATAAAAAATAATAATTTACTTAAGTTATGAATACTTTTGGATGGACTCGCACACGGACGGATGGACGGACGCATGTAATCCAGTATACCCCCATTTTCTTCGAAAGTGGGGGTAGAACTAGAGGCTCAAGATAGCCTAAAACACTCACCTGAATCACGTTGTCCTAAACTGTAAGGGTGATGGGTATGGAGAAGATGTAATCTGAATGAACCATATGACAGATTCGCCAGCAATTTTTTTGTCTAACTGTTTTAACTGCTCAGACGAAAGCTTCATACCAAATACAAAATCTCTAGTCCATGCAGTTTGGGAAATATTGGACATTTCATTGTTTTTCTATTTTTAGTGCCAGGTGTTCCCACGAGAAACCGCAAAAAAAACTGTGGGCATGAATGAAGTACTTAGGGTCAACTAATGCCACGTATAAAATTTGGTTCAAATCGCTCCATTGGTTCTTGAAATAGAAATTTTCAGGGGAGCTCAAAAGTGACCCCATCCCCTGGAGAGCCCAAATATGGACCTATCAACTTTCTTTGAACAACTTTTAATCTTGAACACCAGAGGAAGTTTCATACCAAATATTAAAGCATTCCCACTTGTGGTTCATGAGAAGATGATTTTTAATGAATTTCATGATATTTGACCATAAGCCCATGCCCAAAAAGGGCGGAGACCCCATTTGAACAAAACTAAAACAGAATACCCCCAAGATAATGTGGCCCATATATGTTTCAATTTGGACCATTAGTTTGTGAGAATATATTTTAAATAAAATTGACCAAAATGCATAAAAACAAAAAAACTCATTTCCGGACTTTGGTCCAAAATTTCTAAGTCCCACCCGGACCCCAAATTTTCAGTGTAAAAAAAAAAAATTTGTCTTAAAATTGACCAAAATGCATAAAAAACCAAAAAACTAATTTCTGGATTTTGGTCCAAAATTTCTAAGTCCCACCCGGACCCCAAATTTTTAGTGTAAAAAAAAAAATTTTTTTGTCTTAAAATTGACCGAGACAAATAAAAACCCCCAAAACTCATTTCCGGATTTTGGTCCAAAATTTCTAAGTTCGGACCAGGACCCCAAATTTTCAGCCTAAATATGAACCCAGGGACTTGGCTTGAACAAACTTGAATCTCAGCACCCCCTCCCCTCCCCCCCCCCCCCCCCCCAAAGATGCTGCATACCAAATATCAAAAGATTCTTATTGGTAGATCTGAAGAAGATTTTTAAAGAATATTCCTCATACTGCATTAATTTAAACATTTGGGCTCCCATGGAGAGCCCAAATATGGACCCAGGGAACTGATTTCAATAAACATGTGAAACAATCTTCCAAAGATGTTATATGTGAAATTTGAAAGCTTTTGGAGCAGTGGTTTGGGAGAAAAGTAGTCTTAAATGTGTTTCCCATTACCCACAGTGTTAAAAAATACTGACTCAGCACTTTTTCAAAGTCCCCAAAAAGTACCCATGATAAAACCGATAGCAGTTTTTTTTAACCATTCCATTCTGTTGGTCCTAAGGAAGCTTCACACCAAATAAGAATTTTCAGTGCCGTGTAGTTTTGGAGATATGGGCGTTTTAATTTTTTTCTATTTTTAGCTCCTGAGGTTCCCACAGGGAAGCGGGAACATTTTTTTTGGCATGAATCAAGTACTTAGGACCCAATAATACCTCATTGCAAATTTGGTTCAAATCAGCCTCTTGGTTCGGAAAATAGAAATTTTTGGCGGGGCACAAAATGGGGATCCTCCCGTAGCGAGCCCAAATATTGACCGAGAAAATTTCTTTGGACAAACTTGAATCTTGAGTACCAAAGGAGCTTACACACCAAATATCACAGCATTCTGGCTGGTGGTTCATAAGAAAAAGATTTCAGGAGAAATTGATGCTTTTGGGGCATCATTCTCACCCCAGTGGGGGCACCGAGTTCATTTTAACAAACTGGAAAGAGGATACCCCCAAAATATTGCATGTCAAATTTGTTTGGGTTTGGGCTAGTGGTTTTGAAGGAGAAGACCGAGTTGCGAAAGTTAACGGACAGCGGACGATGGACGACGGACGCCAACTGATGGCAAAAGCTCACACTGACTTTAAGTTAGGTGAGCTAAAAACATTTATGCATTAGAATTCAACTTTTGGCTTCCATTGAGTCAAAAATGCAAGACATTTATTCTTTTAAAGAACTAGATTGATGTCACACATACAGCCCGACTGTCCCAGCAATGGCAATGCTTGACACAAAATAGTCTTGAGCTATTTTTTGTTAACCGTTTACCCAACAAATCTGCCATATCTGCACTCGTGATATACAAAAATTGCTATTCAAATTTTATTTATTTATTGATGTTCAATGTCACATATTTTTGCACAATGGCTTATCATGACCGCAACATGCAGGGCTTGCATTGAGTCGGGGCTGATCAGCCCAGGCCCCGAGGAGCACTTGTTGGGGGCTTTTTTTCAAGCCCCGACATTTTCCACAAAAAAGCACTAACAATAATGGACAAAATGGAAAATCAGCTCCGGAAAGGCCCCGACCTCAATATGTGGGGCACTTTTTTTAGGCCTCGACCATTTTACTCAAGGCGAGCCCTGAACATGAGTATCAACTCGAGACCAGGGGTGAGTGTTAATAAGACGTGACATCCATTTTATAGAGAGTTTGCACCTCACAAGCACTGGTGACTGGGTCCTATTTTACCAGTAAAACAGAGCCTGTTTACTGCAAAGAACAGGCACTGCTTCACTTCCCAAGGTTCCCGTGGGGGATTCAAATTTTATATTTTTATTTCTCTACCCCAAAACATACCTCATGACCTATTAATGGCACAAACTTGATGAGCTTTTTACAATAAGGACTAATAAGCAATGGTTAGAAGTAAACAAGAGGCCCCATGTGTCCTGAAGCACTCATCTTGAACAGAACACAATATAAACAGAGTCCAAGAATGAGTCTACTACATTAAGCAATCCATCTCCATAGGATACACTGTCAATCCTTGAGTCCCTCAGGAGTGACAAAAATAATCCGGGCATCATGCCTTTTCTTCATAATGTAAAATGGAGAGCTCCCCTATGAAGCCCCTTGATACAAACTATGTGGATTAATCTTAGTTACCCACCTCTAGAGGGTACTGAATACAAAACTGTTAATTCTTCAGCAACATGGCCAATTCTGGCTGCCATAGGGAGCCCAAATATTAACCCAGGCTCTTGATTTGAACAAATTTGAATCCGACTTCCCTAGAGATGTTGTGTACCAAATATGAAAGCATTCTGACTGTTGGATCTGAAGAAGAGAAATTTTAAAGAAATTTCTTCATATTGCACTAGGTTAAAATTTGGGCTACCATAGCGAGCCCAAATATTAACCTATAAATCCAATTTGAACAAATTTGAATCTGCCCCCCCCCCCCCCCCCCCCCCCCCTCTAGAGATGTTGTATACCAAATATACATTCTGACTCATGGATCTGAAGAAGATTTTTGAAGAAATTCTCTCATATTGTACATGTACTAAGTTAAATTTCAGATTCCCACATGAAGCCCATTAACCCAGGCACTCGAATTGAACAAACTTGAATCTGACCCCCTTAGAGATGTTGCATACCAAATATGAAAGCATTTTGACTGGTGGATCTGAAGAAGAAGATTTTTAAAAAATTATCCGCCATATTTGAACAAAGTTAAAATTTGAGCTTCCGTAGGAAACCCAAATATTAACCTAGGGACTTGGTTTGAACAATCTTGAATCTGGCCCTCATAACAATGATGTATACCAAACATTAATAGATTCTAACTGGTGGTTCTGAAGAAGAAGATTTTTAAAGAATATTCCCCATATTACCTTAAGTTAAAAATTCAGGCTCCTGTATTGAGCCCAAATATGAACCAATGGGCTTTATTTTAACAAACTTGCATCTGACCCCCAATGAATGCTGTATACCGAATATCAAAAGATTCTGATGATTGGTTGTTGAGAAAAGATTTTTTTAAATTTTTGCAAATATGCTGACTTAGCATTTTTTCGATGCCTTCCACAGAACACCCAAACATAACCGATGGCAATTTTTTTTACCATTCAATTCTACTGGTCCTAAGGATGCTTCATACCAAATAGCAGGTCTCTGTTCCATGTGGTTTGGGAAATATGGGAGTTTGAAAATACTTCTATTTTTAGCTCCCAGGGTTCCCATGGGGATGCAGGAATTTTTTTTTTTTGCATAAGTCAAGTACTTATGACCCAATAACACCACATACCAAATTTGGTTCAAACCGGACCGTCGGTTCAGAAAATAGAAATTTTGGGCGGGGCCAAAAATCTTACCCCTCCCATTGCAAAGCCAAATATTGCTTCACGAACTTCGTTTGAACAAATTTGATTCTACCCCTCAAAAGGAAGCTCCATAACAAATATCAAGTCATTGTTCACACTGATTTACAAATATTTTGGAGCATTTTCCCCCACTCCCTCCCTATGGGGGTGGGCATATTGAGCTGAACAAAAATGCAATGCCCCTTCAGGACCAACACTCACACAATCTTTCACTTGAACTGGCCCTGTGGTTTTGGAGGAAAAGACCAAAACATGGTGTTGACGGACGACAGACAGACGGAGAGCGATGAGATTAGCTCAGCTTGACTTTGTCAAGATGAGCTAAAAATGAAAAATCTGATGTTTCAGAAATATGACCAATTTTACAAATGGGCATATAAACAAGAGGCCCCAGGGGGCCTTAGGCGCTCACCGAATGTTCCATACTGTTAAGACACAAATTTTATCAAAAGCTATTCTTAAGGTTCTACAGAGTAAATCTATACTCTCTGTAGAGCTAAAACATCAACAGGACTGAATGGGACAATGCTGCTGATCAAATATCAAAAGATTCTGCATGATGGTTCTGAAGAAGGTTTTTAAAGAATTTTCCTTGAATTGCACAAAGTAAACATTCACGCTCCCATAGTGAGCCCAATATTGATCAAAAGACTCAATTTGAACAAACGTGAATCCAACCCATACCAAGATGCTGCATACCAAGTATCTAAAGATTCTGCCCACTGGTTCTGGTGAAGAAGATTGTTAAAGATTTTTTCTCAAATTGCACTTAGTAAAATTTCACACCCCCATAGTGAACCCCAATATTGAACGGGGGATTCAATTTGAACAAACTTGAAACAGACCCATACCAAGATGCTGTATACCAAATATCAAAAGATTCTTTCCATCGATTCCGGAAAAGAAGATTTTTAAAGAAATTTTCTTAAATTGGATTAAGTAAAAATTCATACCACTTTAGTGAGCCCCAATATTGATCGAGGGACTCAATTTGAACAAACTTGAATCAGACCCATACCAAGATGCTGAATACCAAATATCAAAAGATCCTGCCTATTGGTTCTGGATAAGAAGATTTTAAAAAATGTTTTCTTAAATTGCACTAAGTAAAAATTCAGGTCCCCACAGTGAGCCCTAAAATTGATCAAGAGACTCCATTTGAACAAACTTGAATCAGACCCATACCAAGATGCTGTATACCAAATATCAAAAGATTCTGCCCATTGGTTCTGGAGAAGATTTTTCCTTAAATTGCATTAAGGAAAAATTCATGCCCCTATAGGGAGCCCCAATATTGATCAAGGGACTCGATTTGAACAAACTTGAATCATACTGCATACCAAATATCAAAAGATTCTGCACATTGGTTCTGGAGGAGAAGATTTTTAAAGAATTTTTCTTAAATTGCACTAAGTAAAAATTCACGCCCCCATAGTGAGCCCCAATATTGGTTGAGGGACTCGATTTGAACAAACTTGAATCAGACCCATCCCAAGATGCTGCATACCAAGTATCATAAGATTCTGCCCACTGGTTCTGGAGAAAAAGATTTTTTAATAATTTTTCTATAATTCATACGGTGCTATCAGAGTTATGCCCCATACAGAGCCCCCAAGGGACGTGGCCATTTCATTTAAACAAACATGAACTGCCATATAGTAATGAACATCAACATGAAGTTTCGTGAAAATCAGACCAGTGGTTTCAGAGGAGAAGTCGTTTGAAAAATGTTCACGACGACAGACGACGACGGATGGCAAGTGATAAGTTGAGCTTCCTTCGGTGAGCTAAAAATTCCCCATATTGACTAAGTTATAATTCGGGCTCCGACAGGAAGCCCAAATATGGACCCAGGGACTTGGCTTTAACAAACTTGAATCTCACCCCCCTAAGGATGCTACACACCACATATCAAAACATTCCGACTGCTGGATCTGAAGAAGAAGATTTTTTAAGAAAATTCCTCATTTCGAACTAAGTCACAATTCAAGCCCCCACAGTGAGCCCAAATATGGTCCTAGGGACATGGCTTGAACAAATTTGAATCTCATCCCCCTAAGGATGCTGCATACCAAATATCAAAACATTCCGACTGCTGGATCTGAAGAAGAAGATCTTTAAAGAAAATTCCTCATTTTGAACTAAGTTATAATTCGGGCTACCACAGTGAGCCCAAATATGAATCCAGGGACTTGGCTTGAACAAACTTGAATCTCACCCCCTAAGCATGCTGCATACCCAATATCAAACAATTCTGCCTGCTGGATCTTGAGAAGAAGATTTTTAAAGAAATTTGCCTGAAATGCACTAAGTTCAAATTGGGCTCCTATACTGAGCCCAAATATGAACCCGGGGGCAAAGTTTGAACAAACTTGAATCAGATCCACCCCCACAATGTTGCATACCAAATATCAAAAAATTCTGCCTGCTGGATCTGGAGAAGATTTTTTAAGAAATTTGCCTGAAATGAACCAAGTTCGAATTCAAGTTTTTATAGTGAGCCCAAATATGAATCCAGGGGGCTGATTTGAACAAACTTGAATCAGATCTACCTCACAATGTTGCATACCAAATATCAAAAGATTCTGCCTGCTGGATCTTGAGAAGATTTTTTAAGAAATTTGCCTGAAATGCACAAAGTTCGAATTCAGTCTTCTATACTGAGCCCAAATATACGTCCAGGGGGCCGATTTGAACAAACTTGAATCAGATCAACCCCACAATGTTGCATACCAAATATCAAAAGATTCTGCCTGCTGGATCTGGAGAAGATTTTTTAACAAATTTGCCTGAAATGCACTAAGTTCAAATTTGGGCTTCTATACTGAGCCCAAAAGTGAATCCAGGGGGCCGATTTGAACAAACTTGAATCAGATCCACCCCACAATGTTGCATACCAAATATGAAAAGATTCTGTCTGCTGGATCTGGAGAAGAAGATTTTTTAAGAAATTTGCCTGAAATGCACTAAGTTCGAATTTGGGCTTCTACAGTGAGCCCAAATATGAATCCAGGGGGCCGATTTGAACAAACTTGAATCAGACCCATACCAAGATGCTGCATACCAAGTATCAAAAGATTCTGCCCTCCGGTTCTGGAGAAGATTTTTTAATAATTTTTCTGTAATTCATACGGTGCTATCAGAGTTATGCCCCATACAGAGCCCCAAGGGACGTGGCCATTTCATTTGAACAAACATGAATTGCCATATAGTAATGAACATCCACATGAAGTTTCGTGAAAATAGGACCAGTGGTTTCAGAGAAGTCGTTTGAAAAATGTTCACGACGACGGACAGCAAGTGATAAGTTAAGCTCCCTTCGGTGAGCTAAAAAGTAATATCAAATTTGAAGAGAATCATATAATTAGAACTGGATTTATCTTCTGGATAACATGGGGAGGAGGGAGGGGAGGATTGATTCTACCCATCTCCCCCAAAGTTCTGGTGACAGCATCAAAGTCCTTCACTCCCATTTCCTTCCAATCTACATTACTTTTTGAAAAACAACATGCTGCAAATGGCATTTCTTTATTTTTCAAACTGTGAAGTTCAGGTAATGAGAAAAAAAGCTGCATACAAGTAAAAGAAATCATGTCTGTGAATGCAATTATTATTGATCATGCAAGAATAAAAAGTGAAAATGTATGTGTTAGAGGCCCAATTTTAAATTTAAAGAAACTTAATTCGAAAACCATTTTGAAAATGGTTAAATTAATGCAAATATTAATTGAAACCACTGTATACAGCATCAACTGACCTTGCCCCAAATGAAAAACAATGATGTAACACAGTGTTTGAACTTCAGTTATTTGAAGAATAAAAGGTACCCACAACCTTGAAAAGCAAAACTTCAATCCAAAACTTTAACTCTTAGAAGCCGAGCAATCAGAATGAATTTATTGAACATGACATACCGTGAAAAACTTACAGTAAAGCAGGTGCTTCTACTCAAGTGTTGTCTGCCTATTCAGGCAGACAACACTCGACTAGAAGCACCTGCTCCGTGTTTAATTCTCCCCCAGCCCAAAGATAGCCAAACCGTCACAGCGAGATTACCTGCCATATTACATCACAGGCAAGAAAACTTGACTCCCGGCTTCTAAGAGTTAAGCTGGGAATACTAAGTACAACCGACTGCAAAAGGCAGTTTAATATAAAGAATAATATAGTTACTCTAAATCCTTCAAAATTCTTTTCAGAGCAGAGAGAAAAAAAGTGCCTGATTGACATCTGGGTGTGTGGGGAGGTTGGGGGGGTGTGGTAGGGGTAGAGGGTAGGAGTCCAATTTTTTCCTGCATGTAGTCACTCTAAATACTTCAAAAAACATTTTGGAGCAAAGAAAAAAATGCCTAAATGGCAAGTGGGGGAGGAGGGGGGGGAGGGGAGAAGGGCAATAACGCCAACAATTTTCATTGGATTGGTGATCGTTGCATTTCTCGTAGCGATTCTTGCTATAGACACAACAACTGATACGAACTGAAATCTGTTAACTATTGTTCAAGTTAAGCCATAAACAAAGTTTGAACAGAAGGACGGAGTTCTGTGCTATATCCCTCCCTTGAGGGAGGGGATAAAAATTATCAAAGTATGAGGTAGAAGCTTAATTTGAAATTTAGAGAAACTAAGTTCGAAAACCTAAATAAGTAAGTAAGTTAGCAAAGAGGTAGCAGCCTACAACAACAATCTCCAGGGAGGGGGCATATATGGGACAGCTGGCACTATGGCACTAATACGCCGGTTATAAATTGGATTCGGGGGCTACTGTGGGAATGCAAGGAGGGGATCCTTGTGGATAGGGAGTATCCTAAGGGGAGGGGGTTGATAACATCTTTTAATCTGATAATAATTTGGGAAGATCACTCAAAGTAGTTATAACAGACTTCATGTTTAAGTGACGGGTGTGTACTGCGGGTAAGATGTAAGGCGACAATATCACGGGTATTGTCAGGGCGGTATTCAACACATATCTCAAAGGTCCTTTGATGACTGAGATACAGGGTAGGGAGGGGGATGGTATTAGGATAGTGCCATCGGGAGAAACAACGAGGTAATGGGAAGAAATGTTGGGAGGAGAGTATGTAATTAAATTAAATATTACATAAAACATGCTAATTATCGGCTGTCGGGGAGACTGGAACTGTCATTTAGGTGATCAGAAAGTGGCCAATACAACGGACTGGAGTCGCCTTCTGAGAAGAAGCACATCCGGTTCTCTCTGTAAAAGACCTTCCCTCAAGAACGGCCCGAAAGCCAAATAGAGTAAGTAAGTAAAGAGGTAGCGGCCTACCCCAAGAACGGCAACAATCTCCAGGGAGGGGGCATATATGGGATGGCTGGCACTAATACGCCAGTTATAAATTGGATTGGGGGATACTGTGGGAATGCAAGGAGGGGCTCCTTGTGGGATAGTGAGTAGCCTAAGGGGAGGGGGTTGATAACATCTTTGAAAGTGATAATAATTTGGGAAGATCACTCAAAGTAGTTATAACAGACTTCATGTTTGAGTGAGGGGTGTGTATTGTGGGTAAGATGTAGGCGACAATATCACAGGTATTGTCAGGGTGGTATTCAACACATATCTCAAAGGTCAATTGATGACCGAGATACAGGGTAGGGAGGGGGATGGTTTTAGGATAGTGCCATCGGGAGAAACAACGAAGTAATGGGTGGAAATGCCAGGAGGACAGTATGTAATTAAATTAAATATTATTTAAAACAAGCTAATTATCGGCTGTCGGGGAGACTGGAACTGTCCTTTAGGTGATGAGAAAGTGGCCAATGCAAGGGACTGGAGTCGCCTTCTGAGAAGAAGCACATCCGGTTCTCTAAGTAAAAGACCTTCCCGAAAGGACGGCCCGAAAGCCAAATAGAGTAAGTAAGTAAAGAGGTAGCGGCCTACCCCAAGCACGGCAACAATCTCCAGGGAGGGGGAATATATGGGACGGCTGGCACTAATACGCCAGATATAAATTGGATTGGGGGCTACTGTGGGAATGCAAGGAGGGGCTCCTTGTGGGATAGGGAGTAGCCTAAGGGGAGGGGGTTGATAACATCTTTTAATGTGATAATAATTTGGGAAGATCACTCAAAGTAGTAAAAACAGACTTCATGTTTGAGTGACGGGTGTGTATTGCAGGTAAGATGTAAGGCGACAATATCACGGGTATTGTCAGGGCGGTATTCAACACATATCTCAAAGGTCCTTTGATGACTGAGATACAAGGTAGGGACGGGGATGGTATTAGGATAGTGCCATCGGGAGAAACAACGAGGTAATGGGAAGAAATGTTGGGAGGAGAGTATGTAATTAAATTAAATATTACTTAAAACATGCTAATTATCGGCTGTCGGAGAGACTGGAACTGTCCTTTAGGTGATGAGAAAGTGGCCAGTGCAAGGGACTGGAGTCGCCTTCTGAGAAGCACATCCGGTTCTGTGTAAAAGACCTTCCCTCAAGGACGGCACGAAAGCCAAATGCAGTAAGTAAGTAAAGTGGTAGCGGCCTACCACAAGCACGGCAACAATCTCCAGGGAGGGGGCATATAGGGAACGGCTGGCACTATGGCACTAAAACGCCAGGTATAAATTGGATTGGGGGGCTACTGTGGGAATGCAAGGAGGGGCTCCTTGTGGGATAGGGAGTAGGCTAAGGGGAGGGGGTTGAAAACATCTTTTAATGTGACAATAATTTGGGAAGATCACTGAAAGTAGTGATAACAGACTTCATGTTTGAGTGACGGGTGTGTATTGCGGGTAAGATGTAAGGCGACAATATCACAGGTATTGACAGGGCGGTAATCAACACATATCTGAAAGGTCCTTTGATGAATGAAATAAGGATAGTGCCATCAGGAGAAACAACGATGTAATGGGTGGAAATGCAGGGAGGACAGTATGTAATTAAATTAAATATTATTTAAAACATGCTAATTATCGGCTGTCGGGGAGACGGGAACTGTCCTTTAGGTGATGAGAAAGTGGCCAATGCAAGGGACTGGAGTCGCCTTCTGAGAAGCACATCCAGTTCTGTGTAAAAGACCTTCCCTCAAGGACAGCCCGAAAGCCAAATGGAGTAAGTAAGTAAAGAGGTAGCGGCCTACCACAAGTACGGCAACAATCTCCAGGGAGGGGGCATATAGGGGACGGCTGGCACTATGGCACTAATACGCCAGGTATAAATTGGATTATCGGCTGTCGGGGAGACTGGAACTGTCCTTTAGGTGATGAGAAAGTGGCCAATGCAAGGGACTGGAGTCGCCTTCTGAGAAGAAGCACATCTGGTTCTTTCTGTAAAAGACCTTCCCTCAAGGACGGCCCGAAAGTCAAATAGAGTAAGTAAGTAAAGAGGTAGCGGCCTATCCCAAGCACGGCAACAATCTCCAGGGAGGGGGCACATATGGGACGGCTGGCACTAATACGCCAGTTATAAATTGGATTGGGGGCTACTGTGGGAATGCAAGGAGGGGCTCCTTGTGGGATAGGGAGTAGCCTACGGGGAGGGGGTTGATAACATCTTTTAATGTGATAATAATTTGGGAAGATCACTCAAAGCAGTTATAACAGACTTCATGTTTGAGTGACAGGTGTGTATTGCAGGAAAGATGTAAGGCGACAATATCACAGGTATTGTCAGGGCGGTATTCAACACATATCTCAAAGGTCAATTGATGACCGAGATACAGGGTAGGGAGGGGGATGGCATTAGGAATTTAGGATAGTGCCATTGGGAGAAACGAGGTAATGGGTGGAAATGCCGGGAGGACAGTATGTAATTAAATAAAATATTATTTAAAACATGTTAATTATCGGCTGTCGGGGTGACTGGAACTGTTCTTTAGGTGATGAGAAAGTGGCCAATGCTAGGGACTGGAGTCGCCTTCTGAGAAGAAGCACATTCGGTACTCTCTGTAAAAGACCTTCCCTCAAGGATGGCCTGAAAGCCAAATAGAGTAAGTAAAGAGGTAGCGGCCTACCCCAAGCACGGCAACAATCTCCAGGAAGGGGGCACATATGGGATGCCTGGCACTAATACACCAGTTATAAATTGGATTGGGGGCTACTGTGGGAATGCAAGGAGGGGCTCCTTGTGGGATAGGGAGTAGCCTAAGAGGAGGGGGTTAATAACAACTTTTAATGTGACAATAATTTGGGAAGATTACTCGTGAGTAGTTATAACAGACTTCATGTTTGAGTGACGGGTGAGTATTGCAGGTAAGATGTAAGGTGACAATATCACGGGTATTGTCAGGGCGGTATTCAACACATATCTCAAAGGTCCTTTGATGACCGAGATACAGGGTAGAGAGGGGGATGGTATTAGGATAATGCCATCGGGAGAAACAACGAGGCAATGGGTGGAAATGTCGGGAGGACAGTATGTAATCAAATTAAATATTATTTAAAACATGTTAATTATTGGCTGTCGGGGAGACTGGAACTGTTCTTTAGGTGATGAGAAAGTGGCCAATGCAAGGGACTGGAGTCGCCTTCTGAGAAGAAGCACATCCAGATCTCTCTGTAAAAGACCTTCCCTCAAGGACGGCCCGAAAGCCAAATAGAGTAACTAAGTAAAGAGGTAGCGGCCTACCCCAAGCACGGCAACAATCTCCAGGGAGGGGGCATATATGGGACGGTTGGCACTAATACGCCGGTTATAAATTGGATGGGGGCTACGGTGGAAATGCAAGGAGGGGCTTGTTGTGGGATAGGGAGTAGCCTAAGGGGAGGGGGTTGATAACATCTTTTAAAATGATAACAATTTAGGAAAATTACTCAAAGTAGTTATAACAGACTTCATGTTTGAGTGACGGGTGTGTATGACGGGTAAGATGTAAGGCGACAATATCACAGGTATTGTCAGGGCTGTATTCAACACATATCTCAAATGTCCTTTGATGAGCGAGATACAGGGTAGGAAGGGGTATGGTATTAGGATAGAGCCATCGCGAGAAACAACGCGGTAATGGGTGGAAATGCCGGGAGGACAGTATGTAATTAAATTAAATATTATATAAAACATGCTAATTATTGGCTGTCGGGGAGACTGCAACTGTCCTTTAAGTGATGAGAAAGTGGCCAATGCAAGGGACTGGAGTCGCCTTCTGAGAAGAAGCACATCCGGTTCTCTCTGTAAAAGACCTTCCCTCAAGGACGGCCCGAAAGCCAAATAGAGTAAGTAAGTAAGTAAAGAGGTAGCGGCCTACCCCAAGACGGCAACAATCTCCAGGAAGGGGGCATATATGGGACGACTGGCACTAATACACCAGTTAAAAATAGGATTGGGGGTTACAATGGGAATGCAAGGAGGGGGCTCCTCGTGGGACAGGGAGTAGCCTAAGGGGAGGGGGTTAATAATATCTTTTAATGTGATAATAATTTGGGAAGATTACTCAAAGTAGTTATAACAGACTTCATGTTTTAGTGACGGGTGTCTATTGCGGGTAAGATGTAAGGCGACAATAACATGGGTATTGTCAGGGCAGTATTCAACACATATCTCAAATGTCCTTTGATGTCCGAGATACAGGATAGGGAGGGGGGTGGTATTAGGATAGTGCCATCGGGAGAAACAACGAGGTAATGGGTGGAAATGCCACGAGGACAGTATGTAATTAAATTAAATATTATTTAAAACATGCCAATTATCGGCTGTCGGGAAGACTAGAACTGTCCTTTAGGTGATGAGAAAGTGGCCAATGCAAGGGACTGGAGTCGCCTTCTGAGAAGAAGCACATCCAGTTCTCTCTGTAAAAGACCTTCCCTCAAGGACGGCCCGAAAGCCAAATAGCGTAAGTAAGTAAAGAGGTAGCGGCCTACCCCAAGACCTGAAACAATCTCCAGGAAGGGGGCATATATGGGACGGCTGGCACTAATACACCGGTTATAAATTGGATTGGGGGCTACTGTGGGAATGAAAGGAGGGGCTCCTTGTGGGATAGGGAGTAGCCTAAGGGGAGGGGGTTGATACCATCTTTTAATGCGATAATAATTTGGGAAGATCACTCAAAGTAGTTATAACAGACTTTATGTTTGAGTTACGGGTGTGTATTGCGGGGAAGATGTAAGGCGACAATATCACGGGTATTGTCAGGGCGGTATTCAACACATATCTCAAATGTCCTTTGATGAGAGAGATACAGGGTAGGGAGGGGTATGGTATTGATTAGTGCCATCGCGAGAAACAACGAGGTAATGGGTGGAAATGCCGCGAGGACAGTATGTAATTAAATTAAATATTATTTAAAACATGCTAATTATCAGCTGTCGGGGAGACTGGAACAGAACTTTAGGTGATGAGAAAGCGGCCAATGCAAGGGACTGGAGTCACCTTCTGAGAAGAAGCACATCCGGTTCTCTCTGTAAAAGACGTTCCCTCAAGGACGGCCCGATAGCCAAATAGAGTAAGCAAGTAAAGAGGCAGCGGCCTACCCCAAGCACGGCAACAATCTCCAGGAAGGGGGCATATATGGGACGGCTGGCACTAATACCCAAGTTATAAATTGGATTGGGGGCTACTGTGGGAATGCAACGAGGGGGTCCTCGTGGGATATGGAGTAGCCTAAGGGGAGGGGGTTAATAACATCTTTTAAGGTGATAATAATTTGGGAAGATTACTCAAAGTAGTTATAACAGACTTAATGCTTGAGTGACGGGTGTGTATTGCGGGTAAGATGTACGGCGACAATATCACGGGTATTGTCAGGGCGGTATTCAACACATATCTCAAATGTCCTTTGATGACCGAGATACAGGGTCGGGAGGGGGATGGTATTAGGATAGTGCCATCGGGAGAAACAACGAGGTAATGGGTGGAAATGCCGGGAGGACAGTATGTAATTAAATTAAATATTATTTAAAACATGCTAATTATCGACTGTCGGGGAGACTGGAACTGTCCTTTAGGTGATGAGAAAGTTGCCAATGCAAGGGACTGGAGTCGCCTTCTGAGAAGAAGCACATCCGGTTCTCTCTGTAAAAGACCTTCCCTCAAGGACGGCCCGAAAGCCAAATAGAGTAAGTAAGTAAAGAGGTAGCGGCCTACCCCAAGCACGGCAACAATCTCCAGGGAGGGAGCATATATGGGATGGCTGGCACTAATATGCCGGTTATAAATTGGATTCGGGGCTACTGTGGGAATGCAAGGAGGGGCTCCTTGTGGGATAGGGAGTAGCCTAAGGGGAGGGGGTTGATAACAACTTTTAATGTGATAATTTGGGAAGATCACTCAAATTAGTTATAACAGACTTAATCTTTGAGTGATGGGTGTGTATTGCGGGTAAGATGTAAGGCGACAATATCACAGGTATTGTCAGGGCGGTATTCAACACATATCTCAAAGGTCCTTTGATGACCGAGATACAGGGTCGGGAGGGGGATGGTATTAGGATAGTGCCATCGGGAGAAACAACGAGGTAATGGGAGGAAATGCAGGGAGGACACTATGTAATCAAATTAAATATTATTTAAAACATGTTAATTATTGGCTGTCGGGGAGACTGGAACTGTTCTTTAGGTGATGAGAAAGTGGCCAATGCAAGGGACTGGAGTCACCTTCTGAGAAGAAGCACATCGGTTCTCTCTGTAAAAGACCTTCCCTCAAGGACGGCCCAAAAGCCAAATAATAGAGTAAGTAAGTAAAGAGGTAGCGACCTACCCCAAGCACGGCAACAATCTCCAGGGAGGGGGCATATATGGGACGGCTGGCGCTAATATGCCGGTTATAAATTGGATTCGGGGCTACTGTGGGAATGGAAGGAGGGGCTCCTTGTGGGATTAATGTGATAATTTGGGAAGATCACTCAAATTAGTTAAAACAGACTTAATCTTTGAGTAACAGGTGAGTATTGTGGGTAAAAAGTAAGGCGACAATATCACAGGTATTGTCAGGGTGGTATTCAACACATATCTCAAAGGTCCTTTGATGACCGAGATACAGGGTAGAGAAGGGGATGGTATTAGGATAGTGCCATCAGGAGAAACAACGAGGTAATGGGTGGAAATGCCGGGAGGACAGTATGTAATTAAATTAAATATTATTTAAAACATGCTAATTATCGGCTGTCGGGGAGACTGGAACTGTCCTTTAGGTGATGAGAAAGTGGCCAATGCAAGGGACTGGAGTCGCCTTCTGAGAAGAAGCACATCCGGTTCTCTCTGTAAAAAACCTTCCCTCAAGGACGGCCCAAAATCCAAATAGAGCAAGTAAGTAAAGAGGTAGCGGCCTACCCCAAGCACGGCAACAATCTCCAGGGAGGGGGGAAATATGGGACGGCTGGCACTAATACGCCGGTTATAAATTGGATTGGGGGCTACTGTGGAAATGCAAGGAGGGGCTTCTTGTAGGATAGGGAGTAGCCTCAGGGGAGGGAGTTGATAACAGCATTTAATGTGATAACAATTTGGGAAGATCACTCAAAGTAGTTATAACAGACTTTATGTTTGAGTTACGGGTGTGTATTGCGGGTAAGATGTAAGGCGACAATATCACGGGTATTGTCAGGGCGGTATTCAACACATGTCTCAAAGGTCCTTTGATGACCGAGATACAGGGTAGAGAGGGGGGATGGTATTGGGATAGTGCCATCGGGAGAAACGAGGTAAAGGGTGGAAATGCCGGGAGGACAGTATGTAATTAAATTAAATATTATTTAAAACATGCTAATTATCGCCTGTCGGGGAGACTGGAACTGTCCTTTAGGTGATGAGAAAGTGGCCAATGCAAGGGACTGGAGTCGCCTTCTGAGAAGAAGCACATCCGGTTCTCTCTGTAAAAGACCTTCCCTCAAAGACGTCCCGAAAGCCAAACAGAGTAAGTAAGTAAAGAGGTAGCGGCCTACCCCAAGCACGACAACAATCTCCAGGGAGGGGGCATATATGGGATGGCTGGCACTAATATGCCGGTTATAAATTGGATTCGGGGCTACTGTGGGAATGCAAGGAGGGGCTCCTTGTGGGATAGGGAGTAGCCTAAGGGGAGGGGGTCGATAACATCTTTTAATGTGATAATTTGGGAAGATCACTCAAATTAGTTATAACAGACTTAATCTTTGAGTGACGGGTGTGTATTGCGGGTAAAATGTAAGGCGACAATATCACAGGTATTGTCAGGGCGGTATTCAACACATATCTCAAAGGTCCTTTGATGACCGAGATACAGGGTCGGGAGAGGGATGGTATTAGGATAGTGCCATCGGCAGAAACAACGAGGTAATGGGTGGAAATGCAGGGAGGACACTATGTAATGAAATTAAATATTATTTAAAACATGTTAATTATTGGCTGTCGGGGAGACTGGAACTGTTCTTTAGGTGATGAGAAAGTGGCCAATGCAAGGGACTGGAGTCGCCTTCTGAGAAGAAGCACATCCGGTTCTCTCTGTAAAAGACCTTCCCTCAAGGACGGCCTAAAAGCCAAATAGAGTAAGTAAGTAAAGAGGTAGCGGCCTAACCCAAGCACGGCAACAATTTCCAGGGAGGGGGGAAATATGGGACGGTTGGCACTAATACGCCAGTTATAAATTGGATTGGGGGCTACTGTGGAAATGCAAGGAGGGGCATCTTGTAGGATAGGGAGTAGCCTAAGGGGAGGGAGTTAATAACATCTTTTTATGTCATAATAATTTGGGAAGATCACTCAAAGTAGTTATAACAGACTTTATGTTTGAGTTACGTGTGTGTATTGCGGGTAAGATGTAAGGCGACAATATCACGGGTATTGTCAGGGCGGTATTCAACACATGTCTCAAAGGTCCTTTGATGACCGAAATACAGGGTAGAGAGGGGGGATGGTATTGGGATAGTGCCATCGGGAGAAACAACGAGGTAATGGGTGGAAATGCCGGGAGGACAGTATGTAATTAAATTAAATATTATTTAAAACATGCTAATTATTGGCTGTCGGGGAGACTGGAACTGTCCTTTAGGTGATGAGAAAGTGGCCAATGCAAGGGACTGGAGTCGCCTTCTGAGAAGAAGCACATCCGGTTCTCTCTGTAAAAGACCTTCCCTCAAGGACGGCCCGAAAGCCAAATAGAGTAAGTAAGTAAAGAGGTAGCGGCCTACCCTAAGCACGGCAACAACCTCCAGGGAGGGGGCATATATGGGATGGCTGGCACTAATATGCCGGTTATAAATTGGATTCGGGGCTACTGTGGGAATGCAAGGAGGGGCTCCTTGTGGGATAGGGAGTAGCCTAAGGGGAGGGGGTTGATAACATCTTTTAATGTGATAATTTGGGAAGATCACTCAAATTAGTTATAACAGACTTAATCTTTGAGTGACGGGTGTGTATTGCGGGTAAGATGTAAGGCGACAATATCACAGGTATTGTCAGGGCGGTATTCAACACATATCTCAAAGGTCCTTTGATGACCGAGATACAGGGTCGGGAGGGGGATGGTATTAGGATAGTGCCATCGGGAGAAACAACGAGGTAATGGGTGGAAATGCAGGGAGGACACTATGTAATCAAATTAAATATTATTTAAAACATGTTAATTATTGGCTGTCGGGGAGACTGGAACTGTTCTTTAGGTGATGAGAAAGTGGCCAATGCAAGGGACTGGAGTCGCCTTCTGAGAAGAAGCACATCCGGTTCTCTCTGTAAAAGACCTTCCCTCAAGGACGGCCCAAAAGCCAAATAGAGTAAGTAAGTAAAGAGGTAGCGGCCTAACCCAAGCACGGCAACAATTTCCAGGGAGGGGGGAAATATGGGACGGTTGGCACTAATACGCCGGTTATAAACTGGATTGGGGGCTACTGTGGAAATGCAAGGAGGGGCATCTTGTAGGATAGGGAGTAGCCTAAGGGGAAGGAGTTGATAACATCTTTTAATGTGATAATAATTTAGGAAGATCACACAAAGTAGTTATAACAGACTTTATGTTTGAGTTACGGGTGTGTATTGCGGGTAAGATGTAAGGCGACAATATCACGGGTATTGTCAGGGCGGTATTCAACACATGTCTCAAAGGTCCTTTGATGACCGAGATACAGGGTAGAGAGGGGGGATGGTATTGGGATAGTGCCATCGGGAGAAACGAGGTAAAGGGTGGAAATGCCGGGAGGACAGTATGTAATTAAATTAAATATTATTTAAAACATGCTAATTATCGCCTGTCGGGGAGACTGGAACTGTCCTTTAGGTGATGAGAAAGTGGCCAATGCAAGGGACTGGAGTCGCCTTCTGAGAAGAAGCACATCCGGTTCTCTCTGTAAAAGACCTTCCCTCAAAGACGTCCCGAAAGCCAAACAGAGTAAGTAAGTAAAGAGGTAGCGGCCTACCCCAAGCACGACAACAATCTCCAGGGAGGGGGCATATATGGGATGGCTGGCACTAATATGCCGGTTATAAATTGGATTCGGGGCTACTGTGGGAATGCAAGGAGGGGCTCCTTGTGGGATAGGGAGTAGCCTAAGGGGAGGGGGTCGATAACATCTTTTAATGTGATAATTTGGGAAGATCACTCAAATTAGTTATAACAGACTTAATCTTTGAGTGACGGGTGTGTATTGCGGGTAAAATGTAAGGCGACAATATCACAGGTATTGTCAGGGCGGTATTCAACACATATCTCAAAGGTCCTTTGATGACCGAGATACAGGGTCGGGAGAGGGATGGTATTAGGATAGTGCCATCGGCAGAAACAACGAGGTAATGGGTGGAAATGCAGGGAGGACACTATGTAATGAAATTAAATATTATTTAAAACATGTTAATTATTGGCTGTCGGGGAGACTGGAACTGTTCTTTAGGTGATGAGAAAGTGGCCAATGCAAGGGACTGGAGTCGCCTTCTGAGAAGAAGCACATCCGGTTCTCTCTGTAAAAGACCTTCCCTCAAGGACGGCCTAAAAGCCAAATAGAGTAAGTAAGTAAAGAGGTAGCGGCCTAACCCAAGCACGGCAACAATTTCCAGGGAGGGGGGAAATATGGGACGGTTGGCACTAATACGCCGGTTATAAATTGGATTGGGGGCTACTGTGGAAATGCAAGGAGGGGCATCTTGTAGGATAGGGAGTAGCCTAAGGGGAGGGAGTTAATAACATCTTTTTATGTCATAATAATTTGGGAAGATCACTCAAAGTAGTTATAACAGACTTTATGTTTGAGTTACGTGTGTGTATTGCGGGTAAGATGTAAGGCGACAATATCACGGGTATTGTCAGGGCGGTATTCAACACATGTCTCAAAGGTCCTTTGATGACCGAAATACAGGGTAGAGAGGGGGGATGGTATTGGGATAGTGCCATCGGGAGAAACAACGAGGTAATGGGTGGAAATGCCGGGAGGACAGTATGTAATTAAATTAAATATTATTTAAAACATGCTAATTATTGGCTGTCGGGGAGACTGGAACTGTCCTTTAGGTGATGAGAAAGTGGCCAATGCAAGGGACTGGAGTCGCCTTCTGAGAAGAAGCACATCCGGTTCTCTCTGTAAAAGACCTTCCCTCAAGGACGGCCCGAAAGCCAAATAGAGTAAGTAAGTAAAGAGGTAGCGGCCTACCCTAAGCACGGCAACAACCTCCAGGGAGGGGGCATATATGGGATGGCTGGCACTAATATGCCGGTTATAAATTGGATTCGGGGCTACTGTGGGAATGCAAGGAGGGGCTCCTTGTGGGATAGGGAGTAGCCTAAGGGGAGGGGGTTGATAACATCTTTTAATGTGATAATTTGGGAAGATCACTCAAATTAGTTATAACAGACTTAATCTTTGAGTGACGGGTGTGTATTGCGGGTAAGATGTAAGGCGACAATATCACAGGTATTGTCAGGGCGGTATTCAACACATATCTCAAAGGTCCTTTGATGACCGAGATACAGGGTCGGGAGGGGGATGGTATTAGGATAGTGCCATCAGGAGAAACAACGAGGTAATGGGTGGAAATGCAGGGAGGACACTATGTAATCAAATTAAATATTATTTAAAACATGTTAATTATTGGCTGTCGGGGAGACTGGAACTGTTCTTTAGGTGATGAGAAAGTGGCCAATGCAAGGGACTGGAGTCGCCTTCTGAGAAGAAGCACATCCGGTTCTCTCTGTAAAAGACCTTCCCTCAAGGACGGCCCAAAAGCCAAATAGAGTAAGTAAGTAAAGAGGTAGCGGCCTAACCCAAGCACGGCAACAATTTCCAGGGAGGGGGGAAATATGGGACGGTTGGCACTAATACGCCGGTTATAAACTGGATTGGGGGCTACTGTGGAAATGCAAGGAGGGGCATCTTGTAGGATAGGGAGTAGCCTAAGGGGAAGGAGTTGATAACATCTTTTAATGTGATAATAATTTAGGAAGATCACACAAAGTAGTTATAACAGACTTTATGTTTGAGTTACGGGTGTGTATTGCGGGTAAGATGTAAGGCGACAATATCACGGGTATTGTCAGGGCGGTATTCAACACATGTCTCAAAGGTCCTTTGATGACCGAGATACAGGGTAGAGAGGGGGGATGGTATTGGGATGGTGCCATCGGGAGAAACGAGGTAAAGGGTGGAAATGCCGGGAGGACAGTATGTAATTAAATTAAATATTATTTAAAACATGCTAATTATCGCCTGTCGGGGAGACTGGAACTGTCCTTTAGGTGATGAGAAAGTGGCCAATGCAAGGGACTGGAGTCGCCTTCTGAGAAGAAGCACATCCGGTTCTCTCTGTAAAAGACCTTCCCTCAAGGACGGCCCGAAAGCCAAATAGAGTAAGTAAGTAAAGAGGTAGCGGCCTACCCCAAGCACGGCAACAATCTCCAGGGAGGGGGCATATATGGGACGGCTGGCACTAATATGCCGGTTATAAATTGGATTTGGGGCTACTGTGGGAATGGAAGGAGGGGCTCCTTGTGGGATAGGGAGTAGCCTAAGGGGAGGGGGTTGATAACATCTTTTAATGTGATAATTTGGGAAGATCACTCAAATTAGTTATAACAGACTTAATCTTTGAGTGACGGGTGAGTATTGTGGGTAAGATGTAAGGCGACAATATCACAGGTATTGTCAGGGCGGTATTCAACACATATCTCAAAGGTCCTTTGATGACCGAGATACAGGGTCGGGAGGGGGATGGTATTAGGATAGTGCCGTCGGAAGAAACAACGAGGTAATGGGTGGAAATGCTGGGAGGACACTATGTAATCAAATTAAATATTATTTAAAACATGTTAATTATCGGATTCGGGGAGACTGGAACTGTTCTTTAGGTGATGAGAAAGTGGCCAATGCAAGGGACTGCAGTCGCCTTCTGAGAAGAAGCACATCCGGTTCTCTCTGTAAAAGACCTTCCCTCAAGGACGGCCCGAAAGCCAAATAGAGCAAGTAAGTAAAGAGGTAGCGGCCTAACCCAAGCACGACAACAATCTCCAGGGAGGGGGGAAATATGGGACGGCTGGACTAATACGTTGGTTATACATTGGATTGGGGGCTACTGTGGAAATGCAAGGAGGGGCTTCTTGTAGGATAGGGAGTAGCCTCAGGGGAGGGAGTTGATAACAGCTTTTAATGTGATAACAATTTGGGAAGATCACTCAAAGTAGTTATAACAGACTTTATGTTTGAGTGAAGGGTGTGTATTGCGGGAAAGATGTAAGGCGACAATATCACGGGTATTGTCAGGGCGGTATTCAACACATATATCAAAGGTCCTTTGATGACCGAGATACAGGGTCGGGAGGGGGATGGTATTAGGATAGTGCCATCGGGAGAAACAACGAGGTAATGGGTGGAAATGCTGGGAGGACACTATGTAATCAACTTAAATATTATTTAAAACATGTTAATTATCGGCTGTCGGGGAGACTGGAACTGTTCTTTAGGTGATGAGAAAGTGGCCAATGCAAGGGACTGGAGTCGCCTTCTGAGAAGAAGCACATCCGGTTCTCTCTGTAAAAGACCTTCCCTCAAGGACGGCCCGAAAGCCAAATAGAGTAAGTAAGTAAAGAAGTAGCGGCCTACCCCAAGCACGGCAACAATCTCCAGGAAGGGGGCATATATGGGACGGCTGGCACTGATACACCCGTTATAAAATGGTTTGGGGGCTACTGTGGGAATGCAAAGAGGGGCTCCTTGTGGGATAGGGAGTAGCCTAAGGGGAGGGGGTTAATAACATCTTTTAATGTGATAACAATTTGGGATGATTACTCAAAGTAGTTATAACAGACTTCATGTTTGAGTGACGGGTGTCTATTGCGGGTAAGATGTAAGGCGACAATATCACAGGTATTGTCAGGGCGGTATTCAACACATAACTCAAAAGTCCTTTGATGACCGAGATACATGGTAGGGAGGGGGATGGTATTAGGATAGTGCCATCGGGAGAAACAAAGAGGTAATGGGTGGAAAGGCCGGGAGGACAGTATGTAATTAAATTAAATATTATTTAAAACATGCTAATTATCGGCTGTCGGGAAGACTGGAACTGTCCTTTAGGTGATGAGAAAGTGGCCAATGCAAGGGACTGGAGTCACCTTCTGAGAAGAAGCACATCCGGTTCTCTCTGTAAAAGACCTTCCCTCAAGGACGGCCCAAAAGCCAAATAATAGAGTAAGTAAGTAAAGAGGTAGCGGCCTACCCCAAGCACGGCAACAATCTCCAGGGAGGGGGCATATATGGGATGGCTGGCACTAATATGCCGGTTATAAATTGGATTCGGGGCTACTGTGGGAATGGAAGGAGGGGCTCCTTGTGGGATAGGGAGTAGCCTAAGGGGAGGGGGTTGATAACATCTTTTAATGTGATAATAATTTGGGAAGATTACTCAAAGTAGTTATAACAGACTTCATGTTTGAGTGACTGGTGTGTACTGCGGGTAAGATGTAAGGCGACAATATCACTGGTATTGTCAGGACGGTATTCAACACATATCTCAAATGCCCTTTGATGACCGAGACACAGGGTAGGGAGTGGGATGGTATTAGGATAGTGCCATCGGGAGAAACATTTTATTATTATTTATTGGTGTCTAAGGTCACATACTTATGCACAATGGCTAATCGTGACCGTGACAGTTTTACGGGTGGAGGAAGCCGGAGTACCCGGAGAGAACCACCGAGCAATGACGAGCAGCTGTCAGCTCTCCAACATCGTAACTCTGAACTCTGCACCGCAGCACAGGCAGGGTTAGATTGGTTGAAGACATGCGCACCATCGACGTGCAGTACGCCTCAGTACACAGCGTCATCGTGCCCCCATGTAGGTAATCGGGGTGAAGTGTCTTGCCCAAGGACACAACGCGGTTGCCGCAGGTGGGATTCGAACCGAGGACCTCTCGGCTTGCAGCCAGCACCTCTACCAACTGAGCCACCTCGCCCCCATCGGGAGAAACAACGAAGTAATGGGTGGAAATGCCGGGAGGACAGTATGTAATTAAATTAAATATTATTTAAAACATGCTAATTATCGGCTGTCGGGGAGACTGGAACTGTCCTTTAGGTGATGAGAAAGTGGCCAATGCAAGGGACTGGAGTCACCTTCTGAGAAGAAGCACATACGGTTCTCTCTGTAAAAGACCTTCCCTCAAGGACGGCCCAAAAGCCAAATAGAGCAAGTAAGTAAAGAGGTAGCGGCCTACCCCAAGCACAGCAACAATCTCCAGGGAGGGGGCATATATGGGACGGCTGGCACTAATATGCCGGTTATAAATTGTATTCGGGACTACTGTGGGAACGCAAGGAGGGGCTCCTTGTGGGATAGGTAGCAGCCTAAGGGGAGGGGGTTGATAACATCTTTTAATGTGATAATTTGGGAAGATCACTCAAATTAGTTATAACAGACTTAATCTTTGAGTGACGGGTGTGTATTGCAGGTAAGATGTAAGGCGACAATATCACAGGTATTGTCAGGGCGGTATTCAACACATATCTCAAAGGTCCTTTGATGACCGAGATACAGGGTTGGGAGAGGGATGGTATTAGGATAGTGCCATCGGGAGAAACAATGAGGTAATGGGTGGAAATGCCGGGAGGACACTATGTAATCAAATTAAATATTATTTAAAACATGCTAATTATCGGCTGTCGGGGAGACTGGAACTGTCCTTTAGGTGATGAGAAAGTGGCCAATGCAAGGGACTGGAGTCGCCTTCTGAGAAGAAGCACATACGGTTCTCTCTGTAAAAGACCTTCCCTCAAGGACAGCCCGAAAGCCAAATAGAGCAAGTAAGTAAAGAGGTAGCGGCCTAACCCAAGCACGCAACAATCTCCAGGGAGGGGGGAAATATGGGACGGCTGGCACTAATACGCCGGTTATACATTGGATTGGGGGCTACTGTGGAAATGCAAGTAGGGGCTTCTTGTAGGATAGGGAGTAGCCTCAGGGGAGGGAGTTGATAACAGCTTTTAATGTGATAACAATTTGGGAAGATCACTCAAAGTAGTTATAACAGACTTTATGTTTGAGTGACGGGTGTGTATTGCGGGTAAGATGTAAGGCGACAATATCACGGGTATTGTCAGGGCGGTATTCAACACATATATCAAAGGTCCTTTGATGACCGAGATACAGGGTCGGGAGGGGGATGGTATTAGGATAGTGCCATCGGGAGAAACAACGAGGTAATGGGTGGAAATGCTGGGAGGACACTATGAAATCAAATTAAATATTATTTAAAACATGTTAATTATCGGCTGTCGGGGAGACTGGAACTGTTCTTTAGGTGATGAGAAAGTGGCCAATGCAAGGGACTGGAGTCGCCTTCGGAGAAGAAGCACATCCGGTTCTCTCTGTAACAGACCTTCCCTCAAGGACGGCCCGAAAGCCAAATAGAGTAAGTGAGTAAAGAGGTAGTGGCCTACCCCAAGCTCGGCAACAATCTCCAGGAAGGGGGCATATATGGGACGGCTGGCACTAATACACCAGTTATAAAATGGTTTGGGGGCAAATGATTTGGGGGCTACTGTGGGAATGCAAGGAGGGTTTGGGGGCTACTGTGGGAATGCAAGGAGGGGCTCCTTGTGGGATAGGGAGTAGCCTAAGGGGAGGGGGTTAATAACATCTTTTAATGTGATAACAATTTGGGAAGATTACTCAAAGTAGTTATAACAGACTTCATGTTTGAGTGACGGGTGTCTATTGCGGGTAAGATGTAAGGCGACAATATCACGGGTATTGCCAGGGCGGTATTCAACACATAACTGAAATGTCCTTTGATGACCGAGATACATCGTAGGGAGGGGGATGGTATTAGGATAGTGCCATCGGGAGAAACAAAGAGGTAATGGGTGGAAATGCTGGGAGGACAGTATGTAATTAAATTAAATATTATTTAAAACATGCTAATTATCGGCTGTCGGGAAGACTGGAACTGTCCATTAGGTGATGAGAAAGTGGCCAATGCAAGGGACTGGAGTCACCTTCTGAGAAGAAGCACATCCGGTTCTCTCTGTAAAAGACCTTCCCTCAAGGACGGCCCAAAAGCCAAATAATAGAGTAAGTAAGTAAAGAGGTAGCGGCCTACCCCAAGCACGGCAACAATCTCCAGGGAGGGGGCATATATGGGATGGCTGGCACTAATATGCCGGTTATAAATTGGATTCGGGGCTACTGTGGGAATGGAAGGAGGGGCTCCTTGTGGGATAGGGAGTAGCCTAAGGGGAGGGGGTTGATAACATCTTTTAATGTGATAATAATTTGGGAAGATTACTCAAAGTAGTTATAACAGACTTCATGTTTGAGTGACGGGTGTGTACTGCGGGTAAGATGTACGGCGACAATATCACGGGTATTGTCAGGACGTTATTCAACACATATCTCAAATGTCCTTTGATGACCGAGATACAGGGTAGGGAGTGGGATGGTATTAGGATAGTGCCATTGGGAGAAACAACGAGGTAATGGGTGGAAATTCCGGGAGGACAGTATGTAATTAAATTAAATATTATTTAAAAATATGCTAATTATCGGCTGTCGGGGAGACTGGAACTGTCCTTTAGGTGATGAGAAAGTGGCCAATGCAAGGGACTGGAGTCACCTTCTGAGAAGAAGCACATCCGGTTCTCTCTGTAAAAGACCTTCCCTCAAAGACGGCCCGAAAGCCAAATAGAGTAAGTAAGTAAAGAGGTAGCGGCCTACCCCAAGCACGGCAACAATCTCCAGGGAGGGGGCATATATAGGATGGCTGGCACTAATATGCCGGTTATAAATTGGATTCGGGGCTACTGTGGGAATGCAAGGAGGGGCTCCTTGTGGGATAGGGAGTAGCCTAAGGGGAGGGGGTTGATAACATCTTTTAATGTGATAACAATTTGGGAAGATTACTCAAAGTAGTTATAACAGACTTCATGTTTGAGTGACGGGTGTCTATTGCGGGTAAGATGTAAGGCGACAATATCACGGGTATTGTCAGGGCGGAGAACTGGAACTGTCCTTTAGGTGATGAGAAAGTGGCCAATGCAAGGGACTGGAGTCACCTTCTGAGAAGAAGCACATCCGGTTCTCTCGGTAAAAGACCTTCCCTCAAGGACGGCCTAAAAGCCAAATAATAGAGTAAGGAAGTAAAAAGGTAGCGGCCTACCCCAAGCACGGCAACAATCTTCAGGGAGGGGGCATATATGGGATGGCTGGCACTAATATGCCAGTTATAAATTGGATTCGGGGCTACTGTGGCAATAGGAGGGGATCCTTGTGGGATAGGGAGTAGCCTAAGGGGAGGGGGTTGATAACATCTTTTAATGTGATAATAATTTGGGAAGATTACTCAAAGTAGTTATAACAGACTTCATGTTTGAGTGACGGGTGTCTATTGCGAGTAAGATGTAAGGCGACAATATCACGGGTATTGCCAGGGCGGTATTCAACACATAACTCAAATGTCCTTTGATGACCGAGATACATCGTAGGGAGGGGGATGGTATTAGGATAGTGCCATCGGGAGAAACAAAGAGGTAATGGGTGGAAATGCCGGGAGGACAGTATGTAATTAAATTAAATATTATTTAAAACATGCTAATTATCGGCTGTCGGGGAGACTGGAACTGTCCTTTAAATGATGAGAAAGTGGCCAATGCAAGGGACTGGAGTCGCCTTCTGAGAAGAAGGACATCCGGTTCTCTCTGTAAAAGACCTTCCCTCAAGGACGGCCCAAAAGCCAAATAGAGTAAGTAAGTAAAGAGGTAGCGGCCTACCCCAAGCACGGCAACAATCTCCAGGAAGGGGGCATATATGGGACAGCTGGCACTAATATGCCGGTTATAAATTGTATTCGGGGCTACTGTGGGAATGCAAGGAGGGGCTCCTTGTGGGATAGGTAGTAGCCTAAGGGGAGGGGGTTGATAACATCTTTTAATGTGATAATTTGGGAAGATCACTCAAATTAGATATAACAGACTTAATCTTTGAGTGACGGGTGTGTATTGCGGGTAAGATGTAAGGCGACAATATCACAGGTATTGTCAGGGCGGTATTCAACACATATCTCAAAGGTCCTTTGATGACCGAGATACAGGGTCGGGAGGGGGATGGTATTAGGATAGTGCCATCGGGAGAAACAACGAGGTAATGGGTGGAAATGCCGGGAGGACACTATGTAATCAAATAAAATATTATTTAAAACATGTTAATTATCGGCTGTCGGGGAGACTGGAACTGTTCTTTAGGTGATGAGAAAGTGGCCAATGCAAGGGACTGGAGTCGCCTTCTGAGAAGAAGCACATCCGGTTCTCTCTGTAAAAGACCTTCCCTCAAGGACGGTCCGAAAGCCAAATAGAGCAACTAAGTAAAGAGGTAGCGGCCTAACCCAAGCACGGCGACAATCTCCAGGGACGGGGGAAATATGGGACAGCTGGCACTAATACGCCGGTTATAAATTGGATTGGGGGCTACAGTGGAAATGCAAGGAGGGGCTTCTTGTAGGAGAGGGAGAAGCCTCAGGGGAGGGAGTTGATAACATCTTTTAATGTGATAACAATTTGGGAAGATCACTCAAAGTAGTTATAACAGACTTTATGTTTGAGTGACGGGTGTGTATTGCGGGTAAGATGTAAGGCGACAATATCACGGGTATTGTCAGGGCGGTATTCAACACATATCTCAAAGGTCCTTTGATGACCGAGATACAGGGTCGGGAGGGGGATGGTATTAGGATAGTGCCATCGGGAGAAACAACGAGGTAATGGGTGGAAATGCTGGGAGGACACTATGTAATCAAATTAAATATTATTTAAAACATGTTAATTATCGGCTGTCGGGGAGACTGGAACTGTTCTTTAGGTGATGAGAAAGTGGCCAATGCAAGGGACTGGAGTCGCCTTCTGAGAAGAAGCACATCCGGTTCTCTCTGTAAAAGACCTTCCCTCAAGGACGGCCCAAAAGCCAAATAGAGTAAGTAAGTAAAGAGGTAGCGGCCTAACCCAAGCACGGCAACAATTTCCAGGGAGGGGGGAAATATGGGACGGTTGGCACTAATACGCCGGTTATAAATTGGATTGGGGGCTACTGTGGAAATGCAAGGAGGGGCATCTTGTAGGATAGGGAGTAGCCTAAGGGGAGGGAGTTGATAACATCTTTTAATGTGATAATAATTTAGGAAGATCACACAAAGTAGTTATAACAGACTTTATGTTTGAGTGACAGGTGTGTATTGCGGGTAAGATGTACGGCGACAATATCACGGGTATTGTCAGGGCGGTATTCAACACATATCTCAAATGTCCTTTGATGACCGAGACACAGGGTAGGGAGTGGGATGGTATTAGGATAGTGCCATCAGGAGAAACAACGAGGTAATGGGTGGAAATGCCGGGAGGACAGTATGTAATTAAATTAAATATTATTTAAAACATGCTAATTATCGGCTGTCGGGGAGACTGGAACTGTCCTTTAGGTGATGAGAAAGTGGCCAATGCAAGGGACTGGAGTCACCTTCTGAGAAGAAGCACATCCAGTTCTCTCTGTAAAAGACCTTCCCTCAAGGACGGCCCGAAAGGCAAACAGAGTAAGTAAGTAAAGAGGTAGCGGCTTACCCCAAGCACGGCAACAATCTCCAGGGAGGGGGCATATATGGGATGGCTGGCACTAATATGCCGGTTATAAATTGGATTCGGGGCTACAGTGGGAATGCAAGGAGGGGCTCCTTGTGGGATTAATGTGATAATTTGGGAAGATCACTCAAATTAGTTATAACAGACTTAATCTTTGAGTGACGGGTGAGTATTGTGGGCAAAATGTAAGGCGACAATATCACAGGTATTGTCAGGGTGGTATTCAACACATCTCAAAGGTCCTTTGATGACCGAGATACAGGGTCGGGAAGGGGATGGTATTAGGATAGTGCCATCGGGAGAAACAACGAGGTAATGGGTGGAAATGCTGGGAGGACAGTATGTAATTAAATTAAATATAATTTAAAACATGCTAATTATCGGCTGTCGGGGAGACTGGAACTGTCCTTTAGGTGATGAGAAAGTGGCCAATGCAAGGGACTGGAGTCGCCTTCTGAGAAGAAGCACATCCGGTTCTCTCTGTAAAAGACCTTCCGTCAAGGACGGCCCAAAAGCCAAATAGAGTAAGTAAGTAAAGAGGTAGCGGCCTACCCCAAGCACGGCAACAATCTCCAGGAAGGGGGCATATATGGGACAGCTGGCACTAATATGCCGGTTATAAATTGTATTCGGGGCTACTGTGGGAATGCAAGGAGGGGCTCCTTGTGGGATAGGTAGTAGCCTAAGGGGAGGGGGTTGATAACGTCTTTTAATGTGATAATTTGGGAAGATCACTCAAATTAGATATAACAGACTTAATCTTTGAGTGACGGGTGTGTATTGCGGGTAAGATGTAAGGCGACAATATCACAGGTATTGTCAGGGCGGTATTCAACACATATCTCAAAGGTCCTTTGATGACCGAGATACAGGGTCGGGAGGGGGATGGTATTAGGATAGTGCCATCGGGAGAAACAACGAGGTAATGGGTGGAAATGCCGGGAGGACACTATGTAATCAAATTAAATATTATTTAAAACATGTTAATTATTGGCTGTTGGGGAGACTGGAACTGTTCTTTAGGTGATGAGAAAGTGGCCAATGCAAGGGACTGGAGTCGCCTTCTGAGAAGAAGCACATCCGGTTCTCTCTGTAAAAGACCTTCCCTCAAGGACGGCCCGAAAGCCAAATAGAGCAACTAAGTAAAGAGGTAGCGGCCTAACCCAAGCACGGCAACAATTTCCAGGGAGGGGGGAAATATGGGACGGCTGGCACTAATACGCCGGTTATAAATTGGATTGGGGGCTACAGTGGAAATGCAAGGAGGGGCTTCTTGTAGGAGAGGGAGAAGCCTCAGGGGAGGGAGTTGATAACATCTTTTAATGTGATAACAATTTGGGAAGATCACTCAAAGTAGTTATAACAGACTTTATGTTTGAGTGACGGGTGTGTATTGCGGGTAAGATGTAAGGCGACAATATCACGGGTATTGTCAGGGCGGTATTCAACACATATCTCAAAGGTCCTTTGATGACCGAGATACAGGGTCGGGAAGGGGATGGTATTAGGATAGTGCCATCGGGAGAAACAATGTGGTAATGGGTGGAAATGCTGGGAGGACACTATGTAATCAAATTAAATATTATTTAAAACATGTTAATTATCGGCTGTCGGGGAGACTGGAACTGTTCTTTAGGTGATGAGAAAGTGGCCAATGCAAGGGACTGGAGTCGCCTTCTGAGAAGAAGCACATCCGGTTCTCTCTGTAAAAGACCTTCCCTCAAGGACGGCCCAAAAGCCAAATAGAGTAAGTAAGTAAAGAGGTAGCGGCCTAACCCAAGCACGGCAACAATTTTCAGGGAGGGGGGAAATATGGGACGGTTGGCACTAATACGCCGGTTATAAATTGGATTGGGGGCTACTGTGGAAATGCAAGGAGGGGCATCTTGTAGGATAGGGAGTAGCCTAAGGGGAGGGAGTTGATAACATCTTTTAATGTGATAATAATTTAGGAAGATCACACAAAGTAGTTATAACAGACTTTATGTTTGAGTGACAGGTGTGTATTGCGGGTAAGATGTACGGCGACAATATCACGGGTATTGTCAGGGCGGTATTCAACACATATCTCAAATGTCCTTTGATGACCGAGACACAGGGTAGGGAGTGGGATGGTATTAGGATAGTGCCATCAGGAGAAACAACGAGGTAATGGGTGGAAATGCCGGGAGGACAGTATGTAATTAAATTAAATATTATTTAAAACATGCTAATTATCGGCTGTCGGGGAGACTGGAACTGTCCTTTAGGTGATGAGAAAGTGGCCAATGCAAGGGATTGGAGTCATCTTCTGAGAAGAAGCACATCCAGTTCTCTCTGTAAAAGACCTTCCCTCAAAGACGGCCCGAAAGCCAAACAGAGTAAGTAAGTAAAGAGGTAGCGGCCTACCCCAAGCACGGCAACAATCTCCAGGGAGGGGGCATATATGGGATGGCTGGCACTAATATGCCGGTTATAAATTGGATTCGGGGCTACAGTGGGAATGCAAGGAGGGGCTCCTTGTGGGATTAATGTGATAATTTGGGAAGATCACTCAAATTAGTTATAACAGACTTAATCTTTGAGTGACGGGTGAGTATTGTGGGTAAAATGTAAGGCGACAATATCACAGGTATTGTCAGGGTGGTATTCAACACATCTCAAAGGTCCTTTGATGACCGAGATACAGGGTCGGGAAGGGGATGGTATTAGGATAGTGCCATCGGGAGAAACAACGAGGTAATGGGTGGAAATGCTGGGAGGACAGTATGTAATTAAATTAAATATAATTTAAAACATGCTAATTATCGGCTGTCGGGGAGACTGGAACTGTCCTTTAGGTGATGAGAAAGTGGCCAATGCAAGGGACTGGAGTCGCCTTCTGAGAAGAAGCACATCCGGTTCTCTCTGTAAAAGACCTTCCGTCAAGGACGGCCCAAAAGCCAAATAGAGTAAGTAAGTAAAGAGGTAGCGGCCTACCCCAAGCACGGCAACAATCTCCAGGAAGGGGGCATATATGGGACAGCTGGCACTAATATGCCGGTTATAAATTGTATTCGGGGCTACTGTGGGAATGCAAGGAGGGGCTCCTTGTGGGATAGGTAGTAGCCTAAGGGGAGGGGGTTGATAACATCTTTTAATGTGATAATTTGGGAAGATCACTCAAATTAGATATAACAGACTTAATCTTTGAGTGACGGGTGTGTATTGCGGGTAAGATGTAAGGCGACAATATCACAGGTATTGTCAGGGCGGTATTCAACACATATCTCAAAGGTCCTTTGATGACCGAGATACAGGGTCGGGAGGGGGATGGTATTAGGATAGTGCCATCGGGAGAAACAACGAGGTAATGGGTGGAAATGCCGGGAGGACACTATGTAATCAAATTAAATATTATTTAAAACATGTTAATTATTGGCTGTTGGGGAGACTGGAACTGTTCTTTAGGTGATGAGAAAGTGGCCAATGCAAGGGACTGGAGTCGCCTTCTGAGAAGAAGCACATCCGGTTCTCTCTGTAAAAGACCTTCCCTCAAGGACGGCCCGAAAGCCAAATAGAGCAACTAAGTAAAGAGGTAGCGGCCTAACCCAAGCACGGCAACAATTTACAGGGAGGGGGGAAATATGGGACGGCTGGCACTAATACGCCGGTTATAAATTGGATTGGGGGCTACAGTGGAAATGCAAGGAGGGGCTTCTTGTAGGAGAGGGAGAAGCCTCAGGGGAGGGAGTTGATAACATCTTTTAATGTGATAACAATTTGGGAAGATCACTCAAAGTAGTTATAACAGACTTTATGTTTGAGTGACGGGTGTGTATTGCGGGTAAGATGTAAGGCGACAATATCACGGGTATTGTCAGGGCGGTATTCAACACATATCTCAAAGGTCCTTTGATGACCGAGATACAGGGTCGGGAAGGGGATGGTATTAGGATAGTGCCATCGGGAGAAACAATGAGGTAATGGGTGGAAATGCTGGGAGGACACTATGTAATCAAATTAAATATTATTTAAAACATGTTAATTATCGGCTGTCGGGGAGACTGGAACTGTTCTTTAGGTGATGAGAAAGTGGCCAATGCAAGGGACTGGAGACGCCTTCTGAGAAGAAGCACATCCGGTTCTCTCTGTAAAAGACCTTCCCTCAAGGACGGCCCAAAAGCCAAATAGAGTAAGTAAGTAAAGAGGTAGCGGCCTAACCCAAGCACGGCAACAATTTCCAGGGAGGGGGGAAATATGGGACGGTTGGCACTAATACGCCGGTTATAAATTGGATTGGGGGCTACTGTGGAAATGCAAGGAGGGGCATCTTGTAGGATAGGGAGTAGCCTAAGGGGAAGGAGTTGATAACATCTTTTAATGTGATAATAATTTAGGAAGATCACACAAAGTAGTTATAACAGACTTTATGTTTGAGTGACAGGTGTGTATTGCGGGTAAGATGTAAGGCGACAATATCACGGGTATTGTCAGGGCGGTATTCAACACATATCTCAAAGGTCCTTTGATGACCGAGATACAGGGTCGGGAGTGGGATGGTATTAGGATAGTGCCATCGGGAGAAACAACGAGGTAATGGGTGGAAATGCCGGGAGGACACTATGTAATCAAATTAAATATTATTTAAAACATGCTAAGTATCGGCTGTCGGGGAGACTGGAACTGTCCTTTAGGTGATGAGAAAGTGGCCAATGCAAGGGACTGGAGTCACCTTCTGAGAAGAAGCACATCCGGTTCTCTCTGTAAAAGACCTTCCCTCAAGGACGGCCCGAAAGCCAAATAGAGTAAGTAAGTAAAGAGGTAGCGGCCTACCCCAAGCACGGCAACAACCTCCAGGGAGGGGGCATATATGGGATGGCTGGCACTAATATGCCGGTTATAAATTGGATTCGGGGCTACTGTGGGAATGCAAGGAGGGGCTCCTTGTGGGACAGGGAGTAGGCTAAGGGGAGGGGGTTGATAACATCTTTTAATGTGATAATTTGGGAAGATCACTCAAATTAGTTATAACAGACTTAATCTTTGAGTGACGGGTGTGTATTGCGGGTAAGATGTAAGGCGACAATATCTCAGGTATTGTCA
This sequence comes from Pictodentalium vernedei, assembly GCA_031216915.1. NCBI lineage: Eukaryota > Metazoa > Mollusca > Scaphopoda > Dentaliida > Dentaliidae > Pictodentalium > Pictodentalium vernedei. The sequence goes on from CM062293.1 coordinate 187,354,948, forward strand.
GGGCGGTATTCAACACATATCTCAAAGGTCCTTTGATGACCGAGATACAGGGTCGGGAGGGGGATGGTATTAGGATAGTGCCATCGGGAGAAACAACGAGGTAATGGGTGGAAATGCAGGGAGGACACTATGTAATCAAATTAAATATTATTTAAAACATGTTAATTATTGGCTGTCGGGGAGACTGGAACTGTTCTTTAGGTGATGAGAAAGTGGCCAATGCAAGGGACTGGAGTCGCCTTCTGAGAAGAAGCACATCCGGTTCTCTCTGTAAAAGACCTTCCCTCAAGGACGGCCCGAAAGCCAAATAGAGTAAGTAAGTAAAGAGGTAGCGGCCTAACCCAAGCATGGCAACAATTTCCAGGGAGGGGGGAAATATGGGACGGTTGGCACTAATACGCCGGTTATAAATTGGATTGGGGGCTACTGTGGAAATGCAAGGAGGGGCTTCTTGTAGGATAGGGAGTAGCCTAAGGGGAGGGAGTTGATAACATCTTTTAATGCGATAATAATTTGGGAAGATCACTCAAAGTAGTTATAACAGACTTTATGTTTGAGTTACGGGTGTGTATTGCGGGTAAGATGTAAGGCGACAATATCACGGGTAATGTCAGGGCGGTATTCAACACATGTCTCAAAGGTCCTTTGATGACCGAGATACAGGGTAGAGAGGGGGGATGGTATTGGGATAGTGCCATCGAGAGAAACGAGGTAAAGGGTGGAAATGCTGGGAGGACACTATGTAATCAAATTAAATATTATTTAAAACATGTTAATTATCGGCTGTCGGGGAGACTGGAACTGTTCTTTAGGTGAGGAGAAAGTGGCCAATGCAAGGGACTGGAGTCGCCTTCTGAGAAGAAGCACATCCGGTTCTCTCTGTAAAAAACCTTCCCTCAAGGACGGCCCGAAAGCCAAATAGAGTAAGTAAGTAAAGAGGTAGCGGCCTACCCCAAGCACGGCAACAATCTCCAGGAAGGGGGCATATATGGGACGGCTGGCACTAATACACCAGTTATAAAATGGTTTGGGGGCTACTGTGGGAATGCAAGGAGGTGCTCCTTGTGGGATAGGGAGTAGCCAAAGGGGAGGGGGTTAATAACATCTTTCAATGTGATAACAATTTGGGAAGATTACTCAAAGTAGTTATAACAGACTTCATGTTTGAGTGACGGGTGTCTATTTCAGGTAAGATGTAAGGCGAGAATATCACGGATATTGCCAGGGCGGTATTCAACACATAACTCAAATGTCCTTTGATGACCGAGATACAGGGTAGGGAGTGGGATGGTATTAGGATAGTGCCATTGGGAGAAACAACAAGGTAATGGGTGGAAATGCCGGGAGGACAGTATGTAATTAAATTAAATATTATTTAAAACATGCTAATTATCGGCTGTCGGGGAGACTGGAACTGTCCTTTAGGTGATGAGAAAGTGGCCAATGCAAGGGACTGGAGTCACCTTGTGAGAAGAAGCACATCCGGTTCTCTCTGTAAAAGACCTTCCCTCAAGGACGGCCCGAAAGCCAAATAAAGTAAGTAAGTAAAGAGGTAGAGGCCTACCCCAAGCACGGCAACAATCTCCAGGGAGGGGGCATATATGGGACGGCTGGCACTAATATGCCGGTTATAAATTGGATTCGGGGCTACCGTAGGAATGGAAGGAGGGGCTCCTTGTGGGATAGGGAGTAGCCTAAGGGGAGGGGGTTGATAACATCTTCTAATGTGATAATTTGGGAAGATCACTCAAATTAGTTATAACAGACTTAATCTTTGAGTGACGGGTGAGTATTGTGGGTAAGATGAAAGGCGACAATATCACAGGTATTGTCAGGACGGTATTCAACACATATCTCAAATGTCCTTTGATGACCGAGATACAGGGTAGGGAGTGGGATGGTATTAGGATAGTGCCATTGGGAGAAACAACGAGGTAATGGGTGGAAATGCCGGGAGGACAGTATGTAATTAAATTAAATATTATTTAAAACATGCTAATTATCGGCTGTCGGAGAGACTGGAACTGTCCTTTAGGTGATGAGAAAGTGGCCAATGCAAGGGACTGGAGTCACCTTCTGAGAAGAAGCACATCCGGTTCTCTCTGTAAAAGACCTTCCCTCAAGGACGGCCCGAAAGCCAAATAGAGTAAGTAAGTAAAGAGGTAGCGGCCTACCCCAAGCACGGCAACAATCTCCAGGGAGGGGGCATATATGGGATGGCTGGCACTAATATGCCAGTTATAAATTGGATTCGCGGCTACTGTGGGAATGGAAGGAGGGGATCCTTGTGGGATAGGGAGTAGCCTAAGGGGAGGGGGTTGATAACATCTTTTAATGTGATAATAATTTGGGAAGATTACTCAAAGTAGTTATAACAGACTTCATGTTTGAGTGACGGGTGTGTACTGCGGGTAGGATGTACGGCGACAATATCATGGGGATTGTCAGGACGGTATTCAACACATATCTCAAATGTCCTTTGATGACCGAGACACAGGGTAGGGAGTGGGATGGTATTAGGATAGTGCCATCGGGAGAAACAACGAGGTAATGGGTGGAAATGCCGGGAGGACAGTATGTAATTAAATTAAATATTATTTAAAACATGCTAATTATCGGCTGTCGGGGAGACTGGAACTGTCCTATAGGTGATGAGAAAGTGGCCAATGCAAGGGACTGGAGTCACCTTCTGAGAAGAAGCACATCCGGTTCTCTCTGTAAAAGACCTTCCCTCAAAGACGGCCCGAAAGCCAAACAGAGTAAGTAAGTAAAGACGTAGCGGCCTACCCCAAGCACGGCAACAATCTCCAGGGAGGGGGCATATATGGGATGGCTGGCACTAATATGCCGGTTATAAATTGGAATCGGGGCTACTGTGGGAATGCAAGGAGGGGCTCCTTGTGGGATTAATGTGATAATTTGGGAAGAACACTCTAATTAGTTATAACAGACTCAATCTTTGAGTGACGGGTGAGTATTGTGGATAAAATGTAAGGCGACAATATCACAGGTATTGTCAGGGCAGTATTCAACACATCTCAAAGGTCCTTTGATGACCGAGATACAGGGTCAGGAAGGGGATGGTATTAGGATAGTGCCATCGGGAGAAACAACGAGGTAATGGGTGGAAATGCCGGGAGGACAGTATGTAATTAAATTAAATATTATTTAAAACATGCTAATTATCGGCTGTCGGGGAGACTGGAACTGTCCTTTAGGTGATGAGAAAGTGGCCGATGCAAGGGACTGGAGTCACCTTCTGAGAAGAAGCACATACGGTTCTCTCTGTAAAAGACCTTCCCTCAAGGACGGCCCAAAAGCCAGATAGAGCAAGTAAGTAAAGAGGTAGCGGCCTACCCGAAGCACGGCAACAATCTCCAGGAAGGGGGCATATATGGGACGGCTGGCACTAATACACCAGTTATAAAATGGTTTGGGGGCAAATGGTTTGGGGGCTACTGTGGGAATGCAAGGAGGGTTTGGGGGCTACTGTGGGAATGCAAGGAGGGGCTCCTTGTGGGATAGGGAGCAGCCTAAGGGGAGGGGGTTAATAACATCTTTTAATGTGATAACAATTTGGGAAGATTACTCAAAGTAGTTATAACAGACTTCATGTTTGAGTGACGGGTGTCTATTGCGGGTAAGATGTAAGGCAACAATATCACGGGTATTGTCAGGGTGGTATTCAACACATATCTCAAATGTCCTTTGATGACCGAGATACATGGTAGGGAGGGGGTTAGTATTAGGATAGTGCCATCGGGAGAAACAAAGAGGTAATGGGTGGAAATGCCGGGAGGACAGTATGTAATTAAATTAAATATTATTTAAAACATGCTAATTATCAGCTGTCGGGATGGCTGGAACTGTCCTTTAGGTGATGAGAAAGTGGCCAATGCAAGGGACTGGAGTCACCTTCTGAGAAGAAGCACATCCGGTTCTCTCTGTAAAAGACCTTCCCTCAAGGACGGCCCAAAAGCCAAATAATAGAGTAAGTAAGTAAAGAGATAGCGGCCTACCCCAAGCACGGCAACAATCTCCAGGGAGGGGGCATATATGGGATGGCTGGTACTAATATGCCGGTTATAAATTGGATTCGGGGCTACTGTGGGAATGGAAGGAGGGGCTCCTTGTGGGATAGGGAGTAGTCTAAGGGGAGGGGGTTGATAACATCTTTTAATGTGATAATAATTTGGGAAGATTACTCAAAGTAGTTATAACAGACTTCATGTTTGAGTGACGGGTGTGTACTGCGGGTAAGGTGTACGGAGACAATATCACGGGTATTGTCAGGACGGTATTCAACACATATCTCAAATGTCCTTTGATGACCGAGATACAGGGTAGGGAGTGGGATGGTATTAGGATAGTGCCATTAGGAGAAACAACGAGGTAATGGGTGGAAATGCCGGGAGGACAGTATGTAATTAAATTAAATATTATTTAAAACATGCTAATTATCGGCTGTCGGGAGACTTTAGGATGCTGAGAATGTGGCCAATGCAAGGGACTGGAGTCACCTTCTGAGAAGAAGCACATCCGGTTCTCTCTGTAAAAGACCTTCCCTCAAGGACGGCCCGAAAGCCAAATAGAGTAAGTAAGTAAAGAGGTAGCGGCCTACCCCAAGCACGGCAACAATCTCCAGGGAGGGGGCATATATGGGATGGCTGGCACTAATATGCCGGTTATAAATTGGATTCGGGGCTACTGTGGGAATGGAAGGAGGGGCTCCTTGTGGGATTAATGTGATAATTTGGGAAGATCACTCAAATTAGTTAAAAAAGACTTAATCTTTGAGTGATGGGTGAGTATTGTGGGTAAAAAGTAAGGCGACAATATCACAGGTATTGTCAGGGTGGTATTCAACACATATCTCAAAGGTTGATGACCGAGATACAGGGTTGGGAAGGGGATGGTATTAGGATAGTGCCATCGGGAGAAACAACGAGGTAATGGGTGGAAATGCCGGAAAGACAGTATGTAATTAAATTAAATATTATTTAAAACATGCTAATTATCGGCTGTCGGGGAGACTGGAACTGTCCTTTAGGTGATGAGAAAGTGGCCAATGCAAGGGACTGGAGTCGCCTTCTGAGAAGAAGCACATCCGGTTCTCTCTGTAAAAGACCTTCCCTCAAGGACGGCCCAAAAGCCGAATAGAGCAAGTAAGTAAAGAGGTAGCGGCCTACCCCAAGCACGGCAACAATCTCCAGGGAGGGGGGAAATATGGGACGGCTGGCACTAATACGCCGGTTATACATTGGATTGGGGGTTACTGTGGAAATGCAAGGAGGGGCTTCTTGTAGGATAGGGAGTAGCCTCAGGGGAGGGAGTTGATAACAGCTTTTAATGTGATAACAATTTGGGAAGATCACTCAAAGTAGTTATAACAGACTTTATGTTTGAGTGACGGGTGTGTATTGCGGGTAAGATGTAAGGCGACAATATCACGGGTATTGTCAGGGCGGTATTCAACACATATATCAAAGGTCCTTTGATGACCGAGATACAGGGTCGGGAGGGGGATGGTATTAGGATAGTGCCATCGGGAGAAACAACGAGGTAATGGGTGGAAATGCTGGGAGGACACTATGTAATCAAATTAAATATTATTTAAAACATGTTAATTATCGGCTGTCAGGGGGACTGGAACTGTTCTTTAGGTGATGAGAAAGTGGCCAATGCAAGGGACTGGAGTCGCCTTCTGAGAAGAAGCACATCCGGTTCTCTCTGTAAAAGACCTTCCCTCAAGGTCGGCCCGAAAGCCAAATAGAGTAAGTAAGTAAAGAGGTAGCGGCCTACCCCAAGCACGGCAACAATCTCCAGGAAGGGGGCATATATGGGACGGCTGGCACTAATACACCAGTTATAAAATGGTTTGGGGGCTACTGTGGGAATGCAAGGAGGGGCTCCTTGTGGGATAGGGAGTAGCCTAAGGGAGGGGGTTAATAACATCTTTTAATGTGATAACAATTTGGGAAGATTACTCAAAGTAGTTATAACAGACTTCATGTTTGAGTGACGGGTGTCTATTGCGGGTAAGATGTAAGGCGACAATATCACGGGTATTGTCAGGGCGGTATTCAACACATAACTCAAATGTCCTTTGATGACCGAGATACATGATAGGGAGGGGGATGGTATTAGGATAGTGCCATCGGGAGAAACAAAGAGGTAATGGGTGGAAATGCCGGGAGGACAGTATGTAATTAAATTAAATATTATTTAAAACATGCTAATTATCGGCTGTCGGGAAGACTGGAACTGTCCTTTAGGTGATGAGAAAGTGGCCAATGCAAGGGACTGGAGTCACCTTCTGAGAAGAAGCACATCCGGTTCTCTCTGTAAAAGACCTTCCCTCAAGGACGGCCCAAAAGACAAATAATAGAGTAAGTAAGTAAAGAGGTAGCGGCCTACCCCAAGCACGGCAACAATCTCCAGGGAGGGGGCATATATGGGATGGCTGGCACTAATATGCCAGTTATAAATTGGATTCGGGGCTACTGTGGGAATGGAAGGAGGGGATCCTTGTGGGATAGGGAGTAGCCTGAGGGGAGGGGGTTGATAACATCTTTTAATGTGATAATAATTTGGGAAGATAACTCAAAGTAGTTATAACAGACTTCATGTTTGAGTGACGGGTGTGTACTGCGGGTAAGATGTACGGAGACAATATCACGGGTATTGTCAGGACGGTATTCAACACATATCTCAAATGTCCTTTGATGACCGAGACACAGGGTAGGGAGTGGGATGGTATTAGGATAGTGCCATCGGGAGAAACAACGAGGTAATGGGTGGAAATGCCGGGAGGACAGTATGTAATTAAATTAAATATTATTTAAAACATGCTAATTATCGGCTGTCGGGGAGACTGGAACTGTCCTTTAGGTGATGAGAAAGTGGCCAATGCAAGGGACTGGAGTCACCTTCTGAGAAGAAGCACATCCGGTTCTCTCTGTAAAAGACCTTCCCTCAAAGACGGCCCGAAAGCCAAACAGAGTAAGTAAGTAAAGAGGTAGCGGCCTACCCCAAGCACGGCAACAATCTCCAGGGAGGGGGCATATATGGGATGGCTGGCACTAATATGCCGGTTATAAATTGGATTCGGGGCTACTGTGGGAATGCAAGGAGGGGCTCCTTGTGGGATTAATGTGATAATTTGGGAAGATCACTCAAATTAGTTATAACACACTTAATCTTTGAGTGACAGGTGAGTATTGTGGGTAAAATGTAAGGCGACAATATCACAGGTATTGTCAGGGCGGTATTCAACACATCTCAAAGGTCCTTTGATGACCGAGATACAGGGTCGGGAAGGGGATGGTATTAGGATAGTGCCATCGGGAGAAACAACGAGGTAATGGGTGGAAATGCCGGGAGGACAGTATGTAATTACATTAAATATTATTTAAAACATGCTAATTATCGGCTGTCGGGGAGACTGGAACTGTTCTTTAGGTGATGAGAAAGTGGCCAATGCAAGGGACTGGAGTCGCCTTCTGAGAAGAAGCACATACGGTTCTCTCTGTAAAAGACCTTCCCTCAAGGACGGCCCGAAAGCCAAATAGAGCAAGTAAGTAAAGAGGTAGAGGCCTAACCCAAGCACAGCAACAATCTCCAGGGAGGGGGGAAATATGGGACGGCTGGCACTAATACGCCGGTTATACATTGGATTGGGGGTTACTGTGGAAATGCAAGGAGGGGCTTCTTGTAGGATAGGGAGTAGCCTCAGGGGAGGGAGTTGATAACAGCTTTTAATGTGATAACAATTTGGGAAGATCACTCAAAGTAGTTATAACAGACTTTATGTTTGAGTGACGGGTGTGTATTGCGGGTAAGATGTAAGGCGACAATATCACGGGTATTGTCAGGGCGGTATTCAACACATATATCAAAGGTCCTTTGATGACCGAGATACAGGGTCGGGAGGGGGATGGTATTAGGATAGTGCCATCGGGAGAAACAACGAGGTAATGGGTGGAAATGCTGGGAGGACACTATGTAATCAAATTAAATATTATTTAAAACATGTTAATTATCGGCTGTCAGGGAGACTGGAACTGTTCTTTAGGTGATGAGAAAGTGGCCAATGCAAGGGACTGGAGTCGCCTTCTGAGAAGAAGCACATCCGGTTCTCTCTGTAAAAGACCTTCCCTCAAGGTCGGCCCGAAAGCCAAATAGAGTAAGTAAGTAAAGAGGTAGCGGCCTACCCCAAGCACGGCAACAATCTCCAGGAAGGGGGCATATATGGGACGGCTGGCACTAATACACCAGTTATAAAATGGTTTGGGGGCAAATGGTTTGGGGGCTACTGTGGGAATGCAAGGAGGGTTTGGGGGCTACTGTGGGAATGCAAGGAGGGGCTCCCTGTGGGATAGGGAGTAGCCTAAGGGGAGGGGGTTAATAACATCTTTTAATGTGATAACAATTTGGGAAGATTACTCAAAGTAGTTATAACAAGACTTCATGTTTGAGTGACGGGTGTCTATTGCGGGTAAGATGTAAGGCGACAATATCACGGGTATTGCCAGGGCGGTATTCAACACATAACTCAAATGTCCTTTGATGACCGAGATACATCGTAGGGAGGGGGATGGTATTAGGATAGTGCCATCGGGAGAAACAAAGAGGTAATGGGTGGAAATGCCGAGAGGACAGTATGTAATTAAATTAAATATTATTTAAAACATGCTAATTATCGGCTGTCGGGAAGACTGGAACTGTCCTTTAGGTGATGAGAAAGTGGCCAATGCAAGGGACTGGAGTCACCTTCTGAGAAGAAGCACATCCGGTTCTCCGTAAAAGACCTTCCCTCAAGGACGGCCCAAAAGCCAAATAATAGAGTAAGTAAGTAAAGAGGTAGCGGCCTACCCCAAGCACGGCAACAATCTCCAGGGAGGGGGCATATATGGGATGGCTGGCACTAATCTGCCGGTTATAAATTGGATTCGGGGCTACTGTGGGAATGGAAGGAGGGGCTCCTTGTGGGATAGGGAGTAGCCTAAGGGGAAGGGGTTGATAACATCTTTTAATGTGATAATAATTTGGGAAGACTACTCAAAGTAGTTATAACAGACTTCATGTTTGAGTGACGGGTGTGTACTGCGGGTAAGGTGTACGGAGACAATATCACGGGTATTGTCAGGACGGTATTCAACACATATCTCAAATGTCCTTTGATGACCGAGATACAGGGTAGGGAGTGGGATGGTATTAGGATAGTGCCATTAGGAGAAACAACGAGGTAATGGGTGGAAATGCCGGGAGGACAGTATGTAATTAAATTAAATATTATTTAAAACATGCTAATTATCGGCTGTCGGGAGACTTTAGGATGCTGAGAATGTGGCCAATGCAAGGGACTGGAGTCACCTTCTGAGAAGAAGCACATCCGGTTCTCTCTGTAAAAGACCTTCCCTCAAGGACGGCCCGAAAGCCAAATAGAGTAAGTAAGTAAAGAGGTAGCGGCCTACCCCAAGCACGGCAACAATCTCCAGGGAGGGGGCATATATGGGATGGCTGGCACTAATATGCCGGTTATAAATTGGATTCGGGGCTACTGTGGGAATGGAAGGAGGGGCTCCTTGTGGGATTAATGTGATAATTTGGGAAGATCACTCAAATTAGTTAAAAAAGACTTAATCTTTGAGTGACGGGTGAGTATTGTGGGTAAAAAGTAAGGCGACAATATCACAGGTATTGTCAGGGTGGTATTCAACACATATCTCAAAGGTTGATGACCGAGATACAGGGTTGGGAAGGGGATGGTATTAGGATAGTGCCATCGGGAGAAACAACGAGGTAATGGGTGGAAATGCCGGGAGGACAGTATGTAATTAAATTAAATATTATTTAAAACATGCTAATTATCGGCTGTCGGGGAGACTGGAACTGTCCTTTAGGTGATGAGAAAGTGGCCAATGCAAGGGACTGGAGTCGCCTTCTGAGAAGAAGCACATCCGGTTCTCTCTGTAAAAGACCTTCCCTCAAGGACGGCCCAAAAGCCGAATAGAGCAAGTAAGTAAAGAGGTAGCGGCCTACCCCAAGCACGGCAACAATCTCCAGGGAGGGGGGAAATATGGGACGGCTGGCACTAATACGCCGGTTATACATTGGATTGGGGGTTACTGTGGAAATGCAAGGAGGGGCTTCTTGTAGGATAGGGAGTAGCCTCAGGGGAGGGAGTTGATAACAGCTTTTAATGTGATAACAATTTGGGAAGATCACTCAAAGTAGTTATAACAGACTTTATGTTTGAGTGACGGGTGTGTATTGCGGGTAAGATGTAAGGCGACAATATCACGGGTATTGTCAGGGCGGTATTCAACACATATATCAAAGGTCCTTTGATGACCGAGATACAGGGTCGGGAGGGGGATGGTATTAGGATAGTGCCATCGGGAGAAACAACGAGGTAATGGGTGGAAATGCTGGGAGGACACTATGTAATCAAATTAAATATTATTTAAAACATGTTAATTATCGGCTGTCAGGGAGACTGGAACTGTTCTTTAGGTGATGAGAAAGTGGCCAATGCAAGGGACTGGAGTCGCCTTCTGAGAAGAAGCACATCCGGTTCTCTCTGTAAAAGACCTTCCCTCAAGGTCGGCCCGAAAGCCAAATAGAGTAAGTAAGTAAAGAGGTAGCGGCCTACCCCAAGCACGGCAACAATCTCCAGGAAGGGGGCATATATGGGACGGCTGGCACTAATACACCAGTTATAAAATGGTTTGGGGGCTACTGTGGGAATGCAAGGAGGGGCTCCTTGTGGGATAGGGAGTAGCCTAAGGGAGGGGGTTAATAACATCTTTTAATGTGATAACAATTTGGGAAGATTACTCAAAGTAGTTATAACAGACTTCATGTTTGAGTGACGGGTGTCTATTGCGGGTAAGATGTAAGGCGACAATATCACGGGTATTGTCAGGGCGGTATTCAACACATAACTCAAATGTCCTTTGATGACCGAGATACATGGTAGGGAGGGGGATGGTATTAGGATAGTGCCATCGGGAGAAACAAAGAGGTAATGGGTGGAAATGCCGGGAGGACAGTATGTAATTAAATTAAATATTATTTAAAACATGCTAATTATCGGCTGTCGGGAAGACTGGAACTGTCCTTTAGGTGATGAGAAAGTGGCCAATGCAAGGGACTGGAGTCACCTTCTGAGAAGAAGCACATCCGGTTCTCTCTGTAAAAGACCTTCCCTCAAGGACGGCCCAAAAGACAAATAATAGAGTAAGTAAGTAAAGAGGTAGCGGCCTACCCCAAGCACGGCAACAATCTCCAGGGAGGGGGCATATATGGGATGGCTGGCACTAATATGCCAGTTATAAATTGGATTCGGGGCTACTGTGGGAATGGAAGGAGGGGATCCTTGTGGGATAGGGAGTAGCCTGAGGGGAGGGGGTTGATAACATCTTTTAATGTGATAATAATTTGGGAAGATAACTCAAAGTAGTTATAACAGACTTCATGTTTGAGTGACGGGTGTGTACTGCGGGTAAGATGTACGGCGACAATATCACGGGTATTGTCAGGACGGTATTCAACACATATCTCAAATGTCCTTTGATGACCGAGACACAGGGTAGGGAGTGGGATGGTATTAGGATAGTGCCATCGGGAGAAACAACGAGGTAATGGGTGGAAATGCCGGGAGGACAGTATGTAATTAAATTAAATATTATTTAAAACATGCTAATTATCGGCTGTCGGGGAGACTGGAACTGTCCTTTAGGTGATGAGAAAGTGGCCAATGCAAGGGACTGGAGTCACCTTCTGAGAAGAAGCACATCCGGTTCTCTCTGTAAAAGACCTTCCCTCAAAGACGGCCCGAAAGCCAAACAGAGTAAGTAAGTAAAGAGGTAGCGGCCTACCCCAAGCACGGCAACAATCTCCAGGGAGGGGGCATATATGGGATGGCTGGCACTAATATGCCGGTTATAAATTGGATTCGGGGCTACTGTGGGAATGCAAGGAGGGGCTCCTTGTGGGATTAATGTGATAATTTGGGAAGATCACTCAAATTAGTTATAACACACTTAATCTTTGAGTGACAGGTGAGTATTGTGGGTAAAATGTAAGGCGACAATATCACAGGTATTGTCAGGGCGGTATTCAACACATCTCAAAGGTCCTTTGATGACCGAGATACAGGGTCGGGAAGGGGATGGTATTAGGATAGTGCCATCGGGAGAAACAACGAGGTAATGGGTGGAAATGCCGGGAGGACAGTATGTAATTAAATTAAATATTATTTAAAACATGCTAATTATCGGCTGTCGGGGAGACTGGAACTGTTCTTTAGGTGATGAGAAAGTGGCCAATGCAAGGGACTGGAGTCGCCTTCTGAGAAGAAGCACATATGGTTCTCTCTGTAAAAGACCTTCCCTCAAGGACGGCCCGAAAGCCAAATAGAGCAAGTAAGTAAAGAGGTAGAGGCCTAACCCAAGCACAGCAACAATCTCCAGGGAGGGGGGAAATATGGGACGGCTGGCACTAATACGCCGGTTATACATTGGATTGGGGGGCTACTGTGGAAATGCAAGGAGGGGCTTCTTGTAGGATAGGGAGTAGCCTCAGGGGAGGGAGTTGATAACAGCTTTTAATGTGATAACAATTTGGGAAGATCACTCAAAGTAGTTATAACAGACTTTATGTTTGAGTGACGGGTGTGTATTGCGGGTAAGATGTAAGGCGACAATATCACGGGTATTGTCAGGGCGGTATTCAACACATATATCAAAGGTCCTTTGATGACCGAGATACAGGGTCGGGAGGGGGATGGTATTAGGATAGTGCCATCGGGAGAAACAACGAGGTAATGGGTGGAAATGCTGGGAGGACACTATGTAATCAAATTAAATATTATTTAAAACATGTTAATTATCGGCTGTCAGGGAGACTGGAACTGTTCTTTAGGTGATGAGAAAGTGGCCAATGCAAGGGACTGGAGTCGCCTTCTGAGAAGAAGCACATCCGGTTCTCTCTGTAAAAGACCTTCCCTCAAGGACGGCCCGAAAGCCAAATAGAGTAAGTGAGTAAAGAGGTAGCGGCCTACCCCAAGCACGGCAACAATCTCCAGGAAGGGGGCATATATGGGACGGCTGGCACTAATACACCAGTTATAAAATGGTTTGGGGGCAAATGGTTTGGGGGCTACTGTGGGAATGCAAGGAGGGTTTGGGGGCTACTGTGGGAATGCAAGGAGGGGCTCCCTGTGGGATAGGGAGTAGCCTAAGGGGAGGGGGTTAATAACATCTTTTAATGTGATAACAATTTGGGAAGATTACTCAAAGTAGTTATAACAAGACTTCATGTTTGAGTGACGGGTGTCTATTGCGGGTAAGATGTAAGGCGACAATATCACGGGTATTGCCAGGGCGGTATTCAACACATAACTCAAATGTCCTTTGATGACCGAGATACATCGTAGGGAGGGGGATGGTATTAGGATAGTGCCATTGGGAGAAACAAAGAGGTAATGGGTGGAAATGCCGAGAGGACAGTATGTAATTAAATTAAATATTATTTAAAACATGCTAATTATCGGCTGTCGGGAAGACTGGAACTGTCCTTTAGGTGATGAGAAAGTGGCCAATGCAAGGGACTGGAGTCACCTTCTGAGAAGAAGCACATCCGGTTCTCCGTAAAAGACCTTCCCTCAAGGACGGCCCAAAAGCCAAATAATAGAGTAAGTAAGTAAAGAGGTAGCGGCCTACCCCAAGCACGGCAACAATCTCCAGGGAGGGGGCATATATGGGATGGCTGGCACTAATCTGCCGGTTATAAATTGGATTCGGGGCTACTGTGGGAATGGAAGGAGGGGCTCCTTGTGGGATAGGGAGTAGCCTAAGGGGAAGGGGTTGATAACATCTTTTAATGTGATAATAATTTGGGAAGATTACTCAAAGTAGTTATAACAGACTTCATGTTTGAGTGACGGGTGTGTACTGCGGGTAAGGTGTACGGAGACAATATCACGGGTATTGTCAGGACGGTATTCAACACATATCTCAAATGTCCTTTGATGACCGAGATACAGGGTAGGGAGTGGGATGGTATTAGGATAGTGCCATTAGGAGAAACAACGAGGTAATGGGTGGAAATGCCGGGAGGACAGTATGTAATTAAATTAAATATTATTTAAAACATGCTAATTATCGGCTGTCGGGAGACTTTAGGATGCTGAGAATGTGGCCAATGCAAGGGACTGGAGTCACCTTCTGAGAAGAAGCACATCCGGTTCTCTCTGTAAAAGACCTTCCCTCAAGGACGGCCCGAAAGCCAAATAGAGTAAGTAAGTAAAGAGGTAGCGGCCTACCCCAAGCACGGCAACAATCTCCAGGGAGGGGGCATATATGGGATGGCTGGCACTAATATGCCGGTTATAAATTGGATTCGGGGCTACTGTGGGAATGGAAGGAGGGGCTCCTTGTGGGATTAATGTGATAATTTGGGAAGATCACTCAAATTAGTTAAAAAAGACTTAATCTTTGAGTGACGGGTGAGTATTGTGGGTAAAAAGTAAGGCGACAATATCACAGGTATTGTCAGGGTGGTATTCAACACATATCTCAAAGGTTGATGACCGAGATACAGGGTTGGGAAGGGGATGGTATTAGGATAGTGCCATCGGGAGAAACAACGAGGTAATGGGTGGAAATGCCGGGAGGACAGTATGTAATTAAATTAAATATTATTTAAAACATGCTAATTATCGGCTGTCGGGGAGACTGGAACTGTCCTTTAGGTGATGAGAAAGTGGCCAATGCAAGGGACTGGAGTCGCCTTCTGAGAAGAAGCACATCCGGTTCTCTCTGTAAAAGACCTTCCCTCAAGGACGGCCCAAAAGCCGAATAGAGCAAGTAAGTAAAGAGGTAGCGGCCTACCCCAAGCACGGCAACAATCTCCAGGGAGGGGGGAAATATGGGACGGCTGGCACTAATACGCCGGTTATACATTGGATTGGGGGTTACTGTGGAAATGCAAGGAGGGGCTTCTTGTAGGATAGGGAGTAGCCTCAGGGGAGGGAGTTGATAACAGCTTTTAATGTGATAACAATTTGGGAAGATCACTCAAAGTAGTTATAACAGACTTTATGTTTGAGTGACGGGTGTGTATTGCGGGTAAGATGTAAGGCGACAATATCACGGGTATTGTCAGGGCGGTATTCAACACATATATCAAAGGTCCTTTGATGACCGAGATACAGGGTCGGGAGGGGGATGGTATTAGGATAGTGCCATCGGGAGAAACAACGAGGTAATGGGTGGAAATGCTGGGAGGACACTATGTAATCAAATTAAATATTATTTAAAACATGTTAATTATCGGCTGTCAGGGAGACTGGAACTGTTCTTTAGGTGATGAGAAAGTGGCCAATGCAAGGGACTGGAGTCGCCTTCTGAGAAGAAGCACATCCGGTTCTCTCTGTAAAAGACCTTCCCTCAAGGTCGGCCCGAAAGCCAAATAGAGTAAGTAAGTAAAGAGGTAGCGGCCTACCCCAAGCACGGCAACAATCTCCAGGAAGGGGGCATATATGGGACGGCTGGCACTAATACACCAGTTATAAAATGGTTTGGGGGCTACTGTGGGAATGCAAGGAGGGGCTCCTTGTGGGATAGGGAGTAGCCTAAGGGAGGGGGTTAATAACATCTTTTAATGTGATAACAATTTGGGAAGATTACTCAAAGTAGTTATAACAGACTTCATGTTTGAGTGACGGGTGTCTATTGCGGGTAAGATGTAAGGCGACAATATCACGGGTATTGTCAGGGCGGTATTCAACACATAACTCAAATGTCCTTTGATGACCGAGATACATGGTAGGGAGGGGGATGGTATTAGGATAGTGCCATCGGGAGAAACAAAGAGGTAATGGGTGGAAATGCCGGGAGGACAGTATGTAATTAAATTAAATATTATTTAAAACATGCTAATTATCGGCTGTCGGGAAGACTGGAACTGTCCTTTAGGTGATGAGAAAGTGGCCAATGCAAGGGACTGGAGTCACCTTCTGAGAAGAAGCACATCCGGTTCTCTCTGTAAAAGACCTTCCCTCAAGGACGGCCCAAAAGACAAATAATAGAGTAAGTAAGTAAAGAGGTAGCGGCCTACCCCAAGCACGGCAACAATCTCCAGGGAGGGGGCATATATGGGATGGCTGGCACTAATATGCCAGTTATAAATTGGATTCGGGGCTACTGTGGGAATGGAAGGAGGGGATCCTTGTGGGATAGGGAGTAGCCTGAGGGGAGGGGGTTGATAACATCTTTTAATGTGATAATAATTTGGGAAGATAACTCAAAGTAGTTATAACAGACTTCATGTTTGAGTGACGGGTGTGTACTGCGGGTAAGATGTACGGCGACAATATCACGGGTATTGTCAGGACGGTATTCAACACATATCTCAAATGTCCTTTGATGACCGAGACACAGGGTAGGGAGTGGGATGGTATTAGGATAGTGCCATCGGGAGAAACAACGAGGTAATGGGTGGAAATGCCGGGAGGACAGTATGTAATTAAATTAAATATTATTTAAAACATGCTAATTATCGGCTGTCGGGGAGACTGGAACTGTCCTTTAGGTGATGAGAAAGTGGCCAATGCAAGGGACTGGAGTCACCTTCTGAGAAGAAGCACATCCGGTTCTCTCTGTAAAAGACCTTCCCTCAAAGACGGCCCGAAAGCCAAACAGAGTAAGTAAGTAAAGAGGTAGCGGCCTACCCCAAGCACGGCAACAATCTCCAGGGAGGGGGCATATATGGGATGGCTGGCACTAATATGCCGGTTATAAATTGGATTCGGGGCTACTGTGGGAATGCAAGGAGGGGCTCCTTGTGGGATTAATGTGATAATTTGGGAAGATCACTCAAATTAGTTATAACACACTTAATCTTTGAGTGACAGGTGAGTATTGTGGGTAAAATGTAAGGCGACAATATCACAGGTATTGTCAGGGCGGTATTCAACACATCTCAAAGGTCCTTTGATGACCGAGATACAGGGTCGGGAAGGGGATGGTATTAGGATAGTGCCATCGGGAGAAACAACGAGGTAATGGGTGGAAATGCCGGGAGGACAGTATGTAATTAAATTAAATATTATTTAAAACATGCTAATTATCGGCTGTCGGGGAGACTGGAACTGTTCTTTAGGTGATGAGAAAGTGGCCAATGCAAGGGACTGGAGTCGCCTTCTGAGAAGAAGCACATACGGTTCTCTCTGTAAAAGACCTTCCCTCAAGGACGGCCCGAAAGCCAAATAGAGCAAGTAAGTAAAGAGGTAGCGGCCTAACCCAAGCACGGCAACAATCTCCAGGGAGGGGGGAAATATGGGACGGCTGGCACTAATACGCCGGTTATACATTGGATTGGGGGCTACTGTGGAAATGCAAGGAGGGGCTTCTTGTAGGATAGAGAGTAGCCTCAGGGGAGGGAGTTGATAACAGCTTTTAATGTGATAACAATTTGGGAAGATCACTCAAAGTAGTTATAACAGACTTTATGTTTGAGTGACGGGTGTGTATTGCGGGTAAGATGTAAGGCGACAATATCACGGGTATTGTCAGGGCGGTATTCAACACATATATCAAAGGTCCTTTGATGACCGAGATACAGGGTCGGGAAGGGGATGGTATTAGGATAGTGCCATCGGGAGAAACAACGAGGTAATGGGTGGAAATGCTGGGAGGACACTATGTAATCAAATTAAATATTATTTAAAACATGTTAATTATCGGCTGTCAGGGAGACTGGAACTGTTCTTTAGGTGATGAGAAAGTGGCCAATGCAAGGGACTGGAGTCGCCTTCTGAGAAGAAGCACATCCGGTTCTCTCTGTAAAAGACTTTCCCTCAAGGACGGCCCGAAAGCCAAATAGAGTAAGTGAGTAAAGAGGTAGCGGCCTACCCCAAGCACGGCAACAATCTCCAGGAAGGGGGCATATATGGGACGGCTGGCACTAATACACCAGTTATAAAATGGTTTGGGGGCAAATGGTTTGGGGGCTACTGTGGGAATGCAAGGAGGGTTTGGGGGCTACTGTGGGAATGCAAGGAGGGGCTCCCTGTGGGATAGGGAGTAGCCTAAGGGGAGGGGGTTAATAACATCTTTTAATGTGATAACAATTTGGGAAGATTACTCAAAGTAGTTATAACAAGACTTCATGTTTGAGTGACGGGTGTCTATTGCGGGTAAGATGTAAGGCGACAATATCACGGGTATTGCCAGGGCGGTATTCAACACATAACTCAAATGTCCTTTGATGACCGAGATACATCGTAGGGAGGGGGATGGTATTAGGATAGTGCCATCGGGAGAAACAAAGAGGTAATGGGTGGAAATGCCGAGAGGACAGTATGTAATTAAATTAAATATTATTTAAAACATGCTAATTATCGGCTGTCGGGAAGACTGGAACTGACCTTTAGGTGATGAGAAAGTGGCCAATGCAAGGGACTGGAGTCGCCTTCTGAGAAGAAGCACATCCGGTTCTCTCTGTAAAAGACCTTCCCTCAAGGACGGCCCAAAAGCCAAATAGAATAAGTAAGTAAAGAGGTAGCGGCCTACCCCAAGCACGGCAACTATCTCCAGGGAGGGGGAAAATATGGGACGGCTGGCACTAATATGCCGGTTATAAATTGTATTCGGGGCTACTGTGGGAATGCAAGGAGGGGCTCCTTGTGGGATAGGTAGTAGAGTAAGGGGAGGGGGTTGATAACATCTTTTAATGTGATAATTTGGGAAGATCACTCAAATTAGATATAACAGACTTAATCTTTTGAGTGACAGGTGTGTATTGCGGGTAAGATGTAAGGCGACAATATCACAGGTATTGTCAGGGCGGTATTCAACACATATCTCAAAGGTCCTTTGATGACCGAGATACAGGGTCGGGAGGGGGATGGTATTAGGATAGTGCCATCGGGAGAAACAACGAGGTAATGGGTGGAAATGCCGGAAGGACACTATGTAATCAAATTAAATATTATTTAAAACATGTTAATTATTGGCTGTCGTGGAGACTGGAACTGTTCTTTAGGTGATGAGAAAGTGGCCAATGCAAGGGACTGGAGTCGCCTTCTGAGAAGAAGCACATCCGGTTCTCTCTGTAAAAGACCTTCCCTCAAGGACGGCCCGAAAGCCAAATAGAGTAAGTAAGTAAAGAGGTAGCGGCCTAACCCAAGCACGGCAACAATCTCCAGGAAGGGAGGAAATATGGGACTGCTGGCACTAATACACCAGTTATAAATTGGATTGGGGGCTACTGTGGGAATGCAAGGAGGGGCTCCTTGTGGGATAGGGAGTAGCCTAAGGGGAGGGGGTTAATAACATCTTTTAATGTGATAATTTGGGAAGATCACTCAAATTAGTTATAACAGACTTAATCTTTGAGTGACAGGTGTGTATTGCGGGTAAGATGTAAAGCGACAATATCACAGGTATTGTCAGGGCGGTATTCAACACATATCTCAAACGTCCTTTGATGACCGAGATACAGGGTCGGGAGGGGGATGGTATTAGGATAGTGCCATCGGGAGAAACAATGAGGTAATGGGTGGAAATGCCAGGAGGACCGTATGTAATTACATTAAATATTATTTAAAACATGCTAATTATCGACTGTCAGGGAGACAGGAACTGTCCTTTAGATGATGAGAAAGTGGCCAATGCAAGGGACTGAAGTCACCTTCTGAGAAGAAGAACATCCGGTTCTCTCTGTAAAAGACCTTCCCTCAAGGACGGCCCGAAAGCCAAACAGACTAAGTAAGTAAAGAGGAAGCGGCCTACCCCAAGCATGGCAACTATCTCCAGGGAGGGGGGAAATATGGGACAGCTGGCACTAATACGCCGGTTATTAATTGGATTGGGGGCTACTGTGGAAATGCAAGGAGGGGCTTCTAGTAGGATAGGAAGTAGCCTGAGGGGAGGGAGTTGATAACATCTTTTAATGTGATAATAATTTGGGAAGATCACTCAAAGTAGTTATAACAGACTTTATGTTTGAGTGACGGGTGTGTATTGCGGGTAAGATGTAAGGCGACAATATCACGGGTTTTGTCAGGGCGGTATTCAACACATATCTCAAAGGTCCTTTGATGACCGAGATACACGGTAGAGAGGGGGATGGTATTGGGATAGTGCCATCGGGAGAAACAACGAGGTAATGGGTGGAAATGCCGGGAGGACAGTATGTAATTAAATTAAATATTATTTAAAACATGCTAATTATCGGCTGTCGGGGAGACTGGAACTGTCCTTTAGGTGATGAGAAAGTGGCCAATGCAAGGGACTGGAGTCGCCTTCTGAGAAGAAGCACATCCGGTTCTCTCTGTAAAAGACCTTCCCTCAAGGACGGCCCGAAAGCCAAATAGAGTAAGTAAGTAAAGAGGCAGCGGCCTAACCCAAGCACGGCAACAATCTCCAGGAAGGGAGGAAATATGGGACTGCTGGCACTAATACACCAGTTATAAATTGGATTGGGGGCTACTGTGGGAATGCAAGGAGGGGCTCCTTGTGGGATAGGGAGTAGCCTAAGGGGAGGGGGTTAATAACATCTTTTAATGTGATAATTTGGGAAGATCACTCAAATTAGTTATAACAGACTTTATCTTTGAGTGACAGGTGTGTATTGCGGGTAAGATGTAAGGCGACAATATCACGGGTATTGTCAGGGCGGTATTCAACACATATCTCAAACGTCCTTTGATGACCGAGATACAGGGTCGGGAGGGGGATGGTATTAGGATAGTGCCATCAGGAGAAACAATGAGGTAATGGGTGGAAATGCCAGGATGACCGTATGTAATTACATTAAATATTATTTAAAACATGCTAATTATCGACTGTCGGGGAGACAGGAACTGTCCTTTAGATGATGAGAAAGTGGCCAATGCAAGGGACTGAAGTCACCTTCTGAGAAGAAGCACATCCGGTTCTCTCTGTAAAAGACCTTCCCTCAAGGACGGCCCGAAAGCCAAACAGAGTAAGTAAGTAAAGAGGTAGCGGCCTACCCCAAGCACGGCAACTATCTCCAGGGAGGGGGGAAATATGGTACGGCTGGCACTAATATGCCGGTTATTAATTGGAATGGGGGCTACTGTGGAAATGCAAGGAGGGGCTTCTTGTAGGATAGGAAGTAGCCAGAGGGGAGTGAGTTGATAACATCTTTTAATGTGATAATAATTTGGGAAGATCACTCAAAGTAGTTATAACAGACTTTATGTTTGAGTGACGGGTGTGTATTGCGGGTAAGATGTAAGGCGACAATATCACAGGTTTTGTCAGGGCGGTATTCAACACATATCTCAAAGGTCCTTTGATGACCGAGATACAGGGTAGAGAGGGGGATGGTATTGGGATAGTGCCATCGGGAGAAACAACGAGGTAATGGGTGGAAACGCCGGGAGGACAGTATGTAATTAAATTAAATATTATTTAAAACATGCTAATTATCGGCTGTCGGGGAGACTGGAACTGTCCTTTAGGTGATGAGAAAGTGGCCAATGCAAGGGACTGGAGTCGCCTTCTGAGAAGAAGCACATCCGGTTCTCTCTGTAAAAGACCTTCCCTCAAGGACGGCCCGAAAGCCAAATAGAGTAAGTAAGTAAAGAGGTAGCGGCCTACCCCAAGCACGGCAACTATCTCCAGGGAGGGGGGAAATATGGGACGGCTGGCACTAATACGCCGGTTATTAATTGGATTGGGGGCTACTGTGGAAATGCAAGGAGGGGCTTCTTGTAGGATAGGAAGTAGCCTGAGGGGAGGGAGTTGATAACATCTTTTAATGTGATAATAATTTGGGAAGATCACTCAAAGTAGTTGTAACAGACTTTATGTTTGAGTGACGGGTGTGTATTGCGGGTAAGATGTAAGGCGACAATATCACGGGTATTGTCAGGGCGGTATTCAACACATGTCTCAAAGGTCCTTTGATGACCGAGACACAGGGTAGAGAGGGGGGATGGTATTAGGATAGTGCCATCGGGACAAACAACGAGGTAATGGGTGGAAATGCGAGGAGGACACTATGTAATCAAATTAAATATTATTTAAAACATGTTAATTATTGGCTGTCGGGGAGACTGGAACTGTTCTTTAGGTGATGAGAAAGTGGCCAATGCAAGGGACTGGAGTCGCCTTCTGAGAAGAAGCACATCCGGTTCTCTCTGTAAAAGACCTTCCCTCAAGGACGGCCCGAAAGCCAAATAGAGTAAATAAGTAAAGAGGTAGCGGCCTAACCCAAGCACGGCAACAAACTCCAGGGAGGGGGGAAATATGGGACAGCTGGCACTAATACACCGGTTATAAATTGGATTGGGGGCTACAGTGGAAATGCAAGGAGGGGCTTCTTGTAGGACAGGGAGTAGCCTAAGGGGAGGGAGGTGATAACATCTTTTAATGTGATAATAATTTGGGAAGATCACTCAAAGTAGTTATAACAGACTTCATGTTTGAGTGACGGGTGTCTTTTGCGGGTAAGATGTAAGGCAACAATATCACGGGTATTGTCAGGGTGGTATTCAACACATATCTCAAATGTCCTTTGATGACCGAGATACATGGTAGGGAGGGGGTTGGTATTAGGATAGTGCCATCGGGAGAAACAAAGAGGTAATGGGTGGAAATGCCGGGAGGACAGTATGTAATTAAATTAAATATTATTTAAAACATGCTAATTATCGGCTGTCGGGAAGACTGGAACTGTCCTTTAGGTGATGAGAAAGTGGCCAATGCAAGGGACTGGAGTCACCTTCTGAGAAGAAGCACATCCGGTTCTCTCTGTAAAAGACCTTCCCTGAAGGACGGCCCGAAAGCCAAACAGAGTAAGTAAGTAAAGAGGTAGCGGCCTACCCCAAGCACGGCAACTATCTACAGGGAGGGGGCACATATGGGACAGCTGGCACTAATACGCCGGTTATGAATTCGATTGGGGGCTACTGTGGGAATGCAAGGAGGGGCTCCTTGTGGGATAGGGAGTAGCCTAAGGGGAGGGGGTTGATAACATCTTTTAATGTGATAATAATTTGGGAAGGTCACTCAAAGTAGTTATAACAGACTTCATGTTTGAGTGACGGGTGTGTATTGCAGGTAAGATGTACGGCAACAATATCATGGGTATTGTCAGGACGGTATTCAACACATATCTCAAATGTCCTTTGATGACCGAGATACAGGGTAGGGAGTGGGATGGTATTAGGATAGTGCCATCGGGAGAAACAACGAGGTAATGGGTGGAAATGCCAGGAGGACAGTATGTAATTAAATTAAATATTATTTAAAACATGCTAATTATCGGCTGTCGGGGAGACTGGAACTGACCTTTAGGTGATGAGAAAGTGGCCAATGCAAGGGACTGGAGTCGCCTTCTGAGAAGAAGCACATCCGGTTCTCTCTGTAAAAGACCTTCCCTCAAGGACGGCCCGAAAGCCAAATAGAGTAAGTAAGTAACGAGGTAGCGGCCTACCCCAAGCACGGCAACAATCTCCAGGGAGGGGGCATATATGGGACGGCAGGCACTAATATGCCGGTTATAAATTGGATTCGGGGCTACTGTGGGAATGCAAGAAGGGGCTCCTTGTGGGATAGGGAGTAGCCTTAGGGGAGGGGGTTGATAACATCTTTTAATGTGATAATTTGGGAAGATCAGTCAAATTAGTTATAACAGACGTAATCTTTGAGTGACGGGTGTGTATTGCGGGTAAGATGTAAGGCGACAATATCACAGGTATTGTCAGGGCGGTATTCATCACATATCTCAAAGGTCCTTTGATGACCGAGATACAGGGTCGGGAGGGGGATGGTATTAGGATAGTGCCATCGGGAGAAACAACGAGGTAATGGGTGGAAATGCCGGGAGGACACTGTGTAATCAAATTAAATATTATTTAAAACATGTTAATTATCGGCTGTCGGGAAGACTGGAACTGTCCTTTAGGTGATGAGAAAGTGGCCAATGCAAGGGACTGAAGTCACCTTCTGAGAAGAAGCACATCCGGTTCTCTCTGTAAAAAGACCTTCCCTGAAGGACGGCCCGAAAGCCAAACAGAGTAAGTAAGTAAAGAGGTAGCGGCCTACCCCAAGCACGGCAACTATCTCCATGGAGGGGGCATATGTGGGACAGCTGGCACTAATAGGCCGGTTATGAATTGGATTGGGGGATACTGTGGGAATGCCGGGAGGGGCTCCTTGTGGGATAGGGAGTAGCCTAAGGGGAGGGGGTTGATAACATCTTTTAATGTGATAATAATTTGGGAGGATTAGTCAAAGTAGTTATAACAGACTTCATGTTTGAGTGATGGGTGTGTATTGCGGGTAAGATGTACGGCGACAATATCACGGGTATTGTCAGGACGGTATTCAACACATATCTCAAATGTCCTTTGATGACCAAGATACAGGGTAGGGAGTGGGATGGTATTAGGATAGAGCCATCGGGAGAAACAACGAGGTAATGGGTGGAAATGCCAGGAGGACAGTATGTAATTAAATTAAATATTATTTAAAACATGCTAATTATCGGCTGTCGGGGAGACTGGAACTGACCTTTAGGTGATGAGAAAGTGGCCAATGCAAGGGACTGGAGTCGCCTTCTGAGAAGAAGCACATCCGGTTCTCTCTGTAAAGACCTTCCCTCAAGGATGGCCCGAAAGCCAAATAATAGAGTAAGTAAGTAAAGAGGTAGCGGCCTACCCCAAGCACGGCAACAATCTCCAGGGAGGGGGCATATATGGGACGGCTGGCACTAATATGCCAGTTATAAATTGGATTCGAGGCTACTGTGGGAATGCAAGGAAGGGCTCCTTGTGGGATAGGGAGTA
Source organism: Pictodentalium vernedei (assembly GCA_031216915.1). Classification (NCBI taxonomy): domain Eukaryota; kingdom Metazoa; phylum Mollusca; class Scaphopoda; order Dentaliida; family Dentaliidae; genus Pictodentalium; species Pictodentalium vernedei. The sequence continues at coordinate 187,379,783 of CM062293.1, forward strand.
GCCTAAGGGGAGGGGGTTGATAACATCTTTTAATGTGATAATTTGGGAAGATCACTCAAATTAGTTATAACAGAGTTAATCTTTGAGTGACGGGTGTGTATTGCAGGTAAGATGTAAGACGACAATATCACAGGTATTGTCAGGGTGGTATTCAACACATATCTCAAAGGTCCTTTGATGACCGAGATACAGGGTCGGGAGGGGGATGGTATTAGGATAGTGCCATCGGGAGAAACAACGAGGTAATGGGTGGAAATGCCGGGAGGACACTATGTAATCAAATTAAATATTATTTAAAACATGTCAATTATTGGCTGTCGGGGAGACTGGAACTGTTCTTTAGGTGATGAGAAAGTGGCCAATGCAAGGGACTGGAGTCGCTTTCTGAGAAGAAGCACATCCGGTTCTCTCTGTAAAAGACCTTCCCTCAAGGACGGCCCGAAAGCCAAATAGAGTAAGTAAGTAAAGAGGTAGCGGCCTAACCCAAGCACGGCAACAATCTCCAGGAAGGGAGGAAATATGGGACTGCTGGCACTAATACACCTGTTATAAATTGGATTGGGGGCTACTGTGGGAATGCAAGGAGGGGCTCCTTGTGGGATAGGGAGTAGCCTAAGGGGAGGGGGTTAATAACATCTTTTAATGTGATAATTTGGGAAGATCACTCAAATTAGTTATAACAGACTTAATCTTTGAGTGACAGGTGTGTATTGCGGGTAAGATGTAAAGCGACAATATCACAGGTATTGTCAGGGCGGTATTCAACACATATCTCAAACGTCCTTTGATGACCGAGATACAGGGTCGGGAGGGAGATGGTATTAGGATAGTGCCATCGGGAGAAACAATGAGGTAATGGGTGGAAATGCCAGGAGGACAGTATGTAATTACATTAAATATTATTTAAAACATGCTAATTATCGACTGTCGGGGAGACAGGAACTGTCCTTTAGATGATGAGAAAGTGGCCAATGCAAGGGACTGAAGTCACCTTCTGAGAAGAAGCACATCCGGTTCTCTCTGTAAAAGACCTTCCCTCAAGGACGGCCCGAAAGCCAAACCGAGTAAGTAAGTAAAGAGGAAGCGGCCTACCCCAAGCACGGCAACTATCTCCAGGGAGAGGGGAAATATGGTACGGCTGGCACTAATATGCCGGTTATTAATTGGATTGGGGGCTACTGTGGAAATGCAAGGAGAGGCTTCTTGTAGGATAGGAAGTAGCCTGAGGGGAGGGAGTTGATAACATCTTTTAATGTGATAATAATTTGGGAAGATCACTCAAAGTAGTTATAACAGACTTTATGTTTGAGTGACGGGTGTGTATTGCGGGTAAGATGTAAGGCGACAATATCACAGGTTTTGTCAGGGCGGTATTCAACACATATCTCAAAGGTCCTTTGATGACCGAGATACAGGGTAGAGAGGGGGGATGGTATTGGGATAGTGCCATCGAGAGAAACGAGGTAATGGGTGGAAATGCCGGGAGGACAGTATGTAATTAAATTAAATATTATTTAAAACATGCTAATTATCGGCTGTCGGGGAGACTGGACCTGTCCTTTAGGTGATGAGAAAGTGGCCAATGCAAGGGACTGAAGTCACCTTCTGAGAAGAAGCACATCCGGTTCTCTCTGTAAAAGACCTTCCCTCAAGGACGGCCCGAAAGCCAAACAGAGTAAGTAAGTAAAGAGGTAGCGGCCTACCCCAAGCACGGCAATTATCTCCAGGGAGGGGGCATATGTGGGACAGCTGGCACTAATAGGCCGGTTATGAACTGGATTGGGGGATACTGTGGGAATGCCAGGAGGGGCTCCTTGTGGGATAGGGAGTAGCCTAAGGGGAGGGGGTTGATAACATCTTTTAATGTGATAATAATTTGGGAGGATTAGTCAAAGTAGTTATAACAGACTTCATGTTTGAGTGACGGGTGTGTATTGCGGGTAAGATGTACGGCGACAATATCACGGGTATTGTCAGGACGGTATTCAACACATATCTCAAATGTCCTTTGATGACCCAGATACAGGGTAGGGAGTGGGATGGTATTAGGATAGAGCCATCGGGAGAAACAACGAGGTAATGGGTGGAAATGCCAGGAGGACAGTATGTAATTAAATTAAATATTATTTAAAACATGCTAATTATCGGCTGTCGGGAAGACTGGAACTGTCCTTTAGGTGATGAGAAAGTGGCCAATGCAAGGGACTGGAGTCACCTTCTGAGAAGAAGCACATCCGGTTCTCTCTGTAAAAGACCTTCCCTCAAGGACGGCCCGAAAGCCAAACAGAGTAAGTAAGTAAAGAGGTAGCGGCATACCCCAAGCACGGCAACTATCTCCAGGGAGGGGGCATATATGGGACAGCTGGCACTAATACGCCGGTTATGAATTCGATTGGGGGCTACTGTGGGAATGCAAGGAGGGGCTCCTTGTGGGATAGGGAGTAGCCTAAGGGGAGGGGGTTGATAACATCTTTTAATGTGATAATAATTTGGGAAGGTCACTCAAAGTAGTTATAACAGACTACATGTTTGAGTGATGGGTGTGTATTGCAGGTAAGATGTACGGCGACAATATCACGGGTATTGTCAGGACGGTATTCAACACATATCTCAAATGTCCTTTGATGACCGGTGGAAATGCCGGGAGGACACTGTGTAATCAAATTAAATATTATTTAAAACTTGTTAATTATCGGCTGTCGGGAAGACTGGAACTGTCCTTTAGGTGATGAGAAAGTGGCCAATGCAAGGGACTGAAGTCACCTTCTGAGAAGAAGCACATCCGGTTCTCTCTGTAAAAGACCTTCCCACAAGGACGGCCCGAAAGCCAAACAGAGTAAGTAAGTAAAGAGGTAGCGGCCTACCCCAAGCACGGCAACTATCTCCATGGAGGGGGCATATGTGGGACAGCTGGCACTAATAGGCCGGTTATGAATTGGATTGGGGGATACTTCATGTTTGAGTGACGGGTGTGTATTGCGGGTAAGATGTACGGCGACAATATCACGGGTATTGTCAGGACGGTATTCAACACATATCTCAAATGTCCTTTGATGACCAAGATACAGGGTAGGGAGTGGGATGGTATTAGGATAGTGCCATCGGGAGAAACAACGAGGTAATGGGTGGAAATGCCGGGAGGACACTATGTAATCAAATTAAATATTATTTAAAACATGTTAATTATTGGCTGTCGGGGAGACTGGAACTGTTCTTTAGGTGATGAGAAAGTGGCCAATGCAAGGGACTGGAGTCGCCTTCTGAGAAGAAGCACATCCGGTTCTCTCTGTAAAAGACCTTCCCTCAAGGACGGCCCGAAAGCCAAATAGAGTAAGTAAGTAAAGAGGGGATACTGTGGGAATGCCAGGAGGGGCTCCTTGTGGGATAGGGAGTAGCCTAAGGGGAGGGGGTTGATAACATCTTTTAATGTGATAATAATTTGGGAGGATTAGTCAAAGTAGTTATAACAGACTTCATGTTTGAGTGACGGGTGTGTATTGCGGGTAAGATGTACGGCGACAATATCACGGGTATTGTCAGGACGGTATTCAACACATATCTCAAATGTCCTTTGATGACCAAGATACAGGGTAGGGAGTGGGATGGTATTAGGATAGAGCCATCGGGAGAAACAACGAGGTAATGGGTGGAAATGCCAGGAGGACAGTATGTAATTAAATTAAATATTATTTAAAACATGCTAATTATCGGCTGTCGGGGAGACTGGAACTGACCCTTAGGTGATGAGAAAGTGGCCAATGCAAGGGACTGGAGTCGCCTTCTGAGAAGAAGCACATCCGGTTCTCTCTGTAAAAGACCTTCCCTCAAGGATGGCCCGAAAGCCAAATAGAGTAAGTAAGTAAAGAGGTAGCGGCCTAACCCAAGCACGGCAACAATCTCCAGGAAGGGAGGAAATATGGGACTGCTGGCACTCCCTCGTGGAAATGCAAGGAGGGGCTCCTTGTGGGATAGGGAGTAGCCTAAGGGGAGGGGGTTAATAACATCTTTTAATGTGATAATTTGGGAAGATCACTCAAATTAGTTATAACAGACTTAATCTTTGAGTGACAGGTGTGTATTGCGGGTAAGATGTAAAGCGACAATATCACAGGTATTGTCAGGGCGGTATTCAACACATATCTCAAACGTCCTTTGATGACCGAGATACAAGGTCGGGAGGGAGATGGTATTAGGATAGTGCCATCGGGAGAAACAATGAGGTAATGGGTGGAAATGCCAGGAGGACAGTATGTAATTACATTAAATATTATTTAAAACATGCTAATTATCGACTGTCGGGGAGACAGGAACTGTCCTTTAGATGATGAGAAAGTGGCCAATGCAAGGGACTGAATCACCTTCTGAGAAGAAGCACATCCGGTTCTCTCTGTAAAAGACCTTCCCTCAAGGACGGCCCGAAAGCCAAACCGAGTAAGTAAGTAAAGAGGAAGCGGCCTACCCCAAGCACGGCAACTATCTCCAGGGAGGGGGGAAATATGGTACGGCTGGCACTAATATGCCGGTTATTAATTGGATTGGGGGCTACTGTGGAAATGCAAGGAGGGGCTTCTTGTAGGATAGGAAGTAGCCTGAGGGGAGGGAGTTGATAACATCTTTTAATGTGATAATAATTTGGGAAGATCACTCAAAGTAGTTATAACAGACTTTATGTTTGAGTGACGGGTGTGTATTGCGGGTAAGATGTAAGGCGACAATATCACGGGTTTTGTCAGGGCGGTATTCAACACATATCTCAAAGGTCCTTTGATGACCGAGATACAGGGTAGAGAGGGGGGATGGTATTGGGATAGTGCCATCGAGAGAAACGAGGTAATGGGTGGAAATGCCGGGAGGACAGTATGTAATTAAATTAAATATTATTTAAAACATGCTAATTATCGGCTGTCGGGGAGACTGGACCTGTCCTTTAGGTGATGAGAAAGTGGCCAATGCAGGGGACTGAAGTCACCTTCTGAGAAGAAGCACATCCGGTTCTCTCTGTAAAAGACCTTCCCTCAAGGACGGCCCGAAAGCCAAACAGAGTAAGTAAGTAAAGAGGTAGCGGCCTACCCCAAGCATGGCAATTATCTCCAGGGAGGGGGCATATGTGGGACAGCTGGCACTAATAGGCCGGTTATGAACTGGATTGGGGGATACTGTGGGAATGTCAGGAGGGGCTCCTTGTGGGATAGGGAGTAGCCTAAGGGGAGGGGGTTGATAACATCTTTTAATGTGATAATAATTTGGGAGGATTAGTCAAAGTAGTTATAACAGACTTCATGTTTGAGTGACGGGTGTGTATTGCGGGTAAGATGTACGGCGACAATATCACGGGTATTGTCAGGACGGTATTCAACACATATCTCAAATGTCCTTTGATGACCCAGATACAGGGTAGGGAGTGGGATGGTATTAGGATAGAGCCATCGGGAGAAACAACGAGGTAATGGGTGGAAATGCCAGGAGGACAGTATGTAATTAAATTAAATATTATTTAAAACATGCTAATTATCGGCTGTCGGGAAGACTGGAACTGTCCTTTAGGTGATGAGAAAGTGGCCAATGCAAGGGACTGGAGTCACCTTCTGAGAAGAAGCACATCCGGTTCTCTCTGTAAAAGACCTTCCCTCAAGGACGGCCCGAAAGCCAAACAGAGTAAGTAAGTAAAGAGGTAGCGGCATACCCCAAGCACGGCAACTATCTCCAGGGAGGGGGCATATATGGGACAGCTGGCACTAATACGCCGGTTATGAATTCGATTGGGGGCTACTGTGGGAATGCAAAGAGGGGCTCCTTGTGGGATAGGGAGTAGCCTAAGGGGAGGGGGTTGATAACATCTTTTAATGTGATAATAATTTGGGAAGGTCACTCAAAGTAGTTATAACAGACTACATGTTTGAGTGATGGGTGTGTATTGCAGGTAAGATGTACGGCAACAATATCACGGGTATTGTCAGGACGGTATTCAACACATATCTCAAATTTCCTTTGATGACCGGTGGAAATGCCGGGAGGACACTGTGTAATCAAATTAAATATTATTTAAAACATGTTAATTATCGGCTGTCGGGAAGACTGGAACTGTCCTTTAGGTGATGAGAAAGTGGCCAATGCAAGGGACTGAAGTCACCTTCTGAGAAGAAGCACATCCGGTTCTCTCTGTAAAAGACCTTCCCTCAAGGACGGCCCAAAAGCCAAACAGAGTAAGTAAGTAAAGAGGTAGCGGCCTACCCCAAGCACGGCAACTATCTCCATGGAGGGGGCATATGTGGGACAGCTGGCACTAATAGGCCGGTTATGAATTGGATTGGGGGATACTTCATGTTTGAGTGACGGGTGTGTATTGCGGGTAAGATGTACGGCGACAATATCACGGGTATTTTCAGGACGGTATTCAACACATATCTCAAATGTCCTTTGATGACCAAGATACAGGGTAGGGAGTGGGATGGTATTAGGATAGTGCCATCGGGAGAAACAACGAGGTAATGGGTGGAAATGCCGGGAGGACACTATGTAATCAAATTAAATATTATTTAAAACATGTTAATTATTGGCTGTCGGGGAGACTGGAACTGTTCTTTAGGTGATGAGAAAGTGGCCAATGCAAGGGACTGGAGTCGCCTTCTGAGAAGAAGCACATCCGGTTCTCTCTGTAAAAGACCTTCCCTCAAGGACGGCCCGAAAGCCAAATAGAGTAAGTAAGTAAAGAGGGGATACTGTGGGAATGCCAGGAGGGGCTCCTTGTGGGATAGGGAGTAGCCTAAGGGGAGGGGGTTGATAACATCTTTTAATGTGATAATAATTTGGGAGGATTAGTCAAAGTAGTTATAACAGACTTCATGTTTGAGTGACGGGTGTGTATTGCGGGTAAGATGTACGGCGACAATATCACGGGTATTGTCAGGACAGTATTCAACACATATCTCAAATGTCCTTTGATGACCAAGATACAGGGTAGGGAGTGGGATGGTATTAGGATAGAGCCATCGGGAGAAACAACGAGGTAATGGGTGGAAATGCCAGGAGGACAGTATGTAATTAAATTAAATATTATTTAAAACATGCTAATTATCGGCTGTCGGGGAGACTGGAACTGACCTTTAGGTAATGAGAAAGTGGCCAATGCAAGGGACTGGAGTCGCCTTCTGAGAAGAAGCACATCCGGTTCTCTCTGTAAAAGACCTTCCCTCAAGGACGGCCCGAAAGCCAAATAATAGAGTAAGTAAGTAAAGAGGTAGCGGCCTAACCAAGCACGGCAACAATCTCCAGGGAGGGGGCATATATGGGACGGCTGGCACTAATATGCCGGTTATAAATTGGATTCGAGGCTACTGTGGGAATGCAAGGAAGGTCTCCTTGTGGGATAGGGAGTAGCCTAAGGGGAGGGGGTTGATAACATCTTTTAATGTGATAATTTGGGAAGATCACTCAAATTAGTTATAACAGACTTAATCTTTGAGTGACGGGTGTGTATTGCAGGTAAGATGTAAGACGACAATATCACAGGTATTGTCAGGGTGGTATTCAACACATATCTCAAAGGTCCTTTGATGACCGAGATACAGGGTCGGGAGGGGGATGGTATTAGGATAGTGCCGTCGGGAGAAACAACGAGGTAATGGGTGGAAATGCCGGGAACTGTTCTTTAGGTGATGAGAAAGTGGCCAATGCAAGGGACTGGAGTCGCCTTCTGAGAAGAAGCACATCCGGTTCTCTCTGTAAAAGACCTTCCCTCAAGGACGGCCCAAAAGCCAAATAGAGTAAGTAAGTAAAGAGGTAGCGGCCTACCCCAAGCACGGCAACAATCTCCAGTGAGGGGCATATATGGGACGGCTGGCACTAATACGCCGGTTATAAATTGGAATGGGCGCTACTGTGGGAATGCAAGGCGGCGCTCCTTGAGGGATGGGGAGTAGCCTAAGGGGAGGGGGTTGATAACATCTTTTAATGTGATAATAATTTGGGAAGATCACTCAAAGTAGTTATAACAGACTTCATGTTTGAGTGACGGATGTGTATTGCGGGTAAGATGTAAGGCGACAATATCACGGGTATTGTCAGGACGGTATTCATCACATATCTCAAAGGTCCTTTGATGACCGCGATACAGGGTCGGGAGGGGGATGGTATTAGGATAGTGCCATCGCGAGAAACAACGAGGTAATGGGTGGAAATGCCGGGAGGACAGTATGTAATTAAATTAAATATAATTGTGTAAGTAAAGAGGTAGCGGCCTACCCCAAGCACGGCAACAATTGCCGGGGAGGGGGCATATGTGGGACGGCTGGCACTAATACGCCAGTTATAAATTGGGTTGGGGGCTACTGTGGGAATGCAAGGAGGGGCTCCTTGTGGGGATAGGGAGTAGCCTAAGGGGAGGGGGTTGATAACATCTTTTAATGTGATATTAATTTGGGAAGATCACTCAAAGTAGTTATAACAGACTTAGGGGGGGGGTTTTAAATGAAACTGTTACCCTCGGAGAGGGGGGAGGGGGAACCAAAACGGTGTTGGAGGGGGAATGGTAAATGGGTTTAAACACATGCGGTTACATAACAGTTTGTCATTATGGAAATGACTTAGGGTGGAATAAATTTTAACCCTTTTCCTAATCAATTTTTTCATGGTTACTTCGGGTGTGATTGGATAAATTGGAGATATATTTGTTAGCTGTGTCAGCCAATTGGGCAAGTGTCGAATTGCATATTTGCTGGCGCTTTATTTTTTTTGTGGCGGGTAGTGTTATTGCGACTCTGTCTATTCCGGTTTGTATTGGTTCTTTTGGGGTTGTACCGGATTGTCTGTGTAGGTTTATAGGGGGTGGGGTGGCCACTAGTCATGCCGGTGGTTTAAGTTTGGTAATTAGGGCACGAAGGGCTGACCGTTGTGTTGGGTTGAGTTGTGGTTGGAGTTCCAGCTCGTTGGGTTTATCAATTGGTATCCTATTTTGGGTTTCAATTATGGGTTTGTTGGGAGGGTATGGAAAAAGGTGACGGTTAACCCTTTTGGGTCGCTGTGGTAGCGGTTTGGTAGTAGGTTCTATTGTATTGACTTGGTCGTTGGTGATATCACAATGGGTAGTGATGGGTAGTGTTTCCTTTAGTGAGGTCGAGGGGTGGAGAGAGCGTTGTTGGTTATCAGAAGAGTGGAGGGTCGATTGTGCACTGGAAGGTGAGGAGTCCTGGTTGCCTGTGGTACCAGGTGAAAGGATGAGGTCCTTGAGGATTACATCATTGATTGGGGTATTTTGTTGCAGCAGGTTAAGGGTGGTGGTGGTGGAGCACATACTAATAGCTTGTTCGGGAGCTGAGGGGATTGGGTTGTCTCCCTTAATATGTTCAGGGTTTATTTCATTAAGGTTGGGGTTACATCCCTTTTCGTCGGCACTCGTTTTTGGGAGGAGTAAAATGTCTGACATGCCTGACCTAGGGCGTTTGAAGTCCTCGGGAGAGGTTGGGTTCATAGTCCATTTGCGGCTAGGGCCAGGCGTTATGGGTGGGGAGTCAGATTTTTCCCTGAAATTCCAACACACCCTTTCCAGCGACTTGGAAATTATTGCGTTCCATACCAGCCAACGCCTAACACTATTAATAGAACATCAAATGCGTGCCCACCATGCCCAACTGCAAAAAAAAAGGTTATCCAAACTCACCCTAACATGAATGGCCTAACACCAGATGAAAAATCCACATTCCTGGAAATATCTGAAGCTACCCTCTCGCAGTTTATCAGAAACGACCTTGCCAAATATAAGGCTGCAAATACCCATAAGCATTATGACTGTATGCTAAATACACATCAATCTCCTGACCCACAGGAGCATTTTTCCCAATTGAACACCCAAGTTGAACCACAACAACATGACGCTAGCCCAACTGTGTTTTCGAGGGAGAAATCTGAACTCCCCACCCATAAAGCCTGGCCCTAGCCACAAACGGATTATGAACCCCTCCCAAAAACGAGTGCCGACGAAAAGGGATGTAACCCCAACCTTAATGGAATAAACCCTGAACACATTAAGGGAGACAACCCAATCCCCTCAGCTCCCGCACAAGCTATTAGTATGTGCTCCACCTTCACTACCCTTAACCTGCTGCAACAAAATACCCCAATCAATGATGTAATCCTCAAGGGCCTCATCCTTTCACCTGGTACCACAGGCAACCATGACTCCTCACCTTCCAGTGCACAATCGACCTCCACTCTCCTGATAACCAACAACGCTCTCTCCACCCCTCGACCTCACCAAAGGAAACACTACCCATCACTACCCATTGTGATATCACCAACAACCAAGTCAATACAATAGAACCTACTACCAAACCACTACCACAGCGACCCAAAGGGCTTAACCGTCACCTTTTTCCATACCCTCCCAACAAACCCATAATTGAAACCCTAAATAGGATACCAGTCGATAAACCCAACAAGCTGGAACTCCAACAACAACTCAACCAAACACAACAGTCAACCCTTCGTGCCCTAATTACCAAACTTAAGCCGCCGGCATGACTAGTGGCCACCCCACCCCCTATAACCCTACACAGACAATCCGGTACAACCCCAAAAGAACCAATACAAACCGGATTAGACGGAGTCGCAATAACACTACCCGCCACAAAAATAAAATAAAGCGCCAGGGCAGTAATAAACAGCAAATACGCAATTCCACGCTTGCCCAATTGGCTGACTCAGCTAACAAATATATCACCAATTTATCCAATCACACCCTAAGTAACCATGAAAAAATTGCCTTAGGAAAAGAGTTATCATTTATTCCCACCCCAAAGAAACCCATCAAACTGTTATGCAACCGCATGCATGTAAACCCATTTACCATTCCCCCTCCAACACCGCTTTGGTTCCCCCCCCCCCCCTCTCTCCGAGGGTAACAGTTTGACTTATAACCCCCTAAGTCTGTTATAACTACTTTGAGTGATCTTCCCAAATTATTATCACATTAAAAGATGTTATCAACCCCCTCCCCTTAGGCTACTCCTATCCCACAAGGAGCCCCTCCTTGCATTCCCACAGTAGCCCCCAATCCAATTTATAACCGGCGTATTAGTGCCAGCCGTCCCATATATGCCCCCTCCCTGGAGATTGTTGCCGTGCTTGGGGTAGGCCGCTACCTCTTTACTTACTTACAATTTCCTAAAACCGATAAATCATTGATGTAAATGCAATCATTAAGTTGTATTGACCCTGCAAGAATTAAAGTAACAAAGTAATTGGCAAAGTCTAATTTCAAATACAAAGAAACGAAGACTGAAAACATGTTTAAAAGGGGTTAAAATCATGAAGATATTAATGAACATCAATGTAGAAATGTTCAGGAGACAGTAGACATTGTCCCAAATGAGAAACAGTGACATTGCACTAAACTGTTTGAAGAATTAAAGGTGTAACTCTGTAAAAAAAGAACTTTAACCAAAAACTTTAACCTGGAAGTTGTAAGTTAAATTGCCATACAAAAAAGGGTCAAATATTTCCCCAAATAGCATGAAACATAATGAGAATGATACAATCAATAATAATTAATATTAATTTTAAAGAAAAAAAAACTTTTAACCTTGACTAAAAAACTTTAACCACAAACTTTAACCCAAACTCTAAATGTTAAGATGGGAAGATGAAAGTCATGACTACAGCTCTCACTGCAAACAGTCGGACTAAACAGAAAAAAAACTTTAACGGACAGACGAAAGTCATGACTATAGCCCTCCTCACTGTAAACATTTGGGATAAAAATGTGCAAACTTTATTGCCTCCAAAAGATTTTTTTAGCCTGAAACCTAATAAGTATGCTGAGAGGGATAAGAATTCACAGCTTTTTTTGAAAACTACCCTGATATCAAAATAAAAGTAAAATCTGCATCAGCACATCTTATTTTGGGAAAAATCTGTCTCAATTAACCACATAGCATGAGATATAGTGTTCCAATCCCCTCAAAACAATATGAATTGCAATTTTTGTTTCCAAAATTGGAGTTCAAGCTATAAATTTCTCCAGTATCAAAGGACAGTGCCTTTTTATTCTACCAATTGATGTCAACTTTTCTTTCTACTGATGTGGTAAAATATAGCCCTGAATGTGGCCTCCCTGCTATGCCCCTCTTCATCAAAACTTTATGATATGATTCATAAATTAATTGATGTTGACAAAAAACAAGCCTCTTGTGATATTGAATTTCCCATTAGTGATAATTTATAAATTACATTGTCTTCTGGAGACATTTCACATTGTGTTTGATGAATATTCTGCAATTTTTCTCACAAAAAAGCCTCAGTTTTCCCAGTAAAGGCACCCAGGGTCATTGGTATGGCACTCAGAAACCATAAAACACTGATTTTTTCCAACAGTATGACCAGTACTGCTATTGTGGTATCTCATAACACTGTTAAATGCCTAAAACCATTAATAATTGATTCTATAGAGCAATGCTTGTGCTGCAAGTACCGTACCCTTAAGAAGTGCGCTTCCACTAATTTAGTTTTAAGCCCCACAGACATCCATTCTGACAAAAAGAGTGAAATTGTAGAAAATATGTTTCCAAAGAGGATGAATCCGATATTTGCTTGTATAATAGAGTGGTCTTTGGTGTTTAATATATTTATGTGTGTCTTGGAGGGGGGGGGGGGGGGGGGGGGCTGAAATATAGTCAACTGACAATTATTGAAAATGTTCAGCCAGGCTTATGAAAAGCAGAAAAACAAAAATTCAAGGCAGGTAACTCTTATTCAAATATTTACTTCAGCGATACCTATAATCATGTCCAACCCTACCAAATTTACATTTTTCCACTTTCAGGAGATAAAAGAACCATTTATGCATTAGAATTCAACTTTTGGCTTCCGTTGAGTCAAAAACATGAGAAATTTATTCTTTTAAAGAAAAATGTCCAAACTTTGTCAAATGGGCTTAAAAACTGACATTGCCTCCAAAATATGTTTTTAGCCTCCAACCTAATAATTATGCCGAGAGGGATAAGAATTCACAGCTTTCTTTGAAAACTACCGATACCAAAATAAAAGTAAAATCTGCATCAGCACATCTTGTTTTGGGAAAAATCTGTCTCAATTAACCACATGGCATGAGATAGTGTTCCAATCCCCTCAAAAAAATATGAATAGCAATTTTTGTTTCCAAAAATTAGGGTTCAAGCTATAAATTTCACCAATATCAAAGGACAGTGCCTTTTTATTCCAACAATTGATGTCAACTTTTCTTCTTCATACTGATGTGGTAAAATATAGCTCTGAATATGGCCCCGGTATGCCACTTTTCATAAAAAATTTGCAACATTTCAAGGCGGGTAACTCTAATTCAAATATTCACTACAGTGATACCTTCAGTATTCCTCTGGTGGGGAGTCATAGTCTTGCTCATTGGAGTTGTGGGTATTTTGAATTGTAGGCACATAATTTCACTTATGGAGTACACATTCCTCCAAAATGTATGGTGTTTGCATAGCACAATTATGAGGGGCTTGCATGACACTATCATGTTGGGTGTGGTGGACTTGTGTATATGTTTACTCAAGGGGTGCAACTACATGGTACTTGCGAGGGATGCACCCATCCGATATATGTGGGGTTGATCATTCTGTAAACGGAATGATTCTGATAAATGTTTTGACATCAATTATTTTGGCTTGAGTTAAAATTTGGGCCCCAAAAAGTTGAAGGGGGGGGGGGGGGGGGGGGGGGGGGGGGGGTCTTAGGCAATTTCCTGGTGGGTCTGTGTTATAAACTCATACCAAACCAACATGTCGTTTGTTTTCAGTATTTCAGGATAAGGATTGAATTTAATTAATAGAACGTTGAGAGTGGAAAAAAAACTTCTGAGACAACTTGAGTAATATCGGAGTGAAATGCTGCTACATGTTAATTAACTATTCCGAAGCCCGTATAAGTGGTGTTTATGTTTCTACGTAATTTAAAAGATGATGATTGGTCAATCATTATCGTTGTTATATTTTAAATAGTGTGTCATAAAAGTAACATTTTTATTTTGATAACTATTAAATCATATTTGACTGAAATTACCCCAAATGTACAAATCAGAAAATATCCACTAATACATTCAGTAACAACTAAAGTTTGGAAAGCATAATATGCCAGCATGCCAGCTTAGTTAATTAGCAACATATGTTTGTAAACAAGGCCATGTGGGTGGGTGAAGCTTAATGATTGACGACCATGACCAGACATTTTTCTCTCGCAGAAACATTACCCAGCGGCTTTGATGTTGGCACATAACTTTTGAGTTAACAGTTACAATGAACAAAACAAGTGAAGTTAACTATTTATAATGTTGTTACAACAAAAATAAAAAAATATCTGCTACTACTATGAAGTACTCTGATATAGAAAAGTTACAATGCAAACTCATCAAATGCAAGCCAATAAACTTTCTGGAAAGTGATGTTGCAGTTGAGTTGAGCGGTTTTAACTTCTATGACACACAAAATAACTCAGATTAAAATTCTGAACCCAAAAAATTAAATGAGTATAAGGCCAAAACTTGTCAGATTCGAGCAACCAGAATTTTGTGTGGAATTCAGCCTATGGGTTGAACCCCATAAACCATATCTAATTAGATGCAAGCATACATGTATGACCTTTTTGGAACTGATAATTGTAACCTGTTGCAGTTCAGTTGTTATGACTCCTATATCACACAAAATAATTCAGATAAAAATTCTGACCCAAAAAACGAAAAAAAAGTACAAGCTCAAAACTTGTGGGATTCGAGCAACCAGAATTTTGTGGGGAATTCAACCTACGTTTTGCACCCCGTAAACCATACCTAATCAGATGTAAGCATATGAACTTCCTGTCAACTGATAATTATAACCAGTTGGAGTTCAGTTGTTACGACTCCGAAAAAAATGAAAGTGTCAATGACACTGTAGCTCAACTTGTCAAGACAAAGACATGTACATGTATAGTATGTGACACAGCAATGACAAACATCTAGGTAATGACCTGATAACAAAGGTACATATAAAGTATTGTAACGGTCTGTACATAAATACTGACCGTTGCCTGTAACAAATGTATAGGTAAAGTATTGTAAAGGTGGGTGACAGTCAGATGCTTAACTAGAAAAAAATCTTTGAGTCCCAGAGTGGGTCTGACTGAACCCCAAAATATTTGTTCTCATAGCACAGTGATAACAAAGGCACCCCAAAACACACTCATTCCTGTCCCGAGGTGAAAACAAAGGTACCCAAGAAGTTTCGTGAAGATCAGTTCACAAATATGAGCTATGTAGAAGTTGTGACAAAAAACTGATTGGACCTAATTTCGGTACAAAATGGCCACTGGCAGCCATCTTGAATTTTGGACCACACCCAGAAACACTCGTTCTCGTCCCAAGGTTATAACAAAGGTACCCAAGAAGTTTTGTGAAGATCGGTTCATAAATACAGCCTCTAGCCCGAGCCGTATTGACATGTGCACTTACAGTGTATAAGTAGCACTGAATAAATCAAAGTTCATCTAATTTGCATAATTTCTGAACGAGAAAAAAACCCGTACTATACGTGATGTATTCCATGTTACTAAACATTCATACAAAAATTTATTCAAATCAGAACTTTCATACAGAAGTTCTGTATAAAAGACTGATTGCACTAATGTTGGTTCAAAATGGCTGCTGGTGGCCATCTTGAATTTCGGACCACACCCAAAAACACTCGTTCTCATCCCACGGTGATAACAAAGGTACCCAAAAAGTTTCGTAAAGATCGGTTCATAAATACGGCCTCTAGCCTGAGCTGTATAGAAGTTGTGTACAAAAAACTGATTGGACCTAATTTCAGTAGAAAATGGCCACTGGCAGCCATCTTGAATTTTGGACCGCACCCAGAAACACTCGTTCTCGTCCCAAGGTGATAACAAAGGTACTCAAGACGTTTCGTGAAGATCGGTTCATAAATACACACTCTAGCCCGAGCCATATTGACATGTGTACTTACTGTGTGTAAGCAGCACTGAAAAAGTCAAAGTTCATCTAATTTGCATAATTTCTGCACGAGAAAAAAACCCATATTATATGTGATGTATCCCATGGTACTAAACATTCACACAAAAAATTATTCAAATCAGCGCTTTCATATGGAAGTTCTGTGCAAAAATCTGATTGCACCAAATTTTGTACAAAATGGCTGCCATCGGCCATCATGAATTTCGGACCGGACCCCAAAACACTCGTTCTCGTCCCATGGTGATAACAAAGGTACCCAAGGAGTTTCATAAAGATCGGTTCATAAATACGGCCTCTAGCCCGAGCCGTATTGGCATTTGCACTTACAGTGCTGAAAGTAACACCAAAAAACATCAAAGTCAGTCTAATTTGCATAATTTACGCACGAGAAAAAAACCCGTATTATATGTGATGTATCCCATGGTACTAAACATTCATACAAAAAATTATTCAAATCCGAGCTTTCATATGGAAGTTCGGTACAAAAAACAGATTTCTGCATCGTCGGTACAAAATGGCGGCTGGCAGCCATCTTGAATTTTGGACCACACCCAAAAACACTCGTTCTCGTCCCACGGTCATAACAAAAGTACCCAAGAAGTTTCGTAAAGATCGGTTCATAAATACGGCCTCTAGCCCGAGCCGTATCCAATTGTTGACGGACAGATGGACAACGGGCTATGGCATAAGCTCAAATTTGGCTTCGCCAAAGTTGAGCTAGTAAGTGTATATGGGGGATTCAAGCAACCAGAATTTTGAGGGGAATTCAATCTGTGGGTTGCGCCCATGAATAAATTTTTAAAAACTGAATAAGAAAAAAGATATCTGGAGTTTCATGACAAGAGAAATATGTATACTACTCAAAGTTTGCTAAGCACCAAATATTTGAAACATCATTGTGAAATTTACTTGTGACACATTTGTGATATTTTTGGTGGATATGATTGAGGAATGTATTGAGATGGTCCCCAGCGTTTACATTAGCTCTCTTGACAGGCAGACTTTTTGTGACAGTCATGGAAAGCATGTGCCCCTTGATTTTCATGATATTTTCGTGTACTGTCTACATGTACATGACATGTGTAGGGTATTCAATCTTCATTTCAAAACAAACCCTTGTGATTTAATGATTGAATATGGCAAATGCAAATGTAAGAAGACATTTATCTGAAGCAGAAATGTGGTGGGTTGTAGGGATGTTGGAGCAAGGGCTACCTATCGTCAGGTTGGTGAAGCCCCTGGACAGTGGTGTGCACCATACGGTGATCACCAGAGCCCGGGCTAGATTTCAGCACTATGGCACACCAGTAAGACAGCATGGTGGTGGCAGAGACATGGCAACATCTGCAGCTGAAGTCCAATTTTTGATCATTCAGGCCTGTATGAACTGCTTTGCCACAGCAACCCAGCTTTGCAGTGACCTTCAGAATGCATCCAGGGTAAATGTTTCGACGTAGACTATCCGGGCAAGGTTGCACAAAGGTGGTCTCTGATCGAGAAGACCATGTATTTGCATTCCGCTGTCCCAGAACCACCGCCAAGCACGATATCAATGGGCCATGGACCACGTTGGATGGATTAGAGAAGATTGGCGACCTGTCCTTTTTACAGATGAGTCAAGGTACTGCCTAGACCACACAGATAGGCATTCTAGGGTATGAAGAAGACCAGGAGAGCGATTCCATGCAGCCAACATTGCTGAGCATGACCGCTATGGTGGAGAGTTAATCATGGTCTGGGGCAGCATCAGCTGGGATGGACGTACAGAGCTCTGTGTCCTTGAACAGGGTACATTGACTGCACAACGGTATACTGATGAGATCCTGGATGTCCACATCAGATTGTATGCAGGTGCAGTGGGTGATAGATTCATTCTGATGGACGATAATGCCCGTCCTCATGTTGCCCATGCTGTCGGGGAGTGCCGACAGAGGGTGGGGATTGAGCGTATGGTCTGGCCAGCAAGATCCCCTAACCTCAATCCAACCGAATATGTCTGGAATGAGTTGCAGCTTGCAATTTCAGCCCGTCCAGTCCAGTCAAGAAGTGTCCAGGAGCTTGGTGATATATGCTGGTCCAAAAATGGAACAACATCCCACAAAGGACCACCAGGAACCTGATTGGGAGCATGAGAAGGCATTGTCAAGCTGTAATTAACAGTACTGGGCCTCATCCTCGATATTGAACCCATACCAGTTCGCTCCGTCAACTTTTTGGCAAACTGAAAAATTTCCTCTTTTACCAATAATATCCATTTTCCATGGTTATCTTGTTCAAAAGCTAACAAATAATGTCAAACACAAATAAAATCTTAATTTCTGTACTTAAATCATTAAAGATATAATTAAATAAAAAATATATACACTTTTACACTTTTCATTACAATATTTCAACTAAAACATAAAACGGGTAGTTGGATATACTTGGTGCTTAGAAAACTTTGAGTAGTATATGATAACGGCACAGAAATGATGCAGCACAAAAGTCAGCATTCAGGCAAATAAACTTGATGAGAACTGACAGTTGACAAAACAAAGTATCAGTCAAAAAATTGTGGAATTAAAGCACCAATAATTGTGGGGAATTCAACCTGTGGGTTGCACCTCATAAACCCTACCCCATTTTATTATCAAAACTGGTATGAATACTGTAGCAGATTTCTCAAAACCATTGGTGCCTGCTGTCAACTTTGTGAGTCGATTTCAAATACTTGGTCATGTTCTATACATCTCAACCTCCATTTTGCCGTATAATTTGTGTATATTTAATTTGAATTTATGGAATATCAGAGGTCAGAATTTCAAGGTAAACAAATTTCCCTTACTTATATAGCACCTTAAAATAAATGATTTCCTTGCATATAGTGGGGACCTGATCTGCTTCTTACACACCTTATCAACAATCCTCTATGACCGATGCATAATGGGATACCTGGAGCCCCCAGAAAAATGGCCAAACGCACGCTTGTAAATATATGCATGTGAGCACATTCTGGTTACTTTGAAGATTCTTCGATTGAGGTCAATCATGATATATATTTTGTAACCTGGCACTACAGTTACATCAATAAATAATAAAACAAGAAAAGTTATGTGCTATTTATGTTTATTAAAACAAGCTACTGTGAGCAAGGTTGTTTTAACCCTTTACCTAACCTGAAAAGCAGACGACACTTGCAAAAATAATTCTTGAATAACTAATTTTTTTCATTTTTTGTCTCAAAAACATAGGTTATGACCCCTCGTTGGAACGAGCTCGACGAGCTCGTTCCAACGAGGGGTCATAACCTATATTTTTGAGACAAAAAATGAAAAAAATAATGAAAGTTAAAAAATTTATAGTAATTTATATATTTTTTATACTTACCAATGACCCAGACATAGCTGGTGCTAACTCTTAAAATATAGGGCCAAACACAAATTTTGCTCCCCAATCCCCAAAATTTGCATCTAAAACCAAAGAAAACATGTCCTGAATGGCCCTCCACACTTCACCTCTACTGCGCATGCGCAGTGTCAAGGACGTTCCGAAATTGGCGCCATTATTCATTCTTATAACCAGTGCCTGGTAAGCGCTATGTACTCAGCGGGGAGGTAAGAGTTCCCAACTCCTGGGAGGGCCATCCCCGTCTGGGTCATTGGTAAGTATAAAAAATATATAAATTACTATAAATTTTTTAACATTTTTATACTGTACCAATGACCCAGACATAGCTGAATAGTAAAAAGGCTGGAGGGCCAAGGACATAGAGCAAGATGGAATACGCTCAATTATATAAAATAGAGTCATCCCCTCTAGGGAAAAAGAAGTATTAGGCCTTACATGTATCTTTCTTATTTATGATAAATTAGAAAGATACAACACCTTCTAAAATTGAGCATCATACATCCATGTACTCTATTAATATCTAGTATAATCCTTATACTAATAATTTTTAAAGTAAGCCAATAAATAAAGTAAGTCTAGAGAATAGAGACTCTTTATACTCCTTAAAAGTGTCTGAGGATTTATAATAATGTCCGTTGACACATGCTATATTCAAAAGCTATACTTTAAAAACTAAGACCTGAATGAATTTTTAAAACATAAACTTCTCACTAAACAACCATCCCAATAACAGCTCAGAATTACTAACTCTGGAGGAGGTATCCCCTTGTTTTCATAGTAAAACAGGTGACCCAAGGGAACACCCTCCCCCCTTTTTCTTGCCCTGGGTCAAATAGCCCAGAGCGAAGAGGGCAGCAGAACGGAGTCACTGCTGAAACAGACAGCCTACCTAGCTATAGTAGCAACTGTTAAGTGAATGACATTCTGAGCAGAAGATAATAGACCTAACAATAGAGGCCTCCAGAAATGGACTCGATATTTCTGAGATAAAAATTCATGAATGTGGATGGCTGAGCGCAATGAGCAGCCTTAAAAAATAGCGACACTATTAATGTAAGCCCAAGATGTAGAAGAACTCTTACTTCATGAGCCGAAATCTCAAACACAACTGCTGAGTCAATGATATACCATAAGCAGTATCGATAGTTAATTGAATCCATTAGCAATAGAATGGAGCGTAACGTCCTTCTATTAGGCATCAAAGACAGAAGAAGCTTACGCCCGTAGTAATAAACAGATATCTGTTTATAAATACATAAACTCTAACCGGACAGGGTAAAGGCCTATGCCCGTACGAAGACGGAAGGACCTTAATAACAATAGGTTCCGGATATTAATTAGGAGCCTGACTCTTATGCAAAAATCCAACCTAAATAGTAAAGGAAGTAGTGATTCCGAAACTACGAAAGTGAAAATCATCCACCGATAGTGCATGAAACTCACTGACTCTTCAGTAAAAGAGAAGCCAACAGAATTACTGTCTAAAAGGTCAGAATTTGAAAACTACTGTTTCCAGAGGCTCAAATGATTACTTAGCTAAATAAGAACCGAAGTTAAATTCCGTATAGGAATTTAATCTAATGATTCTAAGTCTATTTATCGAAAAGTTACTAACTGACTTAGATAAAGAGACATAAGACTCAATTGTAAACTATCATAGAGAGCATAGGTATGAGGTAACATAAACCTATGACCTTAATAATAACAGGCTGCAGTAGATCTTGTCAAACAAGTATACTAAAAAGTTGCAATGACTAGTATGGTGGGATCAACAATATCAACATAGTGATCCCTACACCAACGACGGAAGATCCTCCACTTCAGCTGCATAGTACAGCGAAGAAGAGGTTCTCCTATAGTAAGAAATCGCGCCCAAAGCTCGTCCAGTACAATGCTTACAATGCAATAAGGACCACACAAGGGAATACGTGAAGGTTGAGACCTTGCGGGTTGTGATAAAGATGACACGATTTTACCCAGCGAAAAAAGATCCTCTCATGGAGGAAGATTTCGCGTTAAGTCCCACAGTAGACATCAGAGTAAATTTACCCACGGTCTCTGTGAAGACAGAGATGCTATCAACAGAAATGTATTGTGGTTGTTTATCTTAGCAATACTTGCTGAAACAACAGCGCAGGAGGATACGCATATCCTATCATTCCGTCCTATAGGATCAATAGAGCGTTAACAACATAAGCTCAGAGATCCGGACAAGCAACACATACGTCTGCAATTGACAAGCAAGTTGTGTCATAAATAAATTATCATTGGGCGCTCCCATTGATAGCAAATCTGATTGAATACTTGTTTGTTGAGAGTCTATTCTGACGGCAACAGGCGACCCATAAGTGAACGGGAGTCCGGTAATACAATCAGACGACCCGGAATATGACGGACCGAAGCAGAACTTGGTGTACTATAACAAACAGAAGGATTCTTTCCATTAAATTGAATAACGGAAACGAATGAGTGCCTCTGTGGTTCCGGAGATACGCCACTACTGTCGAATTAACGGGCAGGATTTGGACATGCGTTTCTGAATAATGTTCATCCAATGACATAAAGCAAGCCTAAAAAAAAACATTATTCCATGGAAGATAAGTGCTTGCTTAGAGACTGCGGAACCCAAAGACCCTGGCACTTCGAAACCGTTGGGATCAATATTATATCCCAACCTGTTTGACTGGCAACCGTCATAATTATAAAACTCGGATCCGGCAACTGCAGTGGCACTCTCTGAGTCAACCACCGAATGTTTGCACCAGTCTGAATCTCTTGCTACGGTAGATAGACAAGAGAACGTGTAAATCGAGCAATTCATGGATTGCTGAAAAGTTGCCGTCGAAGAGAAGCTTCTCCGAGAACGAAGCGACTCTGAGAGAGTTCTTAACCTTACTATCCACGCGCGTGGATGTAGCTAGGGCTGCGTCACGTCTAACCAACTCCAAGCAGCCACTGAAGGGCGGAGTTATACGTGAACAAACTACTGCCCTCAAAAGAAATCACATTGAGGATTATATCCCAGAATTCTTTCTCTTGAAGACGTAATGATAACGCCTCAGTAAGGTGGATTACGTATGATAAAGCGTCTAAGTTAAGTCTATTAGACATCATTGTCATTTCCAACATTGTGGTTGGAAAAGACATAGACGGCGAAAAAGATTATTTCCAGTCTTTAACCACGCTGTCTAGACGCATATGAACTCTCGGTATGCCCTGTTCTGCCAAAATAAATTATTCGTATAAATGACAAAAGGCAGAAATGAGCATTGCGGACAAGAAACTAAACTATCATGCTTGGTAGCAGGCTTATATATATATAGCGTCGATAAATAATACACATGTTCTAATGACATTATTGGACTGTGTCGGTAAGTCAGGGACAATGTCCCTGAACCGATCCAAAATTCCGTGTCCAATGACGCTATAAGTCTCTTATCCAACATCGCAGCAATGTAGTCCGACAATAACAATCACTGGAAGATAATGCCGGAAGATATGCATGGCAGCTTCCGATGCTACGAAAGGGAAAACTCGAAATCTTTCGGATCCCTTTCGCCATCCTGTCGGACCCTATAAAGCGTTCGGTCGTCCGTACCTGATGCAACCGCGGACCGCACCGACCCAGCGCCGTCAGATAATTCCTCATTCGACCAAGAAACTGTCGATTGCTGGGATGCTGCGAAAAAACTGTGCTAACTCGGATAGCACGTCCATCACTGAGGCCTGTGGAGAAGCGGTCCTATGATGCATTGCCGCTAGAAGCTCCGTGATCGTTACCTCATGCATACTACTAATATGCGAGCGAACGGAGTGTATAGGCCTTGTGTCCCTTGGCTACCGGATGGCGTGACCTGTTCGCCGTGGAATCACTGAATGACGAAACTGATCGGATACTCGAGGTCACATAGCCAATGTGCGGTCATGTGCACTGCTGTGAGGATGAGGAAGCATTATCGACAGTCTCTCGGACTGTCAATATAACGGAGCGTCCCGAGCGACGGACATATGCTCCGAATGTAAAATATCTGAACCACAACATGCGGTCCCCTATGTTGTTGGACGAGAGAGGAACCTCTCTCGCTCACAGCCCGGACGGACCTGGACAAGCCAGGAACCGGACTAACAGGCTTCCTCCGATCTGTCCTCAATCCGCCGTCACTGGGTGAGTACTAAAGTAATTATAGTGCTCGCATCACCCAAATCTCCTTCCTAGACCGCAACGGACGAACCCGGCAGCCGAACCATTCGATGAATGTACGCTACACCGGGTGAGCTAGCGAATGTCACTCCGTCGATCCTACAAGGGACCTCTTAGGCGATAGACATAATCCATGAGCACTTATTGCCGCTAGCTCTTCAATAACTATGATGACAGAGGCACACTTTTGAAAGACATCTCCGTAACTTTGCGAACAAGAAACCAGAAATGCTTGGTAATAGCAAGCATATAATAATAAATATATAGCGTCGTTCAATAATTCGAAAGTTTGTGTGACATTATTGGACTATGTCGGAACTGAGGGACGATGTCCCTGAACCGAACCAAAAATTTCTAAGTCCACCGACGCTATCAGTTTCTTATCCGGCATCGCAGCATTCTGGTCCGACGAAAGAACCTATAGAAGATCAAGTCAGATGACATACACAACAGCATATGTTGTTCCGAAAGGGAAAGCTCGAAATCCTCCGAATCCCTTTCGGTATCCCGTCGGACCGGATGAAATTTTCGGACGTCCGTACCCGCTTCCGCGGAGCGTCCCGACCCAGCATCGTCGGATAAAACATTATGCAACAGATTCAGTTGTTGCTGGGATGCTGCGATAAGCTGTGCTATTTAGGATAGCACGTCCGTCCCCGAGGCCTGTGCAGTAGCGGTCTTACGATGCACCGTGTACGTTGACTCCCGCACACTTTCCTATGCGAACGTCCGGAGTCTGCAGGCCTCGTGTCCCTGGCTACCGGATGGTGTGACCTGGTCGCTGATGATTCTCTGACTGGCGAAGCTGACTGGATATCCGAGGTCACGTAGCCAAGAGCGGTCGTGTGCGCTACCATGAGAATGAGGAAGCCTTATTGACAGTCTCTCCGGACTGACTATATGTCGGAGCGTCCCGAGCGACGGACGTATGCTCCGAATGCGAAACATTTTGTACCACAACATCTGGGGCCAGATGTTGTTGTACAAGAGAGGGGCCTCTCTCGCTCGCCGTCCGGATGGACCAGAACGAGCTATGAACCGGACTAAAAGGCTTCCTCCGTTCTCCCTCTAATCCGCCGTCACTGGGTGTGCATTTGGTTGATTTATAGTGCTCGCATCACCCCAAAACTCCTTCTAGACCGCAACGGACGAACTCGGCTGCCGAACCATTCGATGAATGGACGCTACACCGGGCGAGCTAGCGGACGTCAAAGGCCGTCGAACCTACTAGGGTCCTCTTAGGCAATTGGCGTATTTACATGAGCACTTTTCCGCTAGCCCTTCATTAATTGTGACGATGGAGGCACACTGTTGGAAGACATCACAGATACATCACCCTAATCTTGATCGTCTGAAATAGAAATTGATAAAGTAGAGAGACCCTGCGGGGAAAGGACCGGAATGTCCAATTCCCCACTAACATACCGTGACATACGCTTCCCATGTTGTCATCGAAATCATCAGATACAGAACAGGAGTTAATGCGAGTACACTGACTACATATAGAATGATTATAAAAGTCAGAGGAAGACTTCCTCTTATTACAATAGATCAAAATCCTTTCAATGTGAAAAGAAAACAAAGTCTTGGTACTCGCACGAACCCCTGACAATCAAAATACATAATAATAATATGATCCATTAACATAGAAAAAATAATTGAAATCAAAATATTTTGAAAAAATATTTTTTCAGAACAGCCCAAGTTTCTGAAAAGTAACGTTGAGCCCCAATGGATCCCAAGCCTAAGTGTGGACAAAAAATTTAAAAATATTTTAAACAATTTATGCAACACTTACGAACAATAATAATGTATCTAGTTATGATTAAATTAACATCAAGATATTATTTTCAAGAAATCCCCCCCTCACACAGAGGGCTGTTGTAAATGTAACAATGAGTGTAAAAACACTAAAATAAGACTCCAGGCACCCAGGCCCGAAATCAGTTACCAAAAATACACTATCTGATGCAAAACAGAGACTTCCAGGGAAGAAACTGCAGAACATCAGATGGTAGATGCAGAACACAACGCCTAACCACCCATAGGTGAAGACGTAAACATGGGGAAAAGAACAGAATTCATTCTGTTATTCAGCTAAAACTCCCAAGAAATTTTAGTAATAATAATTACAGAAACTATACCAAAAGCATGGGAGAATAACAAGGGGGGACTTAAAGGAAAGGGAGAGAGGAAAACACTGGAAAATCAGTGTAACTAAATAACAAGAATGACAACAAAATGGCTGCTGCCTCGAAAATAGGTAACTTAACATAATTTCATTAAAAAATTTTAAGTTACAGCCCTGATAATATTCTGTCACACATTTTTCCTCTCCTCCTTCTCTATCCTCCTTAGAATCACCATTTCACTAATATTTATGTGTCTGGCATCATTTAAACTGAGATTTACAAGCACAAAGATGACTGATGAAGGGCCAAACTAAGAATGAATAATGGCGCCAATTTCGGAACGTCCTTGACACTGCGCATGCGCAGTAGAGGTGAAGTGTGGAGGGCCATTCAGGACATGTTTTCTTTGGTTTTAGATGCAAATTTTGGGGATTGGGGGGCAAAATTTGTGTTTGGCCCTATATTTTAAGAGTTAGCACCAGCTATGTCTGGGTCATTGGTACAGTATAAAAATATTAATTGGCGATTTTTGAGAATAGCACTGGCCGGTTTTGGCCATTACGTTAGGTAAAGGGTTAATCAAGTTATTTCAGTGTTTATGTTAAATATCTGAGAATATGCACATGTACATGTCCTTAGTGTACCGTGCACATTGCCGCTTGCATTTGGCCATCAAACAAATGACAATTTTTTTACAAATATCAAGGTGTACATGTCTGAATGTAGATTAGAGGGTGGGAGGGGGGTTGGGACTCTATCTCGGAGCCTCTGGAATTGATGCAGTGCTTGTTTACTGTGGATGTCTTCAAGTGGATGGAAATATGTTGATTGATTCCACCCCCCCCCCCCTCCCCCCACCTTGACACAGAATGTTTGGAAGGAAAAAAGAAGAAAAAGAAAAGTTTGTGGATCTTGAAGCCCCCCCCCCCCCCCCCCCCCTCTCTATCTCTCACTGAAGAGTTTTTTAATGTTTGCCATTCTGTTTTTTCAACGTCGCAGAGTCTGAGAGAAGTTAAAATGTAAGTGATTAAAATGAATTAATGATTGTAAAATCAGGTTGGGACATGCTGAAGTGATGGGAGTATAAAAAGGTTAACCACTTCCCAGAAGATATGCAGGGGGATAAATGCTACATTGGTTGCGAGAGTTTGCTTTAAGTGATTGCCATTCAACGCCATACAGGTAGTTATATTTCCAAATCAACTGCTTACATGGTAAACCAGTGGAAATTTGATATCAGTTTGGCCACTGTTCAGATTCTTAATCCTTAAAAAACTCCATATCCAATTAACACTAAACTCATATTTTTCTACAGTTCTACTAGTAGTAGAAACTAAAATTTTATAGTAAATTTCCTTTCTTATTATACCTACCACAATTGTTAACAACAGGTGTGCATTACAGTGAAAGTCCCTAACTCAGAAAAATACTCTCTATTTTCTTCTTTCCCAAGCGATTTGGGAAAGAAAAGTGGTTCAAAAGCACCAAGAAAAAATAAGCCCAAACTGAGTCGACTGCAACTGGCACACATCCAGTAGGGGAACTCTTCTTGTACTAATCCATGGCTTCCAGAACCAGTGCACAGATGTATAACCAATGTGCCATTCTATTTGAATCCACCAACAATGAGTTATGTGATCAGCAGGGAGGAAGGGATTCTTACCCGAATAAGAAGACGGGAAGGCCTCCACGTAAACATTTGCGGTAGGAATAATAAGAAAGGAAATTTACTATAAAATTTTAATTTCTTATCAACCTACCTTACAATAGTTTACAAAAGGCTGAATATACAAGAGGAGGAGGGAATCACATAACCAGTACCCACATAACCCGACTGCGTTGGAACCTTGAACAGAACAAGAGTTCCCAAGGCCCATAAAACCATAGCATCACAACAATTAGTAAATGACAATGGAAGGTGAGGCGTATGGCCCTGTGTGACACACAGACAGAAAGGACAGTACAGCGGAACCCTTTTAATTGAATAGCCACTTTGCCAATGGAAATTATTCAATTAACAAGGATAATCAATTAACAGGGATTGTGTCACTTTTCTGTATTTTAGAGATAAACTTTGCATTTATTCTATTACATCTTGTTTGACAGAGCTCCATGAGCTCTGTCAAACAAAATATAATAGATTAAATGCCTGTATTGGATGTACTGAGGCCAAATAGGTCTATAAACAAAGGAAAACTGGGGAGAATCAGGGTAATATTTTGAGTCAGACAGGTTACAAGATTTTTTACTCAATTAATAAGAGTTTACTCTATAACCTATATTCAATTAACAGGCCAAATTTGTACTGGAGGTATGGTAAATGGTATTGTGTTGGGAAATTATAATCAATTAACAGTGTTATTCAGTTAAGAGATATCCATTTAAGTGGGCTCCACTGTACCAAGAACAGGACTGAAACTGACCTTTCAAGAATCCTAATGGCTAAGGATGATGACAGTCTGAGCAGAAGAAAGAGGGCCTAAAGAAAAGAGGTCCTCAGACTGCTCCTGCAACTGACGCAGATAGGTGGAGAAAGTCCAATACTCTGCCTGCATAACTTCGACAACTGACAGAGTTAGCATAAGCCCAGGAGTAGACAATGCATGCACCTCGTGGGCAGAAAAAGTGATTGGTAATACAATCGTCAGTCGCTAGACGAGCGTATGATGCGCAAAAAGCAAGACAAATCTGTCTAGAAATGGACTGAGGAGAGATCTTCTGTCGACCAGGGGTAAGAGGAAGAAAAATGCCGCTAGGATCACCGATCCAATGTCGAGTTGTAACAGAAGTGGGTTTAATCATTATCAACTTATCGTCCGGAAACCAACTGTTTACAATTTACTATGTGAAGGGTCACTGTGACCTTGACTTTTGACCTAGTGATTCCGAAATAAATAGGGCTCTTTCTTGCACCAATGCCAACCTACCTATGAAGTTTCATGAACGTAGGTGGAACCATTGTCAAATTATCATCTGGAAACCAATTGTTTACAATTTATTATGTTCAAGGTCACTGTGACCTTGGCCTTTGACCTAGAGAGTCCAAAATAAATAGGGGTCTTCCACTCACCTAGGCCAATCTACCGATGAAGTTTCATGAATGTGGGTCAAACCATTATCAAGTTATCATCCGGAAACCAATTGTTTACAATTTACTATGTTGAAGGTCACTGTGACCTTGACCTTTCACCTAGCTAGTCCAAAATAAATAGGATTCTTCCTCTCACTGATTCCAAGCTACCTATGACGTTTCATGAACATGGGTCGAAACATTATCAAGTTATCATCCGGAAACCAATTGTTTACGATTTACTATGTTGAAGGTCACTGTGACCTTGACCTTTGACCTAGTGAGATCAAAATATATAGCTTTCTTCCTCTCATGAAGGCCAACCTACATATGAAGTTTCATGAACATGGGTCGAACCATTATCAAGTTATCATCCGGAAACCAATTGTTTACAATTTACTATGTTCAGGGTCACTGTGACCTTGACCTTTGACCAAGCAATTCAAAAATTAATAGGGTTCTTCCTATCACCGAAACCAACCTACCTATGAAGTTTCATGAACATGGGTTGAACAATTATCAAGTTATCATCCGGAAACCAATTGTTTGTACCTGCCCGCCCGCCATTCATCAAACTATAAGTCGAGTTTGACTTCGTCACAACTCGACTAAAAATATCTTTTCCTGCCATTCCGAATGAACTGTGTCCGTTTTGAGGTAAATGCGAATTGCTAGAACTGGACAAAAGGGGATTACCCTCAGCAGAAGAAAATGCCCTGATACAGATTGGAGGTGGAGTCTAGTTTCTGGCATCTGATCCTTGGCCAGAAAGGAGCAATTAGTGGTAAAGTAACACTGTTGGTGGAGCTCCTGAAAAAAGGCCGGATCAACAGAGAAGGAGTGAAGCTCACTAACCCTTCTGTCTGATGCAAAATGCCATCACAAAAGTCATCTTGTACGCGAGAAAATGCGTATCCACCTGGTATAAAGATTCGAATGCCCCCCACTCTCCCTCCCCAAGCAAAGCAGCACCCAAGACACCCACGAAAGATACCATCTTGGGATAAGCTGCCAAAACCTAGGCCTTTTCAAAGAAAAGTGCGGAGTAAGCTTGGAGAGGTACAGATTAGAGCCGATACGACGCTTTCCCACATAAGAAGAATCAAACAGATATACTAGAAACTCTGCAATCTATGTTATCGAAGGATTGGCATAATCAACTGAGTGATCACACCATCGGCAGAAGACCTTGCACTTAGCCACATAGGCTAAACCAGAGAAGTGCAGCCTTGAAGAAATGCACTCACTGCTCGTCTCGAAAAACCACTACGGAGGAGACAGGACCTGACAAAAGATATGTATGAAGGCACAATGAAGTCAGGTCGATGTGAAACCTCCTCAGGTGACCTTGGCAAAGAAGGTTGTGATGTAGAGGGAAATGTGCCAGAACTGCTGCCAACAGAGAGTGGAGCTAATTGATCCACACCCGCTGAGGTGACAGGGGAGCGATCAGAATGGTTTGTATCTTGGCTAGAACCTGAGGCAGAATTGTAACCGACGGGAAAGCATACCTGACTAGACCGTTCCAATAGGGTGACAGAGCATCCCCGGCGAAAGCCAGAGGACCTAGACACAGGGACATGAAATTGTACACCTGAGGGTTCCAATGCATCGCAAAAAGATCGATGTGGGGTGACCCCAGAGACTGCAAAGTGACTGGAATACTGCCCTGTGAAGCATCCACTCGGTGGATCCTGCCCCGTTAGGACAGGGAGTCGGCAAGGACGTTCAGATGACTGGGAATGTGACGAACCATCACCCCGGCATTGACATCCTGAGCGAGCAGTACTTAGAAGATCCCGAGCCAATTCGTACATGGGAACTGAGTGCATGTCACCCTTGTTCCGAATGTAAGCGACCACTGTCGAATTGTCGGACAACAGAAGGACCTGACTATTAGAAAGGTGGGGGGATCCATTTGGCGGGAACTCAGAAGAGCAAGAAGCTCCTTCTGCTTGATGTGAAGAGCTGCTCCTTGATCCTGGTCCCATACACCGTTAAGGAAAAGACCAGAGGATCCAATGTCGTGCATTATCCGTGATCGCTGGCATCAGCGATCAGAACACGATCAGACATGGGCAAGTCCAATGGAACTCCCTGCATAATCCACTGAACATCCATCCAGGGAAGAAGGTGACATTATGAAGAGATGCTGGTAACTGAAGCAACAGATCCAGAGGATTGACATTCGGCCTCCAACAACTGAGAAAGTGTTGGAGGGGTCTGACTTGCAGCCGACATAGAAGAGTGAGATTTGTCACTGAACTGTAGAGACCGAGCAGCCGGAGAATACTCCGAGCTGTCGCGGGCGTGGACTGAATCAGAGTCAAGGCAAAAGTCAAAAGAATGACAGCCCTTGCCCCGGGGAACCGCCACCGTATTCAGCTGAGTATGGAAGTCCATCCCCAGATGACAAAACGACAGAGAAGGGACCAGGTCCGACTTCTCCTCAGTGACTCTGAACTCTAGCATCATGAGCAGGCTCAAGTGTGTCGACATCTGACTCCCGACGAGCAGCATTGGAGCACCTCTGGAGGATATCGGCCAGATACGCCGAAGTAGTCACCCTGGACAGAGTGTGATGGAAGGGTATGATATGACATGTGACATCAGTCGGATGAAGGTCCAAGGAGCAAGGTTGAGGTCAAAAGGCATGGCCTTGAACAGGTAAATTTGCCCCAGAAAAGCAAACCTGAGATACTTTTGCAATGTCCGATGAATCGGAACATGAAAGTATGTGTCTCACAGGTCGATGCTGGAAGCGAAATCTTCCTGGTGAATGGAGCGGTTAAGTCTCCATGCTGAACTTGGGAGCAATGACAGACAGGTTTGGGATACTTAGATCGATAACCGGTCAGAGTCAGCCTTCCTTCTTCGGTACCAAGAACAGGCGAGAATAAAATCCCACTGAATGAATGTTCTTGATGACCTCAATTGCCCCCTTTGACAGGAGATTGTCTATCTCCGCGATCGAAAGTTCCCAGTGTGAAACGTCTAAAGGAACTTGGGTTGGAAGAGGCACTCTCAACAGAGTGGGGTGCCTCCGAAAGGATATCCGCAGACCAGACCGAACAACATCTAACACCCAAGGATCGGATGTGATCGTAGCCCAAGTCTGCAAACTCGGATATCCTTCCTCCAACCTGGGACGAATCGAGGTGAGGACCTTCATTTCGAGCCCCAGCGAGGCCCATGAGAGGAGAAACCACCTCCTCTGCTACATGAAAGATCCTGAGACCTCCCTCTGGACTGCCAATGCTTAACCTTACCACGTAAGAGGAAGAAGTAGAAGCAGGAGGATCAGCCCATGGCTTCACAGACCCATCGCCTGAGTCGGAAGACACATGGCCATGTCGGGCATACCAGCTGATGCCTCCCATGGTGTAGGAACACCAGGGGGGTCAGAAACCGGCCTGCTTCCAATCCCGGGAAGCGGTGCCATGGACAGCACCTCAAAGCCACTAGAAGCCTCACTGAAGGCAACGGGAACGTCACGAACCTCTAGAACACCCAACCTAGGTTGACAGGTGGCAGCCGAAACATCCGAATACAGATGCTTATAGGGGTATGAAATACCCTGAGGATCTGAAGAGCGTGAACTCAGGAGAGTCGCCATGGACCTCTGAGGGACAGAAGGTCCAGGCTGCACAAAATGTGCCAGTCCCGCAAAACTGGCTGAAGGACCAGAGTGCATGGACGAATGCGCAACAGAGTCCACGGTGACCCCACCATGGACATCTGAATCCAAATCAAAACCTGCTGGGCTCGACGGCTGAGAGACCACAGCAGAGGGATCGGCCAGCAACCACTTCCGACATCGCCGAGTTGATGCCAGGGAAGGTTGAGGCCGATATCACACATCCAAAGAAGCAGAAATCCCTACAGGCGTCTGCAGGGATAAGGCGTGGCTATCTGAAATGGAGACCTTTGACCTCACCGACGGAGCAGCAGCAGGAGTGGATACATCAGTAGCTGCTGACAAAGGTGGAAAAGCATAGAGAGCAACCACGCTCGGCTCCAAAGTCACAACCCTAGTGACATCCTCAGATGTCTACTGGAGGGGGTCAGCAGTCCCGGAACAAGGCATCTCTTTGCTAGAAAGTGAACAGCTACCACGGTATCCACAGAGTCTCCGAACGACTGCATTCCTCTTCCCACAGGCGTGGGAGGAAACGGCACGTGCCTGAACTACACGATAGACTGAAGCCCAAAAGGCAGAAGACCACCCCGTGCACAGGGTGTTACAATAGAACACCTAAATTAAGTGGAGCATGAATAATGGGAAACTTCAACATGCTAAGAAAACAAAAATGGCTCGCAAGGTATCGACCTAGGCATATCTGGTGAGAGCAATGTTGATGGAAAAGGTGAACCCAAAGAAAAAATGAATCAGGACACTCCAGCTACCAGAGCAAGAGGGCAGGAAAAAAAGGCCTGACAGCCAAAAAGGGAACTGGCAGAAAATTCTATCTTCAACAGAGGGGAGAAAAGCTGCCACAACAGCCCCCAGCTGACACCTAACTCAGATAAAAGCAGAGCCCAAAGGGTTAGCATTAATAAACTAAAGACAAAAACAGCGGAGTATGCGAAAATTGTGCGCAAAATCAGTATAGAGATTTATCATGAAAAATGCAGTAAATAATCGAGAGAATATAAAAAAACACAGCCTGTATATCTGGATAGTGAAGAAACAGCTATGAATCCACAATTCAGAATAGGAACTTCGTCAACATCCGAGTCAAAAGGTATCACTGTTGATGAGCAAAACGATCCGCATCTTGACAGATGGCGGGAAAAAATAGAATGACTTGTTGGTTATACGTCTGCGCACTGGTTCAGGAAGCCATGAATTAGTACTAGAAGAGAGTCCCCCTACTGGGTGTGCATGGGCGCACTCGTCCCAGTTTAGGCT
This sequence comes from Pictodentalium vernedei, assembly GCA_031216915.1. Taxonomy (NCBI): domain Eukaryota; kingdom Metazoa; phylum Mollusca; class Scaphopoda; order Dentaliida; family Dentaliidae; genus Pictodentalium; species Pictodentalium vernedei. Next base: position 187,413,482 of record CM062293.1, read on the forward strand.
TATTTTTGTTTGTGCTTTTGCACCACTTTTCTTTTCCAAATCGCTTGGGAAAGAAGAAAATAGAGAGTGTTTTGCAAGCCTGTTGTAACCAACTGTAAGTCAGGTTGATAAGAAATATGGTGTAGACAAGTAGAGCTGAAATATTATTGTGATAAAATTACAACTTAATTCCAACAGTACAGTAAATGTATAAGTGATTAAATGTAAACTCAGCTATTCCTTAATTTACCCAATACAGTGTTCAGAATCAAAAAAATTATTATTAACTTGATGAGCTTGTTGCAATGAAGGAACATTCATTTATTTATTTATTTATTTATTTATTTATTTATTTATTTATTTATTTATTGAGATTTAACAATTTTTTTGACAGCCAGGGTTATGTCTCATTGGACAGTTTTATGGGTGGAGGAAGCCAGAGTATCTGGAAAGAACCACTGAACAACAGTGAGCAACAGCCAGACTCCCCAACATACTAACTCCAAACAAGCAGGGTTAGCATTGGTTGAAGATTGAATACAAGTGCACCATCGATGTGCAGTGTGCCTTAGTATGCAGCGCAACCGTGCACCCATGCAGTCAATCCAGATGAAGTGCCTTGTCCAGGGACACAACCCAGTCACGCTGGCGGGGATCAAACTGTGGGCCTTTTGGTTTGAAGTTCAATGCCATAACCACTGAGCAACCACCAGGGACCAGCCGTGAGGGCGACTATGGCAATTATATGGCCTTACTAAGCCCAAAGTCGCCTAGAAAAATAGTCGGGGCAATTACATGTCGCCCTCTAAAAACTGGCCAAAATGAATAAAGGCTGAACTGAGTGATCCGAGGGTTTACATAATGAAAGTGTCAATGACACTGTAGCTCAACTTGACAAACTTGAACTTGGTAATTTATAAATGAAATGGCAAAATTGAAGATCATTGGGACCAATGTCAGTTTTTTTGCCAGTGGCAACATTTTTTGACAGAAAACGAAGAAAATCGATAGCTCCCATCTAGAGGCCTCCCCAAACAAGCATGCCAGGTTTCAAAGCAATCCGATCATAAATGTGCCCTGTAGGGTGTACAAAAGGGAAATATTGTGGTCTGACTAGACTAAATTCTAAGAACGTTGGCCGTGGCAACATTTTTTTGACGGAAATGGAAGAAAATCGATAGCTCCCATCTAGAGGTCACCGTAAATAAGCATACCAGGTTTCAAAGCAATCTAATCATAAATGAGCCCTGTAGGGTGAGCCAAAGGGAAATATTGTGGTCTGACTAAACTAAGTTCTAAGAGTGTTGGCTGCGGCAACATTTTTTGATGGAAATTGAAGAAAGTTAAAAAATTTATAGTAATTTATATATTTTTTATACTTACCAATGACCCAGACATAGCTGGTGCTAACTCTTAAAATATAGGGCCAAACACAAATTTTGCCCCCCAATCCCCAAAATTTGCATCTAAAACTAAAGAAAACATGTCCTGAAAGGCCCTGCACACTTCGCCCCTACTGCGCATGCGCAGTGTCAAGGACGTTCCGAAATTGGCGCCATTTATCATTCTAATAACCAGTGCCTGGTAAGCGCTATGTACTCAGCGGGGAGGCAAGAGTTCCCAACTCCTGGGAGGGCCATCCTCGTCTGGGTCATTGGTAAGTATAAAAAATATATAAATTACTATAAATTTTTTAACATTTTTATACTGTACCAATGACCCAGACATAGCTGAATAGTAAAAAGGCTGGAGGGCCAAGGACATAGAGCAAAATGGAATACGCTCAATAAAATAAACTAGAGTCATCCCCTGTAGGGAAAAGAAGTAATAGGCCTTACATGTATCTTTCTTATTTATGATAAATTAGAAAGATACAACACCTTCCAAAAATTGAGCTTCATACATCCATGTACTCTATTAATATCCAATAATCCTTATACTAATAATTTTTTAAAGTAAGCCAATAATAAAGTAAGTCTAGAGAATAGAGACTCTTATACTCCTAAAAGTGTGTGAGAATTGCATAATCATGTCCGTTGACATATGCAATATTCAAAAGCTATACTTTAAAAACTAAGACTTGAATGAATTTTATAAACTTAAACTTCTCACTAAACAACCATCCCAATAACAGCTCAGAATTACTAACTCCGGAGGAGGTATCCCCTTGTTTTCATAGTAAAAACAGGTGACCCAAGGGAACACCCTCCCCCCCCCCCCCCCTTTTTCTTGCCCTGGGTCAAATAGCCCAGAGCAAAGAGGGCAGCCGAACGGAGACACTGCCGAAACAGACAGCCTACCTAGCTATAGTAGCAACTGTTAAGTGAATGACATTCTGAGCAGTAGATAATAGACCTAACAATAGAGGCCTCCAGAAATGGACTCGATATTTCTGAGATAAAATTCATGAATGGATGGCTGAACGCAATGAGCAGCCTTCAAAAATCTATAATAGCAACACTATTAATGTAAGCCCAAGAAGTAGAAGAACTCTTACTTCATGAGCCGAAATCTTAAGCACAACTGCTAAGCCAATGATATACCATAAGCAGTACGCTAGTTAATAGAATCCATTAATAAAATGGAGCGTAACGTCCTTCTACTAGACATCAAAGACAGAAGAAGCTTACGCCCTTGTAATAAACAGATATCTGTTTATAAATACATAAACTGTACCCGGAAAGAGTAAAGGCCTATGCCCATACGAAGACGGAAGGACCTTAAAATAATAGGTTCCGGATAATAGGAGCCTAACTCTTATGCAACAATCCAACCTAAATAGTAACGGAAGTATTGATTCCAAAACTATGAAAGTGAAAATCATCCATCGATAGTGCATGAAACTCACTGACTCTACAGTAAAAGAGAAATCAACAGAATTACTGTCTAAAAGGTCAGAATTTGAAAACTACTGTTTCCAGAGGCTCAAATGATTACTTAGCTAAATAAGAACCTGAAGTTAAAATCCGTATAGGAATTTAATCTAAGGATTCTAAGTCTATTTATCAAAAAGTTACTAACTGACTTAGATAAAGAGACAAAAGACTCAATTGTAAACTATCATAAAGTGCATAGGTATGAGGTAACATAAACCTATAACCTAAATAATAACAGGCTGCAGTAGATCTTGTCAAACAAGTATACTAAAAAGTTGCAATGAGTAGTATGGAGGGATCAACCATATGAACATAATGATCCCTACACCACGAAGGAAGAGCCTCCACTTTAGTCGCATAGAATAGCGAAGAAGAGGATCTCCTATAGTAAGAAATCGCGTCCAAAGCTCGTCCAGTACAGTGCTTACAATGCAATACGGACCACACAACGGAATACATGAAGGTTGCGACCTTGCTGGTTGTGAAAAAGATGACACGATTTACCCAGTGAAAAAAGATCCTCACGTAGAGGAAGATTTCACGTTAAGATCCACAGTAGACAAGAGAGTAAATTACTCATGATCTCTGTGAAGATAGAGATGCTATCAACAGAAATGTATTGTGGTTGTTTATCTTAGCAATACCTGCTAAAAACAACAGCGCCGGAGGATACGCGTATCCTATCATTCCGTCCTATAGATCAATAGAGCGTTAACAGTATTAGCTCAGAGATCTGGACAAGCCAACACATACGTCTGCAAATGATTAGCAAGCTGTGTCATAAATAAAACATCATTGGGCGCTCCCATAGATAGCAAATCTGATTGAATACTTGTTTGTTGAGAGTCCATTCTGACAGCAACAAGCGACCCGTAAGAGAACGGGAGTGCGTTAAAACAATCAGACGACCCAGAATATGACGGATCAAAACTGAACTTGGTGTACTATAACCAACAGACGGATTCTTTCCATTAAATTGAATAACGGAAATGAAAGAGTGCCTCCCTGGTTCCGGAGATACGCCACTACTGTCGAATTAAAGGACAGGAATTTGGGCATGCGTTTCTGAATAATGTTCATGCAATGACATAAAGCAAGCCTAAAAAACATTATTCCGCGGGAGTTAAACTGATAGCTAAAAGACTGCGGAACCCAAAGACCCTGGCACTTCGAATCCGTAGGGATCAGTATATATCCCAATCTGTTTGACTGGAAACCGTCATAACAGCCACACTCGGGTCCGGCAACTGAGGCGGCACTCTCTGAGTCAACCACCGAATGTTTGCCCCAGTCTGAATCTCTTGTAACACTAGATAGACAAGAGAATGTATAAATCAAGCAATTCATGGATTGCCGGAAAGTTGCCGTCGAAGAGAAGCTCCTCCGAGAACGAAGCGGCTCTGAGAGAGTTCTTAACCTACTATCCACACGTGGATGAAGCTTGGGCTGCATCACGTCTAACCAACTCCAATCAGCCACTGAAGGGCGGAGTTATACGTGAACAAACTACTGCCCTCAAAAGAAATTACATTGAGAATAATATCCCGTAAATCTTTTCTTGAAGACGTAATGATAACGCCTCAGTAAGGCGGATTACGTATAATAAAGCGTCTAAGTCAAGTCTACTATACATAATGTCGTTCCCAACATTGAAATTGGAAAAGACATAAACGGCGAAAAAGAATATATGCAGTCTTTAATCACACCGTCTAGACGCATATGAACTCTCGGTATGCCCTGCTCTGCCAAAATAAACTATATGTAAAAAAGATAAAATGGCAGAAATGAGCCACGCGGACAAGAAACTAAACTATCATGCTTAGTAGCAGGCTTGTATATATATATATAAATATATAGCGTCAAAAAATAAAACACATGTTGTAATGACAATATTGGACTGCGTCGGTAAGTCAGGGACAAAGTCCCTGTACCGATCGAAAAATCCGAGTCCAATGACGCTATAAGTCTCTTATCCAAGATCGCAGCAATGAAGTCCGAAAAATAATCACTGGAAGAAATGCCAGAAGATATGAAAGGCATCTTCCGATACTACTAAAGGGAAAACTCGAAATCTTTCGAATCCCTTTCGCCATCCTGTCGGACCCTATAAAGCGTTCGGTCGTCCGTAGCTTGATGCAACCGCGGACCGCACCGACCCAGCGCCGTCGGATAATTCCTGATTCGACCGAGAAACCGTCAATTGCTGGGATGCTGCGAAACAACTGTGCTAACTCGGATAGCACGTCCGTCAGTGAGGCCTGAGGAGCAGCGGTCTTACGATGCATTGCCGCAGGAAGCTCCGAGATCGTTACCCCGTGCATACTTCCAATATGCGAGCGAACGGAGTGTATAGGCCTCGTGTCCCTTGGCTACCGGATGGCGCGACCTATTCGCTGTGGAATCACTGAATGCCGAAACTGATCGGATACTCGAGGTCACGTAGCCAATGTGCGGTCGTGTGCCCTGCGGTGAGGATGAGGAAGCATTAAAGACAGTCTCTCGGACTGTCAATATAACGGAGCGTCCCGAGCAACGGACATATGCTCCGAATGTAAAATATCTGAACCACAACATGCGGTCCCCTATGTTGTTGGCTTCCTCCGATCTGTCCTCAATCTGCCGTCACTGGGTGAGTACTAAAGTAATTAAAGTGCTCGCATCACCCAAATCTCCTTCCTAGACCGCAACGGACGAACCCGGCAGCCGAACCATTCGATGAATGTACGCTACACCGGGTGAGCTAGCGAATGTCACTCCGTAAGCGATAGACATATTCCATGAGCACTTATTGCCGCTAACTCCTCATTAACTATGACGACAGAGGCACACTTTTGAAAGACATCTCCATAACTCTTCGAACAAGAAACCAGAAATGCTTGGATAGCAAGCATAAAATAATAATATATATAGCGTCGTTCAATAATTCGAAAGTTTGTGTGACATTATTGGACTATGTCGGAACTGAGGGACGATGTCCCTGAACCGAACCAAAAAATTTCTAAGTCCACCGACGCTATCAGTTTCTTATCCGGCATCGCAGCATATGTTGTTCCGAAAGGGAAAGCTTGAAATCCACCGAATCCCTTTCGGTATCCCGTCGGACCGGATGAAACTTTCGGACGTCCGTACCCGCTTCCGCGGAGCGTCCCGACCCAGCATCGTCGGATAAAATATATGCGACAGATTCAGTTGATGCTGGGATGCTGCGATAAACTGTGCTATTAAGGAAAGCACGTCCGTTCCCGAGGCCTGTGCAATAGCGGACTTACGATGCATTGCCGCTGGAAGCTCCGTGTACGTTGACTCCCGCACACTTCCTATGCGAACGTCCGGAGTCTGCAGGCCTCGAGTCCCCGGCTACCGACCCAGCGCTGTCGGATAATTCTCGATCCGACACCGTTTCTGTCGGCTGCTGGGATAAGCTGTGCTATGTGCACAAGAATGTCCGGCGTCGAGACCTGCGGAGGCGCAGTCTATCGCTGCTTCGCCGAGGGCAGCTCTGCATCAGATGGCTCCCGCATACTTTTCCTATGCAAACGTCCGGAGTCCATCGGTCTCGAATCCCTGGCTGCCGGATGGTGTGACCTGGTCGCCGAAGAATCCTTGATCGGCGAAGCTGGTAATATATCGGCGGTCACGCAGCCAAGGTGCGGTCGTGTGCGCTGACGAGAAGAGGAAGCCTTAGCAGTCTCAGCGGACTGCCTATACAACGGAGCGTCCCGAGCGACGGACGTATGCTCCGCTAACGACACATTTGTACCACAACATCTGGGGCCAGATGTTGTGAACGAGAGAGGGGCCTCTCTCGCTTGCCGTCCGGATGGACCGGAACGAGCTATGAACCGGACTAAAAGGCTTCCTCCGTTCTCCCTCCGATCCGCCGTCACTGGGTGTGCATTAAGTTAATTTTATAGTGCTCGCATCACCCCAAAATTCCTTCTAGACCGCAACGGACGAACCCGGCTGCCGAACCATTCGGTGAATGGACGCTACACCGGGCAAGCTAGCGGACGTCAAAGGCCGTCGAACCTACTAGGGTCCTCTTAGGCAATTGGCGTATTACATGAGCACTTTTCCGCTAGCCCTTCATTAATTGTGACGACGGAGGCACACTGTTGGAAGACATCACAGATACATCACCCTAATCTTGATCGTCTGAAATAGAAATTGATAAAGTAGAGTGACCCTGCGGGGAAAGGACCGGAGTGTCCAAATCCCCAACAACATACCGTGACATACGCTTCCCATATTGTCATCGAAATCATACGATACAGAACAGGAGTTAATGCGAGTACACTGACCACATATAGAATGATAATAAGGTCAGAGGAAGACTTCCTCTTAAAACAATTGATCAATATCCTTTCAATGTGAAAAGAAAACAAGTCCTGGTACTCGCACTAACCCCTGGCAATCAAAATACATAATAATAATATGATCCATTAATATAGAAAAAATAATTGAAATCAAAATATTTTGAAAAAATATTTTTTCAGAACAGCCCAAGTTTCTGAAAAGTAACGTTGAGCCCCAATGGATCCCAAGCCTAAGTGTGGACAAAAATTTTAAAAATATTTTAAACAATTTATTCAACACTTACGAACAATAATAATGTATCTAGTTATGATTAAAATAACAAAGATATTATTATTTAGAAATCCCCCCCTCACACAGAGGGCTGTTGTAAATGTAAACAATGAGTGTAAAAACACTAAAATAAGACTCCAGGCACCCAGGCCCGAAATCAGTTACCAAAAATACACCATCTGATGCAAAACAGAGACTTCCAGGGAAGAAACTGCAGAACATCAGATGGTAGATGCAGAACACAACGCCTAACCACCCGTAGGTGAAGACGTAAACATGGGGAAAGAACAGAATTCATTCTGTTATTCAGCTAAAACTCCCAAGAAATTTTAGTAATAATAATTACAGAAATTATGCCAAAAGCATGGGAGAATAGCAAGTGGGAACATAAAGGACAGGGAGAGAGGAAAAACACTTGAAAAAAACAGTGTAACTAAATAATCAGAATGACAACAAAATGGCTGCTGCCTTGAAAATAGGTAACTTAACATAATTTCATTAAAAAATTTTAAGTTACAGCCCTGATAATATTCTGTCACACATTCTTTTCCTCTCCTCCTTTTCTATCCTCCTTAGAATCACCATTTCACTAATATTTATGTGTCTGGCATCATTTAAACTGAGATTTAAAAGCACAAAGATCAGTCAGATGTTAACTGATGAAGGGCCAAACTTAGAATGATAAATGGCGCCAATTTCGGAACGTCCTTGACACTGCGCATGCGCAGTAGGGGCGAAGTGTGGAGGGCCTTTCAGGACATGTTTTCTTTAGTTTTAGATGCAAATTTTGGGGATTGGGGGGCAAAATTTGTGTTTGGCCCTATATTTTAAGAGTTAGCACCAGCTATGTCTGGGTCATTGGTACAGTATAAAAACATCGATAGCTCCCATCTAGAGGTCACCCCAAACAAGCATGAAAGGTTTCAAAGCAATCCGATCATAAATGTGCCCTGTAGGGTGTGCCAAAGGGAAATATCGAGTCTTCTGACTAAATCAAGTTCTAAGAACGTTGGCCGCGGTGACATTTTTTGATGGAAATTGAAGAAAATCGATAGCTCCCATCTAGAGGTCTCCCCAAACAAGCATACCAGGTTTCAAAGCAATCAAATCATAAATGTGCCCTGTAGGGTGTGCCAAAGGGAAATATTGTGGTCTGACTAAACTGAGTTCTAAAAACGTTGGCCGCGGCAACATTTTTTGACGGAAATTGAAGAAAATCGATAGCTCCCATCTAGATGTCACCCCAAACAAGCATGCCAGGTTTCAAAGCAATCCGATCATAAATGTGCCCTGTAGGGTGTGCCAAAGGGAAATATTGTGGTCTGACTAAACTAAGTTCTAAGAACGTTGGCCGGGGCAACATTTTTTGGACAGAAATTGAAGAAAATCGATAGCTCCCATCTAGAGGTCTCCCCAAACAAGCATACCAGGTTTCAAAGCAATCTGATCATAAATGGGCCCTGTAGGGTGTGCCAAAGGGAAATATTGAGGTCTGACTGAACTAAGTTCTTCGAACGTTGGCCATGGCAACATATTTTGCCGGAAATTAAAGAAAATCGATAGCTCCCATCTGGAGGTCACCCTAAATAAGCATACCAGGTTTCAAAGCAATCAAATCATGAATGTGCCCTGTAGGGTGTGCCAAAGGGAAATATTGTGGTTTGACTAAACTAAGTTCTAAGAACGTTGGCCGCGGCAACATTTTTTGACAGAAATTGAAGAAAATCGATAGCTCCCATCTAGAGGTCACCCCAAACAAGCATGTCAGGTTTCAAAGCAATCCGATCATAAATGTACCCTGTAGGGTGTGCCAAAGGGAAATATTGAGTCTTCTGACTAAACTAAGTTCTAAGAACGTTGGCCGCGGCAACATTTTTTGACAGAAATTGAAGAAAATCGATAGCTCCCATCTAGAGGTCTCCCCAAACAAGCATACCAGGTTTCAAAGCAATCTGATTGTAAATGTACCCTGTAGGGTGTGCCAAAGGGAAATATTGAGGTCTGACTAAACTAAGTTCTACGAACGTTGGCCGTGGCAACATTTTTTGCCGGAAATTGAAGAAAATCGATAGCTCCCATCTAGAGGTCACCCTAAATAAGCGTATCAGGTTTCAAAGCAATCAAATCATAAATGTGCCCTGTAGGGTGTGCCAAAGGGAAATATTGTGGTTTGACTAAACTAAGTTCTAAGAACGTTGGCTGCGGCAACATTTTTTGACGGAAATTGAAGAAAATCGATAGCTCCCATCTAGAGGTCACCCTAAACAAGCATAAGAAGTTTCAAAGTAATCTGATCATAAATGTGACCTGTGAGGTGTGCCAAAGGAAATTGTGGACGTACGTACTAACGTACTAACGTACGTACGTACGTACGTACGTACGTACGTACGTACGCCGACGGACGAGAAGTGATGGCAATAGCTCAGCTTGACTTTGTCAAGTTGAGCTAAAAACGCTTATTTTCAAGAATCGAATGTACTTTAGAGTGATAAATGGGCATTTTCATTCATCAAATAAGCGGCCATTTATTTGAAATCACAGGAGAATCAATTGTCCATTGTCGCTTTTTGCAGATATTTTTATTTCTATTTTGTTCCGTTTCAGCTTCAAGTGTCAAAACTAAAATTATAAATTTAAAGTAATTTGTATATTTTTATACTTACCAATGGCCCAGACCAGCTGGTGCTTAACTCAAAGTTATTAAGGGCCAAACACAAATTTTGAACCCCCCCCCCCCCCCCCCAATCCCCAAAATTTGCTTGCAAAACCAATGAAAGTGTCAATGACACTGCAGCTTAAGTTGTGTGTTGTGTTTGGTGAAAAGGATAATGTTCAATGTTTATGAAAGGACTATGAAATAAGACAAGAATTGTGATAATTGGGAATATGTTCATTTCTGTTCCCTGTATGCTATGTTTTTGATAAAAATAATATGAGGTGCACACTGTACTAAAGAGCTAAGGGGTGGGTTAATATGACCTCACAGTTAATGTATGTGGCCCTCACAGTTAATGTATATCAACGAAAGTTACCAAGTTACAGTGAAATTATTCCAAAACGAGTCATCCTATCAAGTTACATTGAAATCCCTTCATTAAAATGGCCTGTAGACTGTGCTAAAGGTTTTCGGGCTTCGGGCCCCGGTAGCCGTCAAGTTTCCCAATTGCGTCCAAAGGGGACGTTTTCATCTAGACATTATATGAAGTCAAGCTACCAAGTTACAATGAAATCCCTTCATAAATATGACCTGTAGACTGTGCTAAAGGTTTTTGGGCTTTGGGCTCGGGCAGCCATCATAAAGGGGACATTCTCATCTGGGCATCATCTGGAGTGATCCTCCAAAGTTACAATGAAATCCCTTCATAAATATGACCTGTAGACTGTGCTCAAGGTTTTTGGGCTTTGGGCCCCTGAAGCCGTCACAGTTGACCAATCACGACCAAAAGGGGATGTCGTCATCTAGACGTTATATGGAGTCAAACTTACGGGTTACAATGAAGTCCTTCCATAAATATGACCAATAGACTATGCTAAAGGTTTTGGGGTTTTGGGTTCGGGCAGCCATCAAGGCTGAATGATCGCGACCAAAAGGGGACGTTCTCATCTAGACATTATTTAGAGTCATCCTACCAAGGTACAATGAAATCCCTTCATAAATATCACCTGTAGACTGTGCTAAAGATTTTCTGGCTTTGGGTCCCTGTAGCCAACACAGTTGCCTAATGGTGTCCAACAGGGGCGGTTCTCATCTAGACATTATATGAAGTCAACCTGCCAAGTTACAATGAAATCCCTTCATAAATATGATCTGAAGACTTTTCTAAAGGTTTTCGGGCTTAGGCTTGGGCAGCCATCATAGTTGAATGATCACAACCAAAAGGGAACATTCTCATCTGGACATCACCTGGAGTGATCCTATGAAGTTACAATGAAATCCCTTCATAAATATGACCTGTAGACTGTGCTCAAGATTTTCAGGCTTCAGGCACCTGTAGCCATAACAGTTGACTAACCACGACCAAAAGGGGATGTCATCATCTAAGCATTATATGGAGTCAACCTAACAGGTTACAATGAAATCCTTCCATAAATATGACCTACAGACATGCTAAAGGTTTTTGGGCTCGGGCAGCCATCAAGGCTGAATGATCGTGACCAAAAGGGGACGTTCTCATCTGGACACTATTTGGAGTCATCCTACCAAACTACAATAAAATCCCTTCATAATTATGACCTGTTGACTGTTCTAAAGGTTTTCGGGCTTTGGGCCCCTGAAGCCGTCACACTTGCCCAATCGTGCTCAAAAGGGGACGTTCTCATCTAGACATTATATGAAGTCAACCTACCAAGTTACAATGAAATCCCTTCATAAATATGACCTGTAGACTGTGCTAAAGGTTTTTGGGCTTCGGGCTCGGGCAGCCATCATGGTTGAATGTTCGCAACGAAAGGGGACAATCTCATCTGGAGTGATCCGGCAAAGTTACAATGAAATCCCTTCATAAATATGACCTGTAGACTGTGCTCAAGGTTTTCAGGTTTCGGGCACCTGTAGCCATCACAGTTGACCAATCACGACCAAAAGGGGATGTCATCATCTAGGCATTATATGGAGTCAACCTAACAATGTTACAATGAAATCCTTCTATAAATATAACCTTTTGCCTATGCTAAAGGTTTTTGGGCTCGGGCACCCATCAAGGCTGAATGATCGCGATCAAAAGGGGACATTCTCATCTAGACATTATTTGGAGTCATCCTACCAAGTTACAATGAAATCCCCTCATAAATATGACCTGTAGACTGTGCTAAAGGTTTTCGGGCTTCGGGCACCTTTAGCCATCACAGTTGCCCAATCATGTCCAAAAGGGGGCGTTCTCATCTAGACATTATATGAAGTTAACCTACCAAGTTACAATGAAATCCCTTCATAAATATGACCTGTCGACTGTGCTAAAGGTTTTCGGTCTTCGGGCTCGGGCAGCCATCATGGGTGAATGATCGCAACCATAGGGGACAATCTCATCTGAGCATCATCTGGAGTGATCCTAAGAAGTTACAATGAAATCCTTTCATAAATATGACCTGTAGACTGTGCTCAAGGTTTTCGGGCTTCGGGCACTTGTAGCCATCACAACTGACCAATCACGACCGAAAGGGGATGTCATCATCTAGGCATTATATGGAGTCAACCTAACAGGTTACAATGAAATCCTTCCATAAATATGAGCTTTTGTCTATGCTAAAGGTTTTTGGGCTCGGGCACCCATGAAGGCCGAATGATCACGATCAAAAGGGGACGTTCTCATCTAGACATTATTTGGAGTCATCCTACCAAGTTACAATGAAATCCCCTCATAAATATGACCTGTAGACTGTGCTAAAGGTTTTCGGGCTTCGGGCACCTTTAGCCGTCACAGTTGCCCAATCATGTCCAAAAGGGGGCGTTCTCATCTAGACATTATATGAAGTTAACCTACCAAGTTACAATGAAATCCCCTCATAAATATGACCTGTAGACTGTGCTAAAGGTTTTTGGGCTTCGGGCTCCTGTAGCCGTCACAGTTGCCCAATCACGTCCAAAAGGCGACTTTCTCATCTAGACATTGTATGAAGTCAACCCACCAAGTTACAATGAAATTCCTCAATAAATATGACCTGTAAACTGTGCTAAAGGTTTTCGGGTTTTGGGCTCGGGCAGTCGTCACGGTTGACAGATCATGCCCAAATGGGGAAATTCTCATCTAGACATCATAAGGAGTCATCCTACCAAGTTACAATGAAATCCCTCCACATTAAACATGACCTGCAGACTGTGCTAAAAGTTTTGGGGTTTCGGGCTTGGGCAGCCATCACGGTTGATAGATCATGCCCAAAAGGGGACGTTCTCATCTAGGCATTATACAGAGGCATCCTACCAAGTTACAATGAAATCCCTTCATAAGTACGACCTGTAGACTGTGCTAATGGTTTTCGGGTTTTGGGCTCGAGCAGCCATATCGGTTGCCCGATCGCAACCAAAAGGGGACGTTCTCATCTAGACATGACCCCAAACCTGCATATGAAATTTCGTGACAATCAGACAAGAACTGCGGGGTGTAGTCCGTGCTAAAGGAAAATGTGAACAGACGTCACAGACTCACAGACTAACAGACTAACAGACTTCCGCACACGTGATGGCAATAGCTTATCTTGACTATGTCAAGTTAAGCTAAAAATCTTCAAGGAAAGGAATCTTCAAAAAGAAATAGGGGAGCGCTCTGGAATCAGTAAAAGCGGTACCAAAAAACAATATAAATATTCGTTCAACAAGCACTCAGGTATTAATTATTATTAATAAATGGTGCTTAATGCCACTTCAGAAGCTAAGGCTATAGTGACAATCCCGGTGATTAATGGAAGCACTCCAGGGCAGGGGGGGGGGGGGGGGGGGGCAGCATTACTGAAAAGGGCATGTTGGTACCCTGCACCTATATAGCTGTGTCTATACAATAGAAAAGTTAAACCGAATTAGCCGTCTTTCCAATGCGAAAATGAGCCTGAATCAGCCTCTGTGTTCAGAGAGTATGCGGCATTACGCAATCGTTGGAAATTATGAATGGATTAAATTTGACAGACATGGGTCACTGATAAACCTTTGCTTTGGTTAAATGGCATTTTACTAGTTTAATTGGTGTGATGAATGGAGCTGTGTATTGATGTTTGATCAGATCATGGGGAAAGGCCATTTATTTGCTGCTGTCGAGATAAAATTACCAGCGATCATGTTGGCACGCGTTCAAAACAGGTGGTTCGACACCAGAGTTGTTTGGTCAAAACATTATTCCTGTCAATGATTTCCATAGAATGATGTAATTCGATAATTCAGCTCCAGGCTATTTAGCGAAACCAACATATTTATCTGTGATCTCTACCGCTTCGCCGGCGGCGCACTCAAGATCTTCATTTATCATTTTCGATGTCCAAAGACATCCAGTTTAAATATTAACTACATGCCTCTGGGTCGCCGTTCGATATACCTTGTCTCTATGTACTGCCGTACTGCCCCCCCCCCCCCCCCCCAACCAACTTCCATCAAAGGCTCTTAAACACGTTATCACCCATTTACCCAGTTTGAGAACTAATTCACTAGTTGGCTCAGTTAAGAAACTGCCTGTCCAGAAAAAAGGCACGACCTGCCCCACCTCGCCCCTCTTGGCCAAGGGCAGGGGGCTGCTGATCCCCCTGCCCCAGTGCTTCCGGCGCCCCCGACTATATAGCGTACACAGAAGATGGTATATGCAAATAAGTCGAAAACCGGTGATATAATATATTACATACACATGTCCAATAGTACCACAATGAACCATAACAGACACCTGAGAAGACTGATCCAAGGTTTCCGTGATGACAGAGGTGCTACTAATAGGATTCACAATGAGACTGTTTGATCTTAAACATAATCTACTGAATCAACTGAATTGGAGGACACGCATATCCTTTCATTCATCCCCATGAGTGAGATCGACAGAGAGTCTACTACGTATGCTCAATGGTCTTGGCATGGCGACGCGAACGACAGTAACTGATTGTTCCCATGCATCGCCAACAGATCTATTATGGGGCGATCCCTCAGGTAGCAAATCTGCCCAAATACTCGCTTGTTGAGCGTCCACTCCAATTGCAACAGGCGACCTTTCCGAGAGAGCGAGTCTGCTAGTACGTTCAGACGACCCGGTATATGACGGATAGAAAGCTGAACATGATGATTCATGACGTATAGGAAAATCTTCTCTGTTAGTTGGCATAACGGAAAGAATGCGTGCCGCCCTGATTCCTGATGTACGCAACTACTGTCTAGTTGTCCGACCAAATCTGAAGATGGACGTCCATTATTATGTGAATCCAATGTTGTGGCGCTAGCCATATTGACATCTCTTTGATGTTTATGTGTTTCTCCTGGAACCGAGGGTCCCAAAGACCCTGACACTTCAAGTCGGCGGGACTTAGGGTAGCGTCCCAACCCATCTGACTCGCATCCGTCATAATCGTGAAAGCCGGATCCGGCAGTTGCAGCGAAACTCTCCAAGTTAACCAATGAATATCTGCCCAAATCTGAACCCTTGTTTTACTAGGTCTGTTAAAACAATACTGGTTCAAGCGAAAGTGTCTTGACACTCCAGTTCTGAGTAAAGAAAATCTGGAGGGGACGTGCGTGCGACCCATCGGAATGAGATCCACAGCCACTCCAACGGTCACATGAATTCCCCCACTATTAATGCGTCTGAGTGTAGACAAAAGCGAGCATAACAACTAGCTATTTTCACTTTGGGTAATGGCAGACGAACCAGATTGTTGGGAGTCTCAAAACTCATTCCCAAGTGAATAGACTTGTATGGAGCTAGATCTGACTTTTTCTCATTTACGATGAAACTGAGACGTCAGGAGTAATAAAAGCAGACTCTGAACATCGTTCTGAAGAATAACTTTGTTGCCGTATCCCTGTAGCAGGACGTCCAAGTGAGCCTACATTACCACAGACGAATGAGCTCGTAAGTATGACATTACCGAGTTCATTATTCAAGTGAATGCCCAGGGGGCTAGGCTCAGACCAAATCATATTGCTTTGAACTGACACACCTTTCCTTGTATGGTGAAATGCAGGTACTTTTAGAATGCCGGATGTACCAGGACATGAAAGTACGCATCCTTAGATCTATGCTTGCCGCGTAGTCGATCACTCGAACGTACGCTTTAACCGACCGAATGGTCTCCATAAATAAATGTTTGTAGCCATGATACAGTCCTTCGCGTGAGATGGGCGCTCTTGTGCTCACCCGTAATTTAAAAAAGACAAGCGCAAAAAATCGTGCCCGTCATCAAACAATTCAACTTCAATTAAATTGCACTCAACTCACTAGCATTGCCACGCTTCACGTCAGAATGGACATCTATTTCGTTATTGTCCATTGGTTAATGGTAAAACGAAAACAAAAGTGCTGTTATATGCCCCCCCCCCCCCCCCACCTCCATATCACCATCCACTCCGCAAGAGGTCCGAATCGATATTGTCAGAGAAAACTGAAACATTTCCAGTTTCCTTTATTCACTGTGCATGTCATTCTACATCCCAATTCATCCAGCAAACGAAACCGAAAGTACAATGCTAATTTAATCAGAACAAGAAAAATGTTACTAAGGTAACACATGCCCCCCCCTTGTGACCTCCACCTTGCAGATGCAGCGGAAACTATTATATGCGACACACCTTCTGGCTGTCCTTAATATTTGTAAAAAGTTTAACAATTGTACTATGATTCGTTTCTGAGTTATGGCTGAGACACAAATATTGATGATTTTCAGTGTGACCTTGACCTCAGGGACCAGCCTAGGGGGGAATTTTAGGGAGACTTCAAGTCTCCCTCCAGAAAAAATAGGGAGACTGCAGAGTCATGTAGGGAGACTTCATAGGCAAGTGGGGAAAATTAAGAATATTCATGTACCACCCCCGCCGCCCCTTCATATTTTCAATTTATGGTCCTCCATTAACGTACAAATAATCCAGGTCCAGTTGTCTATGATGCATCTGTGCCAGGTTAAAAAATCACAATGTAATTATTGACTGAAAATCCCCCACTGCTACCTTCTCCTTCATGACCCCTCACCTCTTCTTCGTGCCAATCCCCCATCACCCTCCTGTGGTTGCCTTTCAACAAAGTCTACTAAGCTAATAATTTCCTAAGTCTGAAAGTGTGAACAGGACCAGATGTAAGAAGGTTGCTTGGGAGGTACTTTGTTAGTTAATAAACATAATACATTCTGGGGTCGAGTATTTTGTAAAAGAAATGTCATTCCGCATCATTTTTATGGCATTCCGGTGTCATTCCGCGTCATTTCATGTCATTCCGATGTTTAGGAGGACCCTTTTTCAAGATCGTCCACATGCACACTTGTGTCCTGTACAAAGCTTTTCTTGACATCACTAAAGCTTTTTTTCATGTGTTTCAATTCCATTCGTGTTTTTCTGAGAATAGACAGCCCAACAGTTAACAGTCGTCAGCAAATCGAAATGAAAATAATGTGTTATAAAATACGTCCGTTGTGTATACATTTTCGGCATCCTAAGCGACGTAACCTACTTTCAAACTGGGTTGTTTTGTTGAGTCGCGTAAGTCACCTATTTTCGTTTCGACACTTGAAGCTCCGACTGGAACGCAACAAAATAGAAATAAAAAAAATCCGCCAAAAGCGACAATTGCTTGTCGTGTGATTTCAAATAAATGGACGTTTATTTGACGAATTAAAATGCCCATTTATCACACTCGAGCACATTCGATTTTTGAAAATACTCGTTTTCATGTAAACCTCGCATCACTCAGTTCAGCCTTTTCTCATTTTGGCCAATTTTTAGAGGGCGACTTGTAATCGCCCCGACTATTTTTCTAGGCGACTTTGGGCTTAGAAGGGCGACTTAATCGCCCTAGTCGCCCTCACGGCTGGTCCCTGCTTAACCTTACGGACAATAACCCGGTAATGGCGCCGAAACGAATAGACCTTTTCATCGATGCGGAATCTGAAATTCGATCGCATTTGCGCATAGGAGGTTGATAACCTCCTCTGTGCGAATGTGAATGAGTTTGATAATCTCCTCTGCACAAATGAGATCGAGATTCCGATTCGATGAAAAGGTCTATTCGTTTCAGCGCCATTACCGGGTTATTGTTTTTACTGTTTTATATTTATACAAAAACATGGATGATTTCGAAACATTCGCTGACGCATTGAGAGTATTAAGATAACAATAATTAAAGGATAAAACATAGTTTGGATCAATCAGCCCGGCACAAATGTAAGGAAATATGTGTACTATCGATTGCAGCCGGTAATAAGAGCGAAAGCGTGATATATATTCCTAATTTCGAGTTCTGAGTTCCCATAAAACTTGATGGGAACTTTTTCTATAGGATTGAATGGTAAGAATCTGAACGTAGAGGGGTAGCCACTACATTCAGATCGCTGAACTAACAAGATGAGTAAAGTCATCCGACGAAAATGCCCGAGTTCTCGGACGTAGGGAAGGGGGACAGGGGGTCATACCCCCCATTACTGCAATCCATCAGTTTCCCGAATTTCGTTCATTTTTTGCTCGAAATGTCCGAAATTTGACAGTTTTCAACCTCCCCAACCCCTTCCCGGTCCGCACAGCTGTTGTGCTATTTTAAGGGCAGTATCGATGGGGTTAACACCCTGCTACTGGATTTAATATGACATCACAGCCATCCCCGCCATCTTTGCAGTTAATATCATTTGTGGGGTGGGAAGCGGTTTATTCTCGTTAACATTTTGTGCAACCGTGTGTGTCCATATCGATGAACAGCGCGGAAATGGGTGATCCGCTACACAAGGAACAGGGAGCCTTAAGGGGCTATATAAGTAATGGAATTTCGTTTATTTTGAAATTCTCACCTCTCATATTCCTTAAATTCAGATTAAATATACACAAATTATACATCAAAATGAAGGTTGGGATGTATAGAACACAAAAAACATATGTAATCAACTCATAGAGTTGACAGTAGGCACCACTGGTTCCTGGAAGTCTGCTATCGTATTCGCACCAGAACTGACAATAAAATAATATTTCATAAGAACAACTCATGGCCGAATGTGCTTCAGATGTTCAATAACAAAGCTGGGCATTCAAAACGCTTTCGATTGCAGTGATAGGACTGCATTTCGGAAAAGGACAACACTGTCTGCATTTTTTATTGAAGATGGTTTCCATGCTCGACAGACATATGCAAATCATTCGATACCACGAATTTCCATCGAAAAACAAAATCGTAATTCTAAGAAATTTCACCAGGTATCATGATACCTTACTGTGCAATCTCTATCTAATGACAGTATACTGTATGAAGCCGAAGGCGATCTTTTTCATTATTTGATTTTCGATGGCGTTGTTTTTACATGCCCTTTCCGTCCAATGACGTCAACCGGAAATCGAAAGTATATTGAAATGTAAACAAAAGCAAAGGCTTTGGAATTTACCCCCATGCAGCTCTGTTGCCGTGTTTTGAAGAATTTTGATCCCCTAGCTTTGTTCTTGGATATGTAATTGTAAAGCACATTTGGCCACCAAGTTGTTTTTATGAAATATTATTAAAATTTTCAATTCTGGTGCGAATACGGCAGCAGACTTCCAGAAACCAGTGGTGTCTACAGTGGACTCTAGGAGTTGATTACACGTGTTTGTGACATTGTGTTCTATACATCTCAATATTCATTTTGATGCACATTTTGTGTATACTTAAGGGCCTATATAAGTAATGGAATTTTGTTTATTTTGAAATTCTCACCTCTCATATTCCTTAAATTCAGATTAAATATACACAAATTATACATCAAAAGGAAGGTTGGGATGTATAGAACATGAAACACATATGTAATCAACTCATAGAGTCGACTGTAGGCACCACTGGTTCCTGGAAGTCTGCTACCATATTCGCACCAGAACTGATAATAAAATAATATTTCATCAGAAAAACTTGTGGCCAAATGTGCTTCATATATCCAAGAACAAAGCTAGGCATTCAAAACACTTTCGAATACAGTGCTAGGTCTGCATTTTGGAAAAGGACAACACTGTCTGCATTTTTTATTGAAGATGGTTTCCATGCTTGACAGACATGCGCAAATCACTCGTTACCACGAATTTCCATCAAAAAACAAAATCGTAATTCTAGGAAATTTCAACAGGTATCATGATACATTGCATTGAATATGGCAACTGTGCAATCTGTATCTAATAACAGTATACTGTATGAAGGCGATCTTTTTCATTATTTGATTTTAGACGGCGTTGTTTTCACATGCTTTTTCTGTCCGATGACGTCGACTGGAAATCGAAAGTATACTCATACGTAAACAAAAGCAAAGGCTTTGAAATTTTCCCCAATGCAGCTCTGTCGCCATGTTTTGAAAAAATTTTATCCCCTAGCTTTGTTCTTGGATATGTAAAGCACATTTGGCCACAAGTTGTTTTCGTGAAATATTATTAAATTATCAGTTCTGGTGCGAATACGGCAGCAGACTTCCAGGAACCAGTGGTGCCTACAGTCAACTCTATGAGTTGATTACACGTGTTTCGTGTTCTATACATCCAAACCTTCATTTTGATGTACATTTTGTGTATATTTAATTTGAATTGAAGGAATATCAGAGGTGAGAATTTTCAAAATAAACAAAATTTCATTACTTATATAGCCTTATTATAGGCCCTTAATTTGAATTGAAGGAATATCAGAGGTATTTTCAAAATAAACAAAATTTCATTGCTTAAAAATCCTTATAGGCCCTTAAGACAAGTTACTGTTGTAACTTAAAATGGAAACACAGCATTTTTTCTGATTTAGGAAATCACACGTGTATTCATATGAAATAACTCATAATTGAAATTTGTTCCTTCTGAATGTGGATTACCAGAAAACAAACAACTTTTTGCCGGGGCTCATGTCATGGCGCATGCACAAAAGTTATTTATTGTTTACGAGGAGTACGGCAGCCCAATATTGAGTGAGAAGCTAATATTTGGTATTTGGTGCAAGAAATAAATTGCCTTCAAAATATGGCCCCCTAGTTCTCAGAAAAACGATAACTTTATTGTTATTCCAAATAAAATTTCAAAGTGATTCGTTACCGCCAATGATCTACGGAAGCGTACCAGGGACATGATAAAAAACAATGATCACACCTACAAAGTCGAAATTACAGGTAATACTTTTTGGCGGTAAAAAGGACGGTATCCGGTAAAAAGGACGGTAAGTGTATAATAACTACGTTTTAAAGTACTAAATGTACCTTTGAATGTGTGAAAAGTGATTGTGTTAGGAAGCTTACGCAATAATAAATATATAGAAGGAAGATTAAGTATTGTTTGTTTTATTGTAGACTATTTTCAAGACAAAATTGATCATTTTGCCATCGACACTGATCGACACGCCATTTTGTGCAAGGAAAACAACGAGTTAGCTGAGGTGCACGACGGGGTGAATATTATCATACTTGCTCGACGGAGGTGTAGCTAATTTTAGATGTGTCTGTTCACTACGAGGGGATTAACAGAAAGTTTTTTTGGAGAGAAACAATTTATAATTTGAAAATAGTCTACAATAAAACAAACAATACTTAATCTTCGTTTTATATTGCGCACGCTTCATTAAATTGTCACTTCACGCTTTCAGAGGTACATTTAGTACTTTAAAACAGTTTTTATACGCTTACCGTCCTTTTTACCGGCAAAAAGTTGTGGGCAAGCTTTTTTTTAAAACGGGGGTTCATATTTTATTTTCAGTTAGCGTTTCGCCAAACACATGCCGAGGTGATAATAAATATTCAAACCAACCATACATCAGTGGATACTAGTTCTAGATTCCTGTAAGTCCCACCTCAGTGATACCCACATGAGCCTATTAAGACTAGGGCCCCCTGTGCGCTCTCCACCAATCCCTATGTGTGAGCTCACAGTGGTGGGTACGGAGGGGGGGGGGGTCGAGGGGCCCCAAATGGAAACCGTAACTTACTGTTTTTAACCCCCACGTTTCCTTAGGAGACACCAGAATCGATCTCAGAGCTTCAGAATTTGAAGAAAAAAATTATACGGAAAGGGACTCACAACCGTTGGAGGGAATACGCTCAATTCCATAGTTGAAGCCATTGAAATATGCCAGCGTTATGTCGATCTTGTCCCCTCCCCCACCATTTCGAAAATATGGGAAATGGATTATATATCTAGCGGGGCGTAGCCGGGTGATTCTACGGTAAAGGCGCACATTGCAGTCCTCTGTACAAATTATGCCACACCCGGCTTACAGATCTGTTCCAGCCACATTTCTTATTGCTCAGATATTATTTGGAAGTCTTCCATTAAATTATCATCCCGCTTTTACATAGAATCGTGGTTTTTGTCATAAAAATCAAGCCTGGAATATTGCTTGTAGCCAAATACCGCGTGTCCCAATCGCTGACATTACAACTTTCAGGATTTTTTATTCTCAGAAATCAAGTTAACCTATTTTACCCCATTTATTTCCCTTAATTGAGCAACAAGTTGGAATGAATGTATTTCAAAACTTATTTCGGCAACAAAGCCAGCAGTTAATAGCTGGGCGTTGATTTTGTGTATAAAAACTCGTGTCCCGTAATTTCAATGTCATTACGCAAACCGCGCACTAAAATGACCGCGAAAAATAACGGGGAGCGTACAGCGCGTGTTTTACGTCACTATGACGTGCTGCGTCTGACGAAGAACGAAGAGGTGAAAATAAAATTGAGGACTGTCGTCCAAGTTTTCCAAATTAATCTATCTTAAGGTAAGAATAACGAGCGTACATTTATTCCATGTCATCACACGATACCCCACCGTTTTTTAACTGGTGAATTTCACTTAAGATATCGATCATTTCTGGGTAGCTTTAGAACACATCTTGTTGATAATCTAGGTGAGCCATTTGGTAACCGCCATCTTTGTGGTACAGTAAACACAAAAAGTTCAAAAGCTCATTACGCAAACAGTCATTACACTAACACATAGCGACACACATTTATGTTTGTGTAATGACACGTTTGTTAGTGTAATGATCACTAATGATTGAAAACATTGCCTTGAGAGAAATTGTATCTTCCTATGTTCCCTTTTTAAAACTACAGATGATTTGCATGGCTCCCCGATACCTTCCCCAAGTTTGGAATGGTTGTGCGTTTTTTAATTTTCCGCCCATGAAACTTTTTTTCAAATATGTGTTTGTGTAATGACGTATTTTGTTGGTGTAATGTAGACTGACTTGTATCAAAAGCATCTCCGATTACAGCCAATTTTCCTACGTTATTATTTAGAATCAGTAGGATTCACATGACACAGAAGCATTTCGCTCCAGTCCGAATGGACGTGTATTTCTTCTTGTTTCCACCGTATAAGAACTTCGTTCAGGCACGTGTTTGTGTAATGACTACTTTGTCTATCTGGTGCCCTGAAATCATCTAGAATGTGTTGCAATGTGAATCTGAGCATACATGTGTTCCTTGGCAAATCTATACTTTCTCAATAACCATATTTTATTTTGATCAGTACATAGCAGTGTGTGTACAACTAGTGGAGTGTTGCTTGTCTAAATATATTTGTTTGTGTAATGACAACATGCGTACTGGCAACTGTAGGAGCTCAACGATCTCATTCCAATGGGGGTTATAAGCTGAGTTTTTTTAGAAAAATAAAAACATAATAAAAATTGGACTGATTTGAGGCATTTTATGTTGGTAACGCTGGACGATCTCTGCCGTTATGTTGGGTAAAGAGTTGAAGCTTTATTGTGAAGTGGGTGCGACAGGGCCAGTAACACCGGAGCCAGTGGTTACTGGGGGCCAGGCACGTGAATGCAAGTTCACCTTTAACACGGGCTCGCAAATATATTTCGGTCTGTCATGTTTGTTGCGATTTACTGAGCATTTTTTCTGTTGCGCAAATTGTGGACCTCACGCGATAACAAGTGACCACATGTCGAGTCCAATGCTTATGTTTACGACAATGAGGAACATTTGACTCCCTAAAAACAAATTTTCCAGGTCTCACATCGACGAGATGTTGATATCCCCTCTCGTACACGAATTCGCCCCATACATTGCGGCTCGTATAATCCCAGCAAACACGCCGCATAACTACAACGTTATGTAGCATCGTAGTTAACGTTGTGTGTTCGCTGGGATGCGTTCCACATGGTAGGGCCTTGTTTTCAAAGCTAACACTAAGTCCCTGGTGGGTGGATGGAAGGATGAGGGAGGTTTTCAACTGTGATAATTATTTTTGCTGTTGGTCGCTTCTGAAAGGAGAAAACGCATGATATCAAGGGCATAGGAACCGGGGGGGGGGGAGCACAGGGGTTCCGTGCCCCTCAACTTTTTTTTGTGTTTTGGTGAAAATAATAGGCCTCGTAGTGAACTCTCCTACAGTCCTACATGTCTGTGATTTTGCACCAGTGTTGGCTGCCTGTATAACCAGCCAACACTGTCAAATTTGTCTTGGTACTACATACACACTGGTGTAACTTACACTGGTGTGTATGCAGTACCAAGACAACTTCAGTTTATTGGTTGTGGTTTCCATGGCATATTCATGAACCTATAAAGGCATGATCAGGCATCTTTTCCAGATCATACGACATTTCCTTTGCGTAAATTTCGCAAATCTTGTATCACTAGGATGCAGCATTTGCATAATTCACGGGAAGGAAGTACCAACATCTTTAAAAAATTCCCCAACATGCTGTTAAAAAATCGACTTTTTCTTTTGAAGAAAACAATAAGATTTTCATCCCAAAAGCCACCAGAATGCCCCATTCGATACCTCTGTTTCAACAATTTTCTCGAAACGCCACCACTCCCAACCACCACCCCCCCCCCCCCCCCCCCCCCGCTCCTCATTCCTTTCGCACCTTCAGCACTCGTGTTAGATGCCTTTAAATCTGCTGTTCAACCATAACATTCAATAATCAGAAATGTGTGCCCCCCCCCCCCCAACATTCAGAAATGTGTGCCCCCTCCCCCAATATTCAAATGCTTCCTACGCCACTGCCTGATAGTTGCACAATCATTCCCTTTGGGTGGCCGTTGACAAGCCACACATTGAGTTTCGGGTCAGTAAGTTGTGTCGGTCGTCATCTACCATATGTGAACAACTATATGCGATGTGCACCCTTTCGCCGGCTGATGTAAACTGAGGGAGTCGTGAAATATTTCCAAACAAGCAATTTGTGGTGTAATCTGACATGTCGTATTTCTAATTTATGTTGTAATTCTATCGTTTCAGATGGCAGTGCCAAGGAAAAAGTAATTACAGCGGCTGCCGCTAGACACAGAAAGTATATAGACAAGATAAAAAGTGACCCACAAAAACACAGAGAATATTTGGAAAAACAGAAAAAAAATACAAGCATCGAAAGACAACTGGTGAACTAAAATCTGTAAAAGAAAAAACTGATCGAGAGCAAAGAACGCTTAGAAAAGGTGGAGGATAAATACCACAAACTCGCGAAAAACGCACAAAAGAGCAGCCAGTGCAATGCAGACGCCCCCACAAAGCCCCGAAAGAGCTGATTCTTACGATGAACCTAGTCAGAGAGGACGTCCAAAATTAAAAGACGCGTCGAGGTCAAAAGCCTACAGAAAAATTGCCAAATTGGAAAATATGCTCACTGTTAAAAGTCGTATGGTCGAGAAATTCAGAAAAAATGTGCGCGCATAAGGAAAAATATTTCGGTTGAAAAAGTTATAAATTCACCTAAGACGGCAACGAATAAGCTCCTCAATCCCGCCGGATACTTGAAACCTCCAAAGAACACTAATTAAGGTGAGGCGAGCCCTAGTCTTTCACCATGCGCTAATTCGGGACATATCAAGACTGGACGCGAACAAAAGAAGTACGCTGTTGCGAGCTCTTCGCCTTGATATCATCAGAAAGTATCGTTGCAGAAGAATAATGGGTCATATGTGCAGTGTCGGAACGAAAGCAATGAAACCCCGAAAATTTGAAAAAAAAACAGCGGCTCATAAATAAATGCAGAAAAATGTTACATGCTGTACATACATTTATGGAGAGGGATGACAATTCGCGCGTGTCATCAAATAAAAAAGACAACGTTCACTCATTACAAAAACGTTTCCTCTTGCATAGCCTTAGATCGTTACATCGAAAGTTCCTTTCCGAGGCCCAAATAAAAGTTTCTTATGCGTACTTTTGCCGAAATCGGCCACTTCACATTAAAACCCCAACATTAAATGACAGGGATGTCTGTGCGTGTGTAAAAAATGTGAAAACTTTCGCCTGATGTTAATACGGTTAACACGCGAGAAAGTGACCGCACATGTTGATGTCGAAGAATTTATATCCTCGCTAGTATGCGATACAAATAGTATGGACTGCATGCACGGCACGTGTAAAAAATGTAAATCAAAACACAGGGTTACTTCGAAAACTCAGGATGCCAACAAGGAGGTTGAATGGTGGGAATGGGCGAATGTCAGCCATGCTTGTCAGGCAAAAGATGGCAGTTCTAGGGCCACCAAACGGTCTATGAAAGTCAAGAGGACAGCATCTCTGGGATACCTTGTCAAAAGCCTGAATAAATGTATGGACGCAGTTATGAAACACATATATAGAGTATATCATCAGTATAATGTAATTGGCTCGCTGAAAACTAATCTTGGACAAGATAGCGCGCTGATACACTTCGACTTCAGCGAAAATTGGAACTGTAAATACTTTAGTGAAACGATGGAGGTACACTTTGGCGCTTCGCAACAACAAGTGACACTTCACAACGGGTTAATATATACATCCTCTGATACAGAAGGTTTTTGCAGTGTGTCACCATCAAACATTCATCAATCATTTGGCGTATGGGCTCATCTGAAACCAGTTCTGGAGCATATTAGAATAAAGTACCCGGGTGTATCTCAATTGCATTTTCTCGGTGATAGCCCCTCATCACAATACAGAAATAAATCGTCATTTTTCCTGTTATGCAAAATACCACAAAGTTTGGGGTTTAAACGCGTAACATGGAATTTCCTTGAGAGTGGTCTCGGTAAGGGGGCCGCGGATGGTGTTGGTGCTGCGGTGAAGAGAGAAGCAGATCGTTTTGTTATCAACGGAACTGATATCCCTGATGCAGAAACATTGTTTGAAAAGCTGAAGCAAAATATGTCCATCAAATTCATGTACGTTAGTAATGAGGACGTTGTTGATATGAGTACAAATCTTCCCGTGGATTTGAAGGCCTTCCCCGGGACTATGTGTGTTCACCAGGTATGGCCATACCCTTCAGCCTCCATTGGCACCATCCAAGCACGAAATTTTAGTTGCTACAGTGTCACTGTCGATGGTATGAACGGAGAACAATGTACCTGTTACAATCCGAAAACATGGTTTCTACGAACAGAAGCAGTTCAGCACCCCCTGAGTACCGCTGACATACAACCCCGTAACGAATGGCGACACCCTCGACGTTCAGCGCGATTTCGCGACAGATTCAGCTTCGGGTATGGCAGAGACCGCTGCAATTGATTTTGCCGTTGAACGGAATTCTGTGACTGTCCCCGAACAAGCAGTGACCAACACTATGGGTGATTGTACTATTGTTCAACATAGTACCACGATAGTTCCCGAACAAGCTACAAACGATGTAGACCACGCAGCGATTGGTGAGAGCGGAAACGATTTTATTGCTGCTCCAGAAACCTTGGCTGCGAACGTGGCAGTCGAAATAATCACCCTTGCCGAAACAGATGGTTCTATTGCTCAGCACGATTATGCTAATGGAGATGCTTCTATTCATAACGACACCAGAACCATTATAAACCCAGCAGCCAACGGGGCAAATATTGAAAAGAAAGTTGTGACTCTGAGCAGAAGAGAACTCGAAGGAACAAAGGCAAAGGCATAAAATATCAGAAACCACGTAAGAAGCCAGATGCAACAAAACAAACCGCAGACGACTGTAAGTGTCTCATATGCGATGAGTGGTATCACGATTCCAGACCCGGGGAAGACTGGATTCAGTGCTTTTCCTGTAAAAAGTGGGCACATGAAATGTGCACGTCGTTTGATTCACAAACGACAAATGAGTACATGTGTGATATTTGCGACTAGTGGACTAGGCCTATATTTCCATATACATCGCACACCAATACAAATCTGGAAGTGTTCGTTGATTGTTAAGTTCAGCTCGTTACATCCAGTACGTGGAGAGTGAATTACAAATGAAACACCCGTGGAGTGGAGCTTCCACCCCAAACAAAACTCCATGTCCCTGAAAAAGCATAAGAGGGACAAGCAACGTTTTTAGCCAATGAGCCTCCGGATAAAATCCGATTTCCATTGGCTAAAACTGTGCTTGCCTTTCTTATGTGTTATCACTGGAAACGACCCTTTTGTCCTGCACCGGTGGAATTTCTATCCCAAGTGTTTCATTCATAATACACTCTCCATCTACAGTTTCTTGTCATATATAGATCCCATATCCAAGTATTACCTTTCACGTGTTTAATTCTCTATACCTGTCTTACTCTCACTCAAATGGTCCCCCATTGAGTTTAACAAGGTGTAACAGTGTTTTCTCCTAGGGAAGGAAAAGTTTTATAAACAGTTCAGTTCACTTGAAAATGTTTCATACCATTTAGTTTAGGTGTTTCAAGTTTTTCTGACAGATAGTTTCTTAACGAGTTTAAACGTTTGACTGTGTTTACAAGGGAAAGGAAATCTTCCGAAACTGTGTGAACTTTGAGTTTAGTCAACTTTGATGCCGGACTGTTGCAAGGAGTTGTGTGACATATTATCGCCCCATGATGGGCCATTCCACGACCAAATGACGCCGAACGTTTCAAACAGCATTTGGGTACCCCGGTTTGAGCAGTGATGAGTCATTTCTATTTCGAATAATATCAAATAGGCCTATATGCCAAATCTCAAATTAACTGCTGTTGGTTGTTGAGGCCTTATCTTTCAAACACGGGTACGCAAATTCATTTGAAACCACTTCAGCTCCAACTCTTTTGAATTTGGAAAAAGTTCCGTTTTGTTTTTAATTTCATTAAAGGGTTCAAATATATATATCACTTAGAGCTCTATATTTTTACGACAGTTATCTGGCACAGGCTAGCTCGCCCCAGTCACACCAGTGCTTTTCGCGATGTAAAGGTACATGTGGGCAGGGGAGCAGTCAAAGAGTTTCCGGTAGATCACGACTCTGTCGCAATCAAATCGAGATTCTCTGTCTGTTTTTAGGATCACATGCCGAGCTGTGAGTGATGTGTTTTTAACAATAGCCATAGAACAATATTCCGCAAGTTGTTGAGGCAGTCGGATACGTGTAGACGCCCATGACATTGTTGGAAATAGCTGACATAATCAACAGAAGTATTTCGCATTTTGTGTCCGCTGGTATCTATCTTAATTGTTGCCGTTCAGGGCCATTTTCATCATTCATGACTGCCAGGGCCGGCGGAAGCTGCAATGGACAAGCTGATGTAGGCAGGACACCTTCGGGACATTGACAGGGGCGTTGGAAGGAAATATTATTGGGGTATAGGGTGAAAGACATCATCGCGATTTCCGGGAAGTACATGAGAGCGGGTGGTTCAAACTTGGACCCAAATTCCGTAATATAATTGTTTTGGTTTGGTACGTCATTTGGACGTACCAAACCCCAAAAATTATATTACGGACTTTGGGTCGAATTTTGCACAAAAGAGAGGGGGGGGGGGGTCGCCCCTCTCGTTGGTGGATGTCTGAGGGCCCTCTCCCGAGAAAAATTTCATGAAATAGAAGCTGGTGGTGTTTCTGACCTTCTCAACATTGTTTTTCCGGAAATTTCAATAGTAATTTTAACCAAACATTTAATTTTAACCCCAACGTTTCCCAAATGATTAGCAAAATTGCCCCTAAAATTTCTTTTGGGAAATGTTGGGGCGCGGGATAAATACCCCCACCCCATCCCCCGATTTCTGCGCTACTGGATATTGATGGAGATGCCGAAGGCACACAAAGTATGCAACTTATGCAGTCATACCGAGTAACCAAAAACCTCTCGCCCCCGCTCACCCCCGTCAGAAAATGGCGGGGGAGGGGCGACCGCCCCTGATGGCCCCCGTGTTCTACCGACTTTGATGACTGCAACGCAGGTATGATATCAATTGAACTTGTCGTTTGACTATTTTAGAGACAGGGGATGCAGGTATAAAAAAGTTCCACAATGACCAATTTGTAATGTGGGAGTCCCTGGATCTCCCACATTACACACCGGCCATTGTTTTTCTTTTAACCTGCGGCAGTCAAACATGACCAACATCCCACGGGGTTATTGTGGTGGTTTTTCCCTTGGCATACGCTATGTGTCATTACACAAACGGTCCCGTCATTACACAAACGCGCCTGTCATTACACTAACATTTAATAATCTGTAGCAAACATTTATAATAATAGTGTTTCTAAAAAAATATATGTGTGCAACTGGTACTCCCCGTCAGGTGTTATTCATACAAAGAGGAACATATTTCACTGAACATTCCAGGTGACGTATCATGGGAAAGTATTTATGACCATAATAGCAAAAATCTCACCACATATGATCAAACATTCAAATTACCCCATTGCATTGGTTAGATGTCTTTGTTTTGCTTTCCCTGGTCTGTACCAATGCCCAAATCCATTAACCTGCACAGCCACGTTTGAATCCAATCTTTATTTAACTTTTGGGAGTGTCTGAATTTTTGGTAATGGCATGTTTGTGTAATGACAAAATTTGGATTACACAAACACACATTGACCTTGAGTATGACCTTGGCAGTGACCCAGAATTTTCCCCCAACTTCACTTTTTGAAAATTTACTACCGTGCCAATAAAATGCCAGTACTATACCTCCCAGTGGCGTCATTTGATTTTCAGAATTTTAGGTATGTGCATGTGCGCCTTTACCGTAGAATCACCCAGCCAGGATTCTGTAATGGGGGGGGGGGGTGTGGGGGGGGGGGGGGTGGGGGGGGGGGGGGAGGCAATCACGATATTTGGAAGGGTCGTTGTGGGGTCCCCCAGGCCTAACTAGGGCTAGACCTCCCCAGAAACAAATTATCGTAAACAATTCATTAGTTATTAATTCCAATCGGGGGGGGGTGGGGGGGGGGGGGGGGGGGCGGCAAACCCCACAACGACCTTCCAAATATCATGATTGCCCCTCCCCCCCCAAAAAAATAGCTCCCCCCCCCCCACATTGTAGAATCCCTGGCTACGCCCCCACTAGATAAAAAAAATCCACTCGAAATTTGAACTATGGAATTGTGCGCCGTATTCCCTCCCACGATTATGAGCCCTGCACAGGATATTTTTCTTCTTCAAATTCTGAATCTCTTGAGATCGATTCTGGTGCCTCCTGGGGAAACGTGGGGGGTTAAAACAGTTAATTATGGTTTGCATTTGGGGGCCCTCAGACACGGCCTCGGGCCCACCACTGGGAGGTCACACACAGGGATTGGTGGAGTGAGAACAAGGCGCTCCAGTCTTAATAGGTCTACGCCTGTGAGTATCATTGGGGTAGGACATACAGGAATCTAGAACAAGTATCCGCTGATGTGTGGTTGGTTTTAATATTGATTATCACCTCGGCATGTGTTTGGCGAAACGCTAACTGAAAATAAGTTATGAAGCCCCGTTTAAAAAAATAGCTTGAACACAACTTTTTGCGGTAAAAGGACGGTAAGTGTATAAAACTATGTTTTAAAGTGCTAAATGTACAGTTGAATGTGTGAAAAGTGCCAATTTAATGAAGCGAACGCAATAATAAATACATATAACGAAGATTAAGTATTGTTTGTTTTATTGTAGAATATTTTCAAATTATAAATTGTTTTTCTCCCCAAACCTTTCTGTTAAATCCCCTCGTAGTGAACAGAAACATCTAAATGTTACGCACACGAATTAGTTACACCTCCGTCGAGCAGGTATGATAATATTCACCCCGTCGTGTGCACCTCGGCGAATTCGTCGTTTTCCTTGCACAAAATGGCATGTCGATCAGTGTCGATGGCAAAATGATCTATTTTGTCTTGAAAATAACAGCTCTTTAAGCGTTTTTAAGTGTATGTCTGTGAGTGGGAATTTTTTTTGTCGTTGTGGGGGGGGGGGGGGGGGCGGGTGGGGGGTCGCCTACCATCACCCCATCATCCGTTCCCCTGAAGGCAGATCAGATGGCCAAGGCTCAGCGTCCACTCCACCTTATAGGCTCATGGGTAACTCCTATCTTTCAATAAGACAATAACACATACTGGTATAATTTTTCCTTTTTTATAACCGTTATGGATAATATGTGCTGGGGCTACTCCCGAACGACTGTTTGGGTTTCTTTTTCTTTTCTTTTTTCTAAGGACAACCATCAAAGTGCGGTTTCAGTATTACCATCCATATTAATATGCCCACGCTTCTAAGTAAACATACAGAGCAGAATATCGTAGTTATGCACAATTCCAAGTCACCCTTCCAGTTCGAGGTTATCGGGGGGAGGGGGGGGGGAGGGGGTGACCCCAGTACCTTACTGTCCGTGCGCACACTCAAACCAAGGAGATTATTGACCCTCGCTTCTGACCCTTGTGGATCCATAAGCAAGTAAATATATTCGGGTTGAAGGGGATTTCAATCCCACCAGTGCGCTTTCGGCGCCCTGAAACTTTTCATTTATTCATTCATTCGATAATTAATTCCAGTCTGTTGAAGCCCTGTTCATGCCCAAACCGAGAGCAAAGTATTGGTGCAATTGACTTAGAATCCTAGATTTCGACCGAAAAATAGTACAAACATTGCTAAATTAAATATGAGACTACGAAAGAAGGATAAAACGAAAGAAGGATAAATGAGTTGGGGACGTTTTGACCAACTCTTGGGGACGTTTTGACCAACTCTTGGGGACGTTTTGACCAACTCTTGGAGACGTTTTGACCAACTATTAGGGATGTTTTGACCAATTGTTGGGGACGTTTTGACCAACTCTTGGGGACGTTTTGACCAAAAAAATTAGGGGACGTTTTGGTTTGGGGATGTTTTCACCAACACCCGATGGCGAAATGATCTATTTTGTCTTGAAAGCAGTAAAACAATAAAACAAACAAGCTTCCTTCTATATATTTATTATTGCGTAAGCTTCCTTAAATAATCACTTTCCACACATTCAGAGGTACATTTAGTACTTTAAAACGTAGTTTTTATACACTTACCGTCCGTTTTACCGGATACCGTCCTTCTTACCGGCAAAAAGTATAACCGAAATTTCGACTTTTTATCTCGAAATTTCGACTTAAAATTTCGACTTTTTATCTCGAAATTTCGACTTAACATCTCGAAATTAATAAGTGATGTATAATTGCGGGATGGGGAAGACATCCAGGGGCGTGTCATGTGGAAGTCTTCGGTGGACCTCTGTGGTCTATAATGGCGCGATAGGGAAGATTTCCAAGGGCATCTTCAATGAACCTCAAGTATTGGATTTTATTGAAAAGTGAGTTAACGGTACTCTGAAGGGCCGGAGGTGGGGTGGGCAGCATTCCTGTCTTGTCGGTTAGGTGAGAATTTGTTAGAACTCAGAACCGGGTGTAACGGAATCTATCGCACACTGCTACTGAACAAAAGACCACGTGCATACCTAGCGAGGTGAAATCTCGAAATTTCGAGATAAAAAATCGAAATTTCGAGATAAAAAAGTCGAAATTTCGAGATTTTATGTCGAAATTTCGAGATAAAAAGTCGAAATTTCGAGATTTATGTCGAAATTTCGAGATAAAAACTCGAAATTTCGACTTTCTGCGTATGGAAATTACTTTTTATCGAATCCCTAATACGCTTTCGTAATGATCCGATACCGCCGCATCAACTGCATTGATAATATAATATATATTTTATTAAAACTGATGAAATCAGATAATACGTCGAGTGCCTGTGGCACATATGTGTGTTGAGTTATGGAAGTAGGCTTCGATTGTAATTGCCGACAGAGAACTAATTAACATGTCTTAATGTCACTTACCGAGATGCAGCCGCTGTAAATACTAATTACCAAGCTACCCACCAAATACCGAGGGGAAGATTTTTCAGCAAACGCTATTACTTTACTAGTCTTTAGCACCCATAATTCTCAAATATGGCGTTAAAACTATACACACACTGCTTAAATCTTTTTATATACTCATAATACACAACCCCGTATAATTTTGTAAGTTTCTAACCCCATTCCAACCAATATTTTTCTTCACCTCGGTATCCCTCAGTATTTAGTATGACCGTTCCCTTTTGTGGTCTGTCGGTGGCAGAGCGGTGTGCGTAGTTCAGTATGGTTTCGATAGGCGGTTGGTGCCGAAGGCAGCTCTCTCAGCGTGGGTTCGAACCCCGCCATGCCAATGTAAACAAAAAATTATATTACGGACTCTCAGGCCATGTTTGGACTACTTCCTGCCATGACATTGTGCTGTGGCAACGCCGCAACTGAGGAGCTATTCGGCACCTGACGGCGAATAACACGCGCCTATTGAAAGCTAATCTCTTGCGCTATTTGCCCCCAGGTGCCAAAAATAAGTTAGATTTTTCGGGATATTTTTGCAACTAGAAGAGCTATGGGGTTGATATTTGGCATGATAAAGGGAGATAACTCACTGTACCTACCGATGAGATATTAGTCAGATATTCGCGCAGGATTCAATTTTATAAGCAAAATATTTTTTTGGAACGCTATTTGCCTCCAAGTGCCAAAAATAAGTTCGATTTTTCGGGATATTTTTGCAACTAGAAGAGCTATAGGGTTGATATTTGGCAT
Source organism: Pictodentalium vernedei (assembly GCA_031216915.1). Classification (NCBI taxonomy): domain Eukaryota; kingdom Metazoa; phylum Mollusca; class Scaphopoda; order Dentaliida; family Dentaliidae; genus Pictodentalium; species Pictodentalium vernedei. Next base: position 187,448,302 of record CM062293.1, read on the forward strand.
GGTAAAGGGAGATAACTCACTGTACCTACCGATGAGATATTAGTCAGATATTCGCGCAGGATTCAATTTTATAAGCGAAATATTTTTTTGGAACACTATTTGCCTCCAAGTGCCAAAAATAAGTTCGATTTTTCGGGATATTTTTGCAACTAGAAGAGCTATGGGTTTGATATTTGGCATGGTAAAAGGAGATAACTCACTGTACCCAACGATGAGATATTAGTCAGATATTCGCGCAGGATTCAATTTTATAAGCGAAATATTTTTTTGGAACGCTATTTGCCTCCAGGTGCCAAAAATAAGTTCGATTTTTCGGGATATTTTTGCAACTAGAAGAGCTATGGGTTTGATATTTGGCATGGTAAAAGGAGATAACTCACTGTACCCAACGATGAGATATTAGTCAGATATTCGCGCAGGATTCAATTTTATAAGCGAAATATTTTTTTGGAACGCTATTTGCCAGCAGGTGCCAAAAATAAGTTAGAATTTTCGGGATATTTTTGCAACTAGAAGAGCTATGGGGTTGATATGTGGCATGGTAAAGGGAGATAACTCATTGTACCCACCGATGAAATAATAGTCCGAAATTTGCGCGGTATTCAATTTTATAAGCGAAATACTTTATTTCTCATGCCATTTGCCACCAGGTGCTAAAAATAAGTTGCATTTTGGGGAATATCTTCCCATCTAAAAGGGTTAAGCAGTTAAAATTTGGCATGATAATTGGCTCATATTTACTCGATCCACCACCTAAGTATTAGTCCAATTTTCATGCGGCATTCAATTTTATCACTTTTAAATTGCTCAGAGGTTTTCCGGTGTGGCATTGTTTTGTGTTTTATTGACCATAGAAAATACCACTGTATAATCATTGTAAATGAGATGTTTTCAATGGAAAAAAAAACTTCTAACAAAAATGTAATGTAAACCCTTAACGAAAAACAAAATAACCAAAATTAAAACAAACAAAACAATAACAACAACAAAACACAGCAGAGCAGCAAAAAAGGGATTATATTTTCTTTTATGCCATGACCCGTGAGCAAATTACAAGAAAATGCCTGGAAGACAAAAAATAACTATTAAATCTAATTCCCCACTGTCCGTGCACTCACCCAAACTAAGCCCACTTAGACACTTGTCGGCACGTTTGTTTATTCATCACTTCTCCACAGTACTTTTTATCACGACTGCACCCAAAAATCAGCAATAATTATTACGAAATTAATCGGAAAAATTGAATAATTATGCTCCGTTACATATTTGTTTTTGATCTTTAAAAGGCTCATTAAAATCCGGAAAAAAATGATGATCAGGTTTTCAACCCAAATGCCCATATCGCTGAGAGTCCGGGAAAAATAACTACCACAGAAAAATAAACAATATGTGCGCACGCAAATGGGCTTTCAAAAACTGCTGTAAACTTACACATTTTATATCTTAATTCTCTTTCTATGCAATAGTGTGATTGGTAAAATTATGATATTGAACAGCAGTGAGGGTGTTGAAGAACTACCGGCTATTACAACCAAACTTTCAAGGGAGGAATCCCTATCCAAGCAGGGGGTTGGGGTCGGAAAAAAATTCTAGGAACATTGGTGAATTTTTTAGTATTTGCGCAAAATGGCCACCCACCACCCCCCTAAAAAAATTCCGCCACGTTTTCAGACACCCACCCTGATTTCAGTATATATTTGAAATAATGCCATGTATTCACAGTTTATTAGCCACATTGGATAGTGCCAAATCAAAGTTAACTTATTTTTATTCTTTTTGTTGAATAATATTGTTAACTAAAAAGGGTGTATTCAGTGACAGTCCCCAGCATAGTTCGCCAGAATCACCCTGTTCTCTTTATGGGGAACTAATTCAGAACTATTTTCTCTATGAAACACATGGTCTAGACAGAATGCAAACGCCATTGCGTGAACGCAGTGATGCTAACCCACTGCGATGACACGCCCTTCTACAAAAATCCAAATCATTTAGTAACGTGTGATAGTGTTTATATACTTTTATCATATACTTTTTACCTGGTTTCATGATGCAAATTGGAATATGTATTTATTTATAGGTGTTAATTGGCATTTCAACAGCCAGAATCATATCGTGTCGATGACAAGTTGAGGGGTGGAGGAAGCCAGAGTACTCGAAGAGAATCACTGAGCATCGACTAGAAACTCCCAGCTCTCCAACTTCATAACTACCCCTCCACTGCATTTCGGAACAGTGTCGCACCATGGCACAGTAAGGGTCAATTTGGTTGCCATGAAGACATGTGCACCTTGAAGTGCAGTATGCCTCAGTACACAAAGTCACCAAGACCCCAAGTGGGCAAGCGGGATGAAGTGTCTTGCCCAAGCACATTACGCGACTGCTGCTGGTGGAATGGAAACTGAGGAGCCTCTCGTCCTGCAGCGTGAAACTCTACTAACTGAGCCACTGCGCTCCCATAAGCCTTGGATAGTGCTAAATCAAAATCAAGTTCAACTGAGTGAATCGGTTATTTTCAAAAGCTTTATTTCGTGATGACACCTTAAATAGTAGGCAAGGATCTCAATGTTCACCCTCTGGAGAGCTCATTCGGAGCTATCCTCCCAATGGAACATGTGGCCAGAGCAGAATGAGATCCCATAGGGTAAATTCAGAGATGCTAGCTCACTATGATCTGTCAGATTTCTTCAGAAACCCGGGGCCATATTCATGAAACCTACTTACGACACAAATCTGTCGTAGGAAGGTCTCCAGTATCAAGATGTGACTTAAGTGGTATTCACGAAACGATCTTAAATTTGGAAATGTCATAAATATTGCCCAAATCTTAATAGTTGATGACCATATTTCCCAACTTGTATGTGTCATAAGTATGTTTTGTGAATGCAGTTGGTGAATACAACCAGGAAGGTCTTAGGACCGTCTTGAAGTTAGGATTTGAGATAGTCGTAAACAATAATTTAGGATAGTTTTAATGAATATGGACCCTGAACCATATATTGAAGTTTGATAATGTTATATTATCACATACTTCGTTATTTTCAGCCCTGGTTATGTGATGCCAAATCAGAATTCAGTTATTTTTTACTTTACTTCAAATAAATTTAATGAATCACACATTTTCACTTTATTTGAAAAGTTAATGCAAGCTTTGACAAAATCAGTGGTTGCTATTTTCGGCTTCCTCTCACCTTGATTTTCAGATATATTTCCAAGCCAACCCCCTTTATATGTGCACTTGGAAAAATCTCTTTTTCGGGCTGACGGATCACCCACCATCCCCGCCTTTGTTCCTGATTTTTTTTTTCAACCCCCCCCCCCCCCCACCCCTCGATCCAAGCAAACATTTTAATTTAATAAAAAACGACCTCCTATATTTCCAGAAATACTCAATGGGTTTTAATAATTCGACAAGTTAATCGCAGTAACATTAACTGGGAAGAAATGATTACTACTATGTTAATAGAAACGTGTGTGTAAGACCGAGAGCGGTTTTACATGGAGTGTACACGTTATGAGCCCCATCTCTTCAGATTGCCCTCACAATTCCATCTACCACCCGACCCGAAGGAAACTGCCTCATGCTCTCATTTATAAATGAGCTCACTGGATACGAGAGTTCTCTCAACGTTTGTCCATTTTGCGGAATAGGTGCATTACAAAACCAAAGATTCTAGAAGACCATGGAGCCATTGAAAATTATCATATAGGAGCACATCACCATTGGAAAAAAATCAATTCAAAAATACGCGAACCGACAAGTTGCTTGACTCTTACCAGACAATTGTGAACTGTAACAGTCCCTGGTGCCCCGACTGCTCCTAGCTATAACCACAGGTACTCGGCGCAAGCTGGGAAATCGAAAGAAAAATGATATTTGATACCATTTTTGAATCGATGCTGACGTGCCCCTATAATGGTATATAAATATTAACAAGGTACACAACTAGCTTTTCGAAAACGATAGCACACGTCTTCGTTATACCCGCCTCAAATTTGATTCACATAACGTATTCAACAGTAGCCGGTATCAGCGGAAAGGGGAATGAATAAGCTTTACAGTGGTGTATTACACGACCGTTGGGTGTTCTTGGGTTGTTCATGATAACTGGGAGAAGTCGCAGAAAAGGCCGAAAAACATTTAGTCGGACAAGATAGTGCACAGTGGAATGTGGATTACGAGCGACAATTATCCGATTTATTACAAATAATTCGAGGTCCCATTGTCTATGAATGGCAGATTCAAATATTTGCCGTATACCTTTATCAAGTTTCAATCTTGGGTTGACATTTATTCATTTCTGGAGTTCACATTTAAAGAGCGTTGTAATCTAAAAAGAGCGTTGAGATACCATCGTTCGCGCAAAGACTCACACTTGTCCTAAATCTGCTTCAAGGCGATTATTTTCGCTCTCTGCTCTGCATTTTCATTGACAGTTTTAACCGTTTTCTCTTTTTTGGGGTTCTTATTCGTCCTCATGAGATTTTGTTTGCGATATTTGCTATTTGCTTTCCATGCGGCAGGTTTGATTGTTGAATCTTTGATGATGGGTTTATTTGAGGGTATAGTTTAGTGTTCACATGTACTTATTTTGTTAGCATTTGCTGTACCTCTCGTCTTCCTGCTTTTTACTTCTCTTTAACTATACCATATATCAAATATGTAAGTTTTTCACATCTGTGGCTCTTGTATGTACTCCATATATTCTAATGTTGGTCCAGTGTTGTGCTCACCCGAATTACCATTTTTGTTCCTCCATTTGACTGTGACAGTGTATCTGTCATTCGTGTGTTACCCATTGTCTATTGAGTTTTATCATCCAATTCTGTGATGCCATGAGTTCAGATAAAGATGAACGTGTTCCAAAGTGGTTCTTCAGGACCTTCGGTGTTGGTGAGGATGAAAATATTCCAGGTGATATTGGCACTGGACGTTCTGAATTGCAAGAGCAGTTGTCCAACGATAAAATGTTCAAACGTTTAGCAGATCTACAGGAAGTTATCTCAAAACTTCAGTCTGTCCATGAAGTTTTCTCTGTATCAAAGTCAACTAAGATGCTAATCGAACATCCTTGTGTTTATTCTTACATTGCATTCCAGTGCAAATTCGGAATACGAGTTCGAGCAATAAAAACTCATAGAAAAAAAACCCAGAAATACTTCGACGTTTTTGGCTGCAAATCGAAAGTGGTTATCAGCTACAACAAACGTGAGAAAGCTCTTTAAAGTCATATTCTCGGACTTCAGACATGGAAATGCAGCCGGAGACTCCCACACCACCCACCAAAACGTTCTGAAGAACATCCCAGAACTTCGCCGTCTCTCCGAAAATGAGAAAGGTTTTCTCAGGAAAACTAAAGGACTGGGTGTGAAGTCAAATAGATTGGCTCACTCCCTGAGACAGAAAGCCAAGGGAACTGGAAAAGACAAAGTAATTACAACTAAAGACGTCAAAAACTTCTTTCAAAAGATCGACAGAACAAGATTAATCAGTGAAATAGATAGGGTTATCGAAAGACTAGAGCCCGAACAACGAAATGGCGCCTTTGTCAAGTTCAAAGTCGATCGTTCTACTGCCGAACTCAAGCATATATATTTCCAATCAAGGACCATGAGGGAATCGATGGACATTTTCGGTGATGTACTATTCTTGGATGTTACTCACCGATTATCTAATTCAGTCTATGTTGCCTATGTTTGGGTAGTTTTGGACAATCATTTAGTGGGTAGAATGGTTGCATGGTAACTACTAGCTGACGAAGGAGAAACGAATGTGAGAGAAGCTATCCGTTCTTTCGGGCAAATAATGACATCTCCAAAACTGTCTCAATCATGATTGATAAGGATTTCAATATGATAAAAATGATTCGAGAAGAATTTGGAGCCGATGTAGCAATACTCCTTTGTAGAATTCACACATTGCGTAATGTTAAAGAATGGTGACAACATTGTCTTGGACGGCAGTTGAATTGAATGATTTGACACTGTCGGACCCCATAGACACTAAAGCAACCTCTGGTTCAAAACACCCGCAAAAGAAAGTAAACAAAACTGTCACAACGAAGCGCATAAAGAAGGAATTGTCAAATATGCTCTATGAATTGTTATTCACCAAAGACAGAGCAACAATATTGTAGAAGATGGCAGATTCCCTCTGAAATGGCGGGACGATTTTAAAGCGAAGTGGGGGGAATGTTCTGAGATGTGGGCAACGGCTTTCGGGGACGAAAACGTCACTCTCATGACAGACGATAACAATGGGGTTGAAACGTTCAACCAAAAAATCAAGCAGAACATAACATCGTTGTACACCAGCCTGGATAAAGTGATTGATGCCCTCTTGGCTGTAGATGAAATGAGGAAGCAGGATGCATGCAGACGTGATTTTGACGTCCACATGAAAAAACCGATTGAAGCTAGATCAGCTGACCGAACAACGAGTCGAATATATGATCAATGCACTCTACCCATAGTCGAAATTTTGAATAAAAGAATATATTGACAGCTCCAATCTCATCGTTGACCAACATGATGATCACTTTTCAGTGGGGGATTCCAATGGGGATGTTCTCTATATTTTCAACGGGAGATGAAATTGCCTTGTAAACATTTGATGGCAATAAACAAATCGCTGGAAGCATCGCCCTTGCACGATTTGGACATACCGAACCGCTTGCTGAGTTGCCCGGCTGTTCCTGATAGCGACAATGGAGAAACCCCAGGATGGAAACGTCGATTCTCATCACGATGACGGCAACATTATCAGGGTGACATCAGATGATAACCAAACTTTCACCCTAGAATCAGAGATCAGATCACCTTCAACGAGAGGTGGTCAGTCGTCTGAAGCCGAAGAATTTCCGGATGTGTCAATCCGCGAAAGCACGCGGAAAGAGGATGTTATTAGAAGTCCAAGCGATTCAGCAAAGAAAGATTGTAAAGCATCACCAGACAGAACGGTGAGCACACCTGTTGAATTTTCAGCATCGTGCGGCAAAAAAAAAAAGGAAAGGGAAGTTAACCACATCCGAAAGATATACAAAAGCAATGAATTTGTAAAAAGAGATATGTACCTTCCTTTCGACTTTGGGCCAAAATGAATACAAATATTCATAAGCTGGAAATATTCTATAGGTCGCACTTCATCGTCACTGGGAGATGAATCGCCTGAAAAGTCGGAGATTGTCATTGCCAAGAAACGTAAGGTAACTGGGAGACCAAAAGGCTTTCAAAATGATCAGAATCCAGACAAGCCTAAGGTGCCCAATTCAAAGAAGCAGAGGATGATAGAGGAAATTCGGAGTGGTTCAAGTTTATCTGAAGAAACTGTTGATATGGCGATGAGTTTGCTTAAGAAAAGATACCCAACAACTCCTGTGTTGCAAAAAGTGAAGAATGGCGACAACGTTGAATTTCAAAGGCACAACGGGAAATTTGTACAGCTTGTTAGTTTACCCAAAAATTTATACGCATGTCTTTATGGAAACGGTACGTTAGGAGTATATATTCGTTTCTCGGCTGCAGCAAGACCTGAACATTCTGCAATCTACAGAAAAAGTGGACAGTCAAATTTGGAGTCTAGCTATGAACTCATGCAAACTGGCATGCCAAAGTCGAGATCTAGAGTCCGAGTCACTTCTCGAAATTCATCACTTGGGTTTTGTAGATAAAGATAATTCAGCAGTTATAGCTCTTGCTGCAGCGACTGAATCATGTAGAGTGGGTGATCCAATCAAACGAACATTCAAACCAGAGGCTTGTCGTACTCATCTAGCTGACTGCATTGAGAAGGGTACAATCCCCTAGTTCCCCTCATCCAAAAAGATATCTTTTTTAAAACCTTTGATTCTCTCCCAATGCAGACTGCCAGATTATTCCCTTGACAACAAAGGCTTCAACAGTGGTAACATGAAGAAATGTCCTTATTGTAAGGAATGGTTCCACGAAACGTGTTTGGATGAAGAATAGTTAATATCTTCACCATTTGTTTGTAGTGTGTGTCAGTCCATCCACTCGAGTGCGAAAGGCAAGACTTGCTTAGAGGAGGCAATCGATGTATCTGATGAAATCATGGGAAAATTGGGAATCCTTCTGCCGGCACGAGGCAAGATACAGTTGTGACTTTAGACGATGTGCGGACTGTTACTGCAAGGTTTGATGCGTTCCTGGATAAGGAAACATATTAAATCAGGTGTGCGCCTACGTCTGTCGAGAACTGAACATGTTTCTCCGAGACATCTGTTGCCATTTGTGGAAGTTGACAGGATGGTTCACGCTAAGTATCCGGGTCACTTTGATGCTCTTTTGGTTGACATCTGTGCTAGTAGAGAGATAAAGTTTCCCGTCATTCTAGCTGTCAACAATACCCATCGGATGACCATCCTGCTGGATCATGTTTTGTGTATGAAGGCAACACGTGAGTCGCCATCGCAACCCAATTGGAATTGGATTGGGTACCTGTGAGAATGACGTACAACTTTCTCGTTATGAAGGATAGTCGAACAGCAATTGTACCAAAAACTACAGATTCTTTCCCTCCGGATTCAACGCTTTCTGATTTTGGTTTTCTAGTGAAAGAGAGTCTTCCCCGTGTTCCAGCCTGCAGCCGCCCAGGCAGTAACTTGGATGGAAACCCGGTTCAACTGAAAAATACGTGTGGGATAGACAATATGCTAGCAATATTAGTTTGTCACTATGACGAAATGGACAAACTTCTCGAAGACTTCGTTCACAACCCAATCCTCGAAGCAACTGAGGTATTATCGCTGACACTCTTGAAACAGACCCTGCAATTGATTTATGGTGGTCTTAGTTTTGAAGGAAAACTTCACTTCATCCTCAGAAAAAGACAATTGTGCACCCAGAACTCCTTTAACCTTTAGGGGTCAGAATTTGCACACTTTCTTACGTTTTTCTCATTCATGTATGAGACTGTGGAACAATACGTGTGCAGCAACGACAATTGTCAAGAAAAGACAAAGACTGGTGGTCGCTCTGTAACGTCTTTAAACACGAACACCGCACCTGAATCAGTTCGTTCAGAGAAAAGCATCGCTGATTGGATTGAGTGTCCACAGATATACCGTTGTTTAACTCCACGTTCAGAGCCAAAACAGGAACTGAGAGACCCGTCAATTTTCACTGTTAAATCTCCCTTGGAATACATATTATAGAACTTCCTACCAACGTTTGATTGTAAAAGTTTTATGAAAAGACCATGATGATTAATAGTGTCAAATGCTTTCCTAAGATCCACAAAGCAGCAGAAGAGTTTCTGACCTCTGCCTCTACTATATTTATCTATGAGACTTTTCAAAATAAACATAGGATCTGTTTTCTAAAGTTCTTTCTAAAACCAGCCTGACTATTTGATAAAATATTATTTTGTTCCAGATATGTTGTTAATCGCATGTTAAGTATTTTATTGAAAGATTTTCCCGCACAAGAGTTAATAGTAATTACCCTATAGTTATTTGGGTCTTTAGGGTTTTCCTGTTTAAATATTGGTACAATACAACCTTTTAACCATTCTGAAGAATATATGCCATTTAGATATACTAAATTGAAAAGTTTATTTAACAGATGGGTGATAAATGGAAGACTGGCTTTTATGATCTCGTTTGAAAGAAAATCCACGCCCACAGCTTTGTTCCCTTTAGGAGATGTAAAACTATCTTTAATTTCTTTATTTGAAATTCTAAAATCTAGTTCTGTGAAACTTTGATGTTTCTGATTGTCTTTTTCAAGATTTTCTAAAATTGCTCCTAACTGAGTATTACTTTCTGCGAATGTTGGATTGACTTTATTGAGATTTTCAAAGTGCGATGCCCAACATTCAATATCAATATTACTTTCTAACGTGGTATCTTGCCTGCTTTCTTCACTGTAAAGTAATTTAAGTAATTTCCAATATTCGTTTGGCTGCTTTCCCTTAAGTTGTTAAGTTTTGTACAAAAATCATTTTATAATTTTTCTTTTAGTTCGGAGGAGAGTCCTATACTGGCGATAAGCTTTGAAGTAACTGTCACGTTTCGCCCTATTGAATGGTGAATCTGACATTTCCCTTGCTTTATATTCTAGTGTTTTGCGCCTATCCCTCAATTCTCCATCAAACCATTTTTTATCCCGTTGGTACTTCTTTGGTTTAGTGTGTTTAAACCTCAGTGATATGCCAGTTACCTGACTAATATGGTCTGCAGAGAAGGAGGCATTTTGGAATTTATTTATTTCTTTAACTATTGCTGGGTTACTAAGTGCATGCTGAAATGCTAGTTTTAAAGTTTTAGTCCAGGTGAATTTTCCTGGAGCTGGAGTCTGATTAGGTTTGGAATGTTTTATCGCTTTGTTAATTTTGAATGAAGTGGATACAGTACATTTGAGACTGCAATGACAGTCAGATAAAGTTGGTATAAAAGGGGAAACCTGGAAGCTTAGAACTCGATCCAGCAGTTCAGGAGAGACAATCCTATAGTCAACCACCCTTACACCATTTGGCTTGTAACATGTGGGACTACCAAATGAGTCTCCTAAAACTCTGCCATTTAGAATGACTAACTCCTGTGACATACACACATCTGGCAACTGTTTTCCTTGTTCGTCAATAACTGAATATAGGCTGATTCTCTTATTCAAATGAGTTGGGATAAGTGACCCATCTATGATTTGGGCGGGTTGGTCATTAACAATAAAATCAAGTACTCCTCCTGGACGAAAATTAAAGTCCCCACAAACCATGATGCTGCCCTTTTTGGAAAATAGGTTTATAATGTCATTTTCTATACTATTTAGAACATCAAGATCATATCGGTTCTCATAATTTGAGTTGGAAGGTAAAATATATGCTAGGCAAATGTAGATGTCTTTTGATAAATTGAAGAACTGTTTGTCAAGCTTAAGCCACGGGTATTCCCTGCAGTTGGTATCAAGGATATGAACTCCTGGGGTTATGCTGGTGTTTATAAGAATACCAAGCCCTCCGCAATATCTGCCATTAGAGGAAATATTACGACATGCTTGATGATAATTGTAACCAGGTATACTGATGATTTCTTCAGGACCGACAGGTGTTTCTGTTAGTAATGCAATATTACATTCAGAAATTTGTTTAATGATATATGGGTCATTGTATTTTTTATACTTTCTGGAGGACAGTCCACCAACATTCTAGGATAAAATTTTCAGGTCTTGGGTAAACTTATTGAGAAAAAATATGCAACTTAGTACGGTGGAAGTGTGTGTGTGGACACTGCGTCATAATCAATACACAGCTGTTAAATGTAGACCTTTAATATCCGGGGGCATCTCCATTTTTAAAAAGAATAGTTAACATCGTAATCTTTGTTACCACATCTAATTTGAAAAGAATGCTGAAGGAGCAATTGTTTATCATGGCGATACACCTGCGCACACATCAGTAATTGCAAACAGATGAGCCAGTTATGGGAGTGCGGCCCTGGAGTGGAAAGGGTGTTTTATGTAAGCCTCACTCGGGACAATATTGAAAGATCCGATGGTTTGAGAACGATACAAGAGTCCCCAACCTGCCCGTCCAACCCCGTTGTTGAGGGGAAAGTTAATCACTTTTTGGGTGCACCTGGCTGAATTTGTTAAGTTTCGTCTGGAATCTGCCGAAATAAACAGTTATGTTTGTGTATTCTTAGAGGCCCGAACCCATGGATTAGTCAAAATTTTTCAGGCAGCCTTAAGTCCCAAGTAGCATTGTGAAAGCGCAATTTTCGGTCAGTTTTAAAATTGTTTTCGAGCATTACAAAAAGGGCGAATCTTCCCCGAAATTGAAAAAAATGAAAACTGCCAACAAAGTTTGATTGTCAGAATGCATGCAACTTGAGACTTTTCGCTGCACCTAAAACGTGATAAATATAGTGTTGGGGGCTCTAGTATTGACCTTAAACCCTCGAAGTATTCAATATTGTCCCGAGAGTGAGGTCCTCAGGAAACCCCTTTTCCAAACGAAATCCGTCAACAATATTCAGCCAAGTGTACCAAAGAAGTGACGAACATTTCTTCAACTACAGGGTAGGTCAATTGTATACAGATGGGTTCCTCCATTGGGATACACTGCTTCTGCTGGGTAGGTTTGTGATTTCGGAAGCCTAGTGGGCCGCGGGGGATGCGCGGAGTACTAAGAGGAACATGCTGATGGTTCATGTACATTGAACCATTGCTAACCCTGCTTGTACCTTGTATTCTTCTTTCTCAGTATTCAGGCCATTTTATTTGTTAGAAAGGTCGGAATAATTATTGGCCCGTCGTTGGCCAGACATGATATCATCGCTAAAAAACAACCTAAATGATGCATTCATTTGATAACTGGTTCCGAACAAACGATGGTGCTTTTCATCTCAACGTAATCCCTGCCGCACTGTAGATCTCTGGATTTGGGATCATCTGAAAATTATCTTTCATTCTCAAAACATATCAATGGTCTCCAAAACACCTTCTGCCATTCGGTGTGGTAGAATCGCGTGCGTGGACAACGCACAAGCGTGAAATGTTGACCTCTAACAACCGGAGACATTTTTGAAAAAAATGGTTGAAATCGTAATATCAATTACCACATCTAAGTTAAAAAAAGTGCTGAAAAACCAATTGTTTATAATGGCGATATACCTGTGTATTTGAACAATTGTTTCCAGTTGAGCCAGTCAAAAGCATGCGGGCCTGCAGTGGCTGGGTATTAGGAGCTAGACAGAACGCCGAGGTTAAGAGCGTTGATGCTCACCAACCCACTAATTACAAGCTGGGTGCTCTTAGTTCAAAGTTGTGCTTGTTTCTCAAATAAAACACTATCAAAGAACCTTTGAAACTATCTTTATTAAAATCTTCCAAACCTTTAATCAAGATTGATCAAATAAATCAGTTCGTAACCTGTCAGCGTAATTGTTTCTGACGCGTTCCATTCACTACATACTTGGATTCCGAAGATGATTTTACATACGACCACGGAGGTTCAATAAGCCTTTTTTCGAAACTACCATCTTTTCATTTGATCTATGCAAGGTCACAGGTTGCGGGGTGTAAACAAAGCGATTTCCATGCTCGTCGCGTTAAGTTCTGTATCATTCGAGACAACTAGATTTTGTGAAATATCAGTTTATATTCATAGAACCTTTGTCATTATTCGCATTAACTGCAGCGCCAAGCCTATGCGACTTTAAACGATGAGATACCGCAGGTTTAAAAACTTTTTACGGAGGCGAGGACTTGTTTTGAATAGCAACAAGGGAACAATCGTTGCGTGTAGTTTCTCGGCTTGGTGGATCCCCGGAAGTTGCCGAAACAGTGCCGACGGCCACAGAGCCAGGGCACGGCGTGCTTTCAAACACTATTTAAGTCGATAGGAACTCAATTCGAAGTAATGAAAGTTCTCACACAATATTGCCACTGTCCTAACCAAATGGTAGCTTTGGCTAAATATTTTTTTCAATTTGCACCAATGAAAGTAATGGGATCCGAAGCATTTCACCTGCTCTTTTCTCTCATCGCTAACAACGTGTTTTCTTGAAATGTGTACACCTCGCGACCTGTGACCTTGCATAGATTAAAAGCCAAAATGGCAGTTTCGAAAAAGGCTTATTCTCGCCGCACCTTCTTTCTATTGAAACTCCTACAACTTTTTCTTAAGTCTGTTTTGTGGCATTTTTTTATATATTGGTTTTAATATGTAAGAGGAATATTGTATAGTATCGTTTGGTTGGTTTTGTGTTTCAGTTACCTTCATTTGATTTTATTTGTTTTCATTTGGTTTCATTTGGGTAAAACGACGTGATACTCGATACAATAAATACATCAAGTCAACGCCTGTACCCCTGCAATGAGACTTGACCTGAGGTGTTAGGTAAAATTTTCGATCATTAATACTACAAACTGTTTTCATCGGAATAAAAAAAGAACTGCGAGGTCTGGGGTTAAAAAGGACTATGAAATATTTGGGGAATGGTCGATTTCCACCACGGTCAATTTGCACCATGCTACGGTCAATTTGCACCACCGTGTCGGTCGAATTACACCATCGAAAAAGTCGATTTAATAATAACACTTTGGCCAGCCGCCGATTTGTCGCGGTTCTTGGACGAGAAGGCCATGGTTACCCCTGTACTCCCAACTGTCTCCCTATTCCCACGCTTCTCCTCTCCTCCCAACACTCGGAAACGAACTGCTTGATGACATCCCTTGCCCCATTCTTCCCAATCTCTTCGATTAGCATATTAACCCTCTCCTTTGAGTCTCCCCCTAACCACATGTCCTTCATTCTCCCATCCCACTTCCCCATTATACTCCCAGTGAATCTCATTCTTTTAGATTGATACTTTGGGCATACTAGAAGAAAGTGTTCCAGGGTCTCCACCATGCCCAAGTTACATAATCTGGCACTCCCTTTCACCGTCTTTCCCAATTTTCCCCCTCAGCTCCAGGGATCGCGACCTCAGCTTGAACAACAGTGACCCCCCAAAGGTGCCATCAAGGTACTCTTCAAAACCTGGCTTCTCTTTATCACGCAGGCCACCCAAAGACCTCTTTGATTTGACTCCCTCTCGCCAATTACGGTTACAATCCGCCATGACCCTTTCTCTGACGATTTTTTTACCCTGGTTTGCCCCAACGTCTAGGTCCGAGATCTCCAATGAGTTGTTCTCTACTAGCTCCCTCACTTGTACCATCCACCCCGTTTTGATATTTGAGTTGAAAATTCTCAGGAACATTACTTTACATCATCGGCTGTCGGGGAGATTTACCAAATAATTAAGATAACCGAGTTTCAACAGGTCTATCCTGTCCTTGATCCTCATCCACCCAAGCTCACCCCTGATTGCTTCTAGCGCTGCGGCATTACTCGACCCCGTTATCCATCGGCCTGCATCGTTCTGCAGGATTTCCAAGCTCTTTACGGCCGTCTGGTTTAGGGGTACCACTTCCGTACCGTATGTTATACTTGGAAGCCCCACCATTTCCCAAATGGTTTTCCCCACGAAAACCTTATTGAAACTGTTTCTCCCTATAAGTTTCATTTGGTTAAGGATTCGCTTCCCCTTCAGAATCAATTTATTTGTGTGGTTTCGGTAGATGCCTCTTCCTGTAATGTTTATATTTACCCCCAAATACTCGTAATCACCTGTCTCTCCTACACTGAGAAGTTTGCTGCTCCCTTCCGGAATGCAGAACTCACCCACTCTCCACCTTCGAGTGGGGTCCACTTTGCGGCCCACAGGTATAACTTTGCTCTTACTTTCATTAAGTTCGAGTCTCCATTTGCTCCCATATTTCCCAACAATTCCCAGCATTTTCGTTAGCCCCTCTTCGCTTTCTGACACTAGAACCATATCGTCTGCAAAAAATAGCCCTGGGATCTTCAAGTCCCCAACTGCTACCCCATTCTCGCTACGCAGGAGTTCATCTCCTAAACCTTTGATGTACAATGCAAACAGGATTGGCGAAAGGATACACCCCTGTTCTAGGCCTATCTCCATAGGCACACGTTTTGTTGTAATGTTTCCTAGGCTAAGTTCACTCTGTACATCCTTATATAATGCTTTCATAATTCCAACAAACTCACCTCCTAAGCCCATGGCCTCCAGCTTGCGCCACATACCTTCCCTCCATACTCTATCGTATGCCTTTTTGATATCCAAAAAGGAATTAAACATCTTTTTCTTTTTTGCTTTCGCGGATTCTATCATTTGGGATAGTGTGAAAAGATGGTCAGTAACTCTCCTTCCCTTCCTGAAGCCATTCTGGATTTCTCCCCAAAAACCCTTCTCTTCAATCACCTCCTCTAGTCTCCCATACAGGACTTTACAGAAAACCTTTCCAATGTTGCTACTGACAGAGATCCCTCGATAGTTATCCAAAACGTGTTTTTCCCCTTTTTTGTGAATAAATGTCACTTTGCTTTCTCTCCACTCCTTTGGGACCTCTTGATTTTCTATGGCTAGATTGAATAGGGCAGTTAGGCTTTCCAGGAGTTCCTCTCCCCCTTTTTGATAAACTCGTTAGGAATTTCATCCACTCCTCCCGCTTTTCCATCCCTTAATTTTGATATCACCTTTCGCACCTCCTCCGTTTTAATTTCGCTGCACACGAACTTCGATAGGTTTTCCTCGACTTGATTCTGACACTCTGGTGGGCTCCCCATGCCCCATCGCTTATCGTTTACCTTTTCCCAGTGCTTGACTAGTTCTGATGCGACTTGATTTTGCTCGTCTGTAACTCTGCCATCTACTTTAATACTCTGTGGATTGCTTCCTTGGTTACGTTTATTCACCCATTTCCAAAATACGTTCGAACTCGACCCCCCCCCCCCCCCCCTCCTGTCGTTCTTATCGTCCTAATAAGACTGCTATTTCGTACTCTCCGATTATCGTCTTTAATCTTTTTACTTTATTTCGTGCTTGGTGGTATTCTTCCTTAGCAACTGTGGCCTCATTGCTTTCCGCCCCCTTGAGTTTTCTACTTCTGTATGCTGCACATTTGGCTTTTCTTCCCTTTATGGCCCTTTTCAGTTCTTCATTCACTCTGTACCCAAGTTCCCGTGTTGGCACCCTGACCTTTCCTACACTTTCCTTTCCTGCCTCCACCAGGCTCGCAACTATGACGTCGGCCATCTTCTGGACACTGCCCCTCTTGGGTACGGTTGCAAGCTTTGGTTTCAGTTTTTCATTGAACTTCGCCCAGTCAGCATCTTTTTGAGTTCCCAAATCTCCTTAGAGCTTCCTTTGCTTTTTACTAGAGTTTTGGCCCTGATCGTCACTGTAATCAAGTTTAGATCACTATCCACCTCCATTTTACCCTCATCATCCACTTCTACCCCTATCACCTCCCTTCATAAGTTAATACCTGTGAGGATGTAGTCAATTATTGATTTTCTGTCGTTCCTCTCCCAGGTCCATTTCCCCTTACACCTCGCGTCCCTGTTCAGAATCTTCAGACCGAGCTCGTTTGTGAAGTTCAACAGCTTCCTTCCATTCCTGTTGACTTTATTGTCCCCACCCTCTATGCCTTCTTCATCATTACCTATGTGGCCATTAAAGTCACCCATCAGAATTATACCGAGCCCTTTGTTTTGTAGTTCGGTGATATTGGACCTTAGTGTTGAGTATATCGAATCATTCCATTCAGGTTTGCTTCCCTCCACCGCACAATACACAACCCCAAGGGCAATACTTTTGTTTTTCAGACTGATCCTTACCCATCCAATTTCTTTCGATACCTCAGCCGGGGTGCTGATGTTTTCCAGGTCTGTGATCAGCGACGGTTTTAAATCCTCTTTAATGTACATGCCTACCCCTCCCCCTTTTTTCTGGCCTTCCGTTCGCCCTACACCTATCCATACGTACCCCCCTACTTGGTCTACCCGTTCCTCGTGTCTTACCCACGTTTCGCTTAAGCCCATGACGTCAAACTCCTCTGCCTCAATCAATGTAGCAATTTCACTTATTTTCCGGTGCAGACCCTGGATGTTGCTTAACCCACTTTCAGGGTATCAAGGTTCATTGGCTTCCGCCTACTGGTCCCATTATTATCTAGTCCCTGTATGTTTGTATATCCTACTTTGTGTACCTGTGCTTTCCTTGGGAAGCTATTCCTATTGATTTGGATTTTTGGTCCCTTTTCCTTATCCCCCTTGTCCCATGTTTTACACCTATGGTTCGTGACACATTTCCTGTGATTATTCCCCCTTCACTGATCTCCCCTCCCCTCCTTATACCAAAAAAGGCTCCACCACCTGCAACATATTTCTTCCTAAAACCTCTGTACCCCTTGGGCTAAGATGGAGACCATCCCTTCCATATAGGTCATTTCTGCCCCAAAACGATCCCCAATTGTCTACAAAGGGTATCCCAAGTTCCTTACAATACTCCCCCAATTCCTCGTTGGTCCCAATGATCCGCGAATTACGCTCGCCCCACCACCTAATACTGAGAGAAGCCCCGAAACCACTACCTGTGCATTCTTGGCATTCAGTTGAGTTATTAAGTCCTTGTAAGTCTCAATAAGCTGAACTGATTTTCTCTTCCTGATTTTGTTGGTCCCCACGTGTACAACAACCACTGGGTCTGGGCCTGACCCCTTTACTAATCCACCCACTCTGTCCCTTAGGTCCTCCACCCTAGCTCCCGGAAAGCACAAATTGGTCCTGTTGACACACCACCCTATCTAACCCCCGCGCTATACTACTCCCTGCAACCACCAACTGCCTCTTCCTGTCCTTTCCTGTCCTCTTTCATGTCCTACTACCCCTGTTACCACCTATGTTCCCACTGGACCGGCTCGCAATCTTGCACTCCGCCACACTAACCTCCATGCCTACCCCCACCTCCACCTCTTCAGACCCAACCTGCTCCTCAGAATTCTCGAAATTACCTAACACACTGAATCTATTTTGGACACTGCACTCCACCTTCTGCCCACTCCCACTACAAGCCACCTTGTCCTCGTTTACCACCTTCCCAACCTTCCCTCTGACTCCTGCCCTGACAGACTCCACATGGTCATCGCTATAGTTTGGTATGTGCAAACTGCCAGGAAATCCTCCGCCTACTTGAGACAATTGTTAAGTTTGAGGGGGAGATTGCTGAGCTGAAGGGAAAACTTGGTAGGGCGGGGCTGTCTGGAGTTACGCCTGTGAAAGTAGCTTTCCGAGAAGGATGGAAGGTTGTCGGTGGTTCCAAGAGGAAACATGGGGGTAGAACCTTTGATGTGAATGAGGTAGGTGATGAGGTGGGGCTGCTAGAAAAGTACGTAGGACAGATGAGGGGGGCCCAGGCCGGAGCAATGCTGTAAAGCGTTTGGCGTGGACTATCAAAAGTGGTAGGAAAGGGGGGGCCAGAGAAGCAGGTAGATAGGGGTGTAAAGTCCAAAGGCAGTGGGGAGTGCAGCACCAGAAACAGATTTGATGTGCTCGATTCGGAAGAGACAGAGGGGGAGATGGAGGTAGTTGCAACAGATAGTAGCTTGGGGTCTAGGCCAGGAAAAAGGAGGAGGGATACGGGAGAAGACCAGGGGAGTAGTCCAGGTAGTTCAGGGCCTGGAAAGAGACGGAGGGACAAGGATAGGAGTAATCCCAGGTCAAAGATACCGATACCGATATTGATCCCGAGTGGGGCTGTTGGAGAGGAAGAGGACGCTGTAAACAATAGGAGACTAGAGGAGATAAATAGGGCGAGGGCCAAAAGTAAGTTGGTGGTTGCGGGAAGTAGCATAGTTCGGGGGATCGACAAGGTTGTCTGTGGTCCGGACAGTAAAAATAGAACAGTTCTGTGCTTTCCGGGGGCTAAAGTGGAGGACCTGAGGAATAGAGTGGACGGTATTGTAGCTGGGTCGGGGCCTGATCCGGTAGTGGTATTACATGTGGGGTCCAATAACATCAGGGAGAGGAAATCAGTTCGTTTGGTGGACACATACAAGGACCTAATTAGTAAGCTACTTAGCAGGAATGCTCGGACCATCGTTTCAGGGGTGCTCCCCGTTATGGGTGGTGGGAATGAGAGGAACTCGCGGATTATGGCACTAAACGAGGAGCTGGAAGAGCACTGCAAAGACTTGGGAATACATTTCATTGACCACTGGGATTCATTCTGGGGACAAGGAGAGTTGTATGGGCGAGACGGATTGCATTTAAGTAGGATGGGTACAGACCTGTTGGGCCAAAAAATTTTACAGGTGACTGGGCCTTTTTTGGAGAAAAGGGGGGTAGGGGACCACAGCCGATAACCCAGAGGGGCACAAATGCTGGGAACATAGGAAGAACAACAAACATGCACAACACAGGGACATACCAGGGGTATAATAATGTGCCAGTGAGAACAAAAAAACAAAGATTCATTAAGTTTGGGTACTGCAACATCCAGGGTCTGCACAAGAAAGTAAGCGAAATATCAACAATGATGGACGAAGGAGACTTCGATATAATGGGTCTAAGTGAGACGTGGATACGACGGGATGAGCGGGTTGATCAGATGAAGGGTTGCGTGTGGATAGGAGCTGGGCGAACTGAGGGTCAGAAACGGGGTGGGGGTGTTGGCATCTACGCTAAAGAGGAATTACAGCCCTCATTGATTACAGATCTCACAGAAGCAAGGACTCAGATTCCAGTATCCAACGAAATAGTATGGGCAAAAATCAAGTTAGGAAGCAGGAGTGTTGCCGTTGGTGTTGTATACTTAGCAGTGGAGGGAAGTAAGCCTGAGTGGAATGATTCAATATATACAACTCTTAGATCGAATATCACAGAGCTTGGAAGCAGAGGGTTCAGTATTGTCCTAATGGGGGACTTCAATGGGCACATCGGGGATAAGGAGGAGGGCATACAGGGAGGTGATAGGAAAATTAACACGAATGGGAGGAAGATGTTGGACCTATCAAAAGAGCTTGGTTTAAAGATCCTGAACAGGGATGCGAAATGTAAGGGTAAATGGACCTGGGAGAGGAACGATAAGAAAACAATAATTGATTATATACTCACTGACATTAGCGTATGGAGGGAGGTTATAGATGTAGAAATAGATGACGAGGGAAAAAATGACTTGGGTAGTGATCACAACCTGATAACAGTTAAGATTATGGGCAAAAAGACGAATAGAGACAGAAATACCTTCAAGGAAGTTTGGGGACTAAAACAAGGAACCGACTGGAAGCAGTTTCGGGAAAAACTAAAACCAAATCTTGAATGTATACCTAGGGATGCAAATGTCCAGAGTATTTCAGATGGCATAGTAAATAGCCTAACAGAGGCAGGGAGGGATTGTATAGGAAGGGTGAGGGTCCCAACGAGAGAACTTGGATACAGGGTTAACGAGGGACTGAAAAAGGCTATAAAAGAAAGGAAGGTAAAATGCGCTGCTTACAGAAGAAGTAGGAAGCTTAAAGGGGTGGATAACAATGACACGAGACTAATGAAAGGAGAATATGAACTGGCACGGAGAAAGGTGAATGAGATAAAGAATAATAATAGGAAGGAGCACAATTGCAGTCTTGCCAGAACAATAAAGAAAACGGGGGGTTCGAGCTCAAACGTATTTTGGAACTGGATAAATAAACGGGGGAAAAGTAGTGTGCAGAGTATCAAAGTGGATGGGGAAAGTTCAGAAGATAAAGGCCGTATCGCTTCAGAGTTAGTCAAGCACTGGGAAAAGATAAACGATAGGCGATGGGGCAGTGGGTCCCCACCAAAAAGAAATACACTGGTGGAGGAGAACCTATCCAATCGTGTATGTAGCGAAATAACGGCAGAAGAAGTGCGGAACGTGGTCTCGAAATTAAAAAATGGTAAAGCGGGAGGGACTGATGAAATTCCGAACGAATTCCTCAAAAATGGAGGGGAGGCACTTATTGAAGTCCTGACAAACCTTTTCAACCTGGCTCTGCGAAAGCAAGAGGTCCCCAGAGAGTGGAGGGAAAGTAAGGTGTCGTTCATACACAAAAAGGGGGATAAGGAAGTTCTAGATAACTATAGGGGGATATCAGTTAGTAGTAACATCGGAAAAGTATTCTGTAAGGTCATATACGGTAGACTAGAGGAAGTTATTGAAGAGAAAGGTTTTTTAGGAGAAATTCAAAATGGTTTCAGGAAAGGACGAAGAGTCACTGATCACCTATTTACACTCACCCAACTGATAGAATCAACAAAGGCTGAAAAGAAAAAGGTGTTTCTGGCATTTCTAGATGTGAAAAAAGCGTACGACCGAGTGTGGAGGGAAGGAATGTGGCGAAAGCTCGGACTGGGGGGTGACTTTGTGGGAATCATGAAAGCACTGTATACAGATGTGCAAAGCCAACTCAGTCTAGGGAGTATCACTACAAAACGAGTCCCTATGGATATAGGCCTCAAGCAGGGGTGTATCTTTTCACCGATTTTGTTTGCATTGTATGTTAAAGATTTAGGGGACGAACTAATTCAGAGTGCGGAGGGGGTAATTGTTGGAGACATAAAGATACCAGGCTTATTCTTTGCGGACGACATGGTGTTAATGTCTAGAACTGAACAGGGGCTAGAGAAACTGCTGGAAAATGTTGGTAGATATGGGAACACTTGGCGGCTCGAACTAAATGAAAATAAAAGCAAGGTAATACCCGTTGGACGCAAGGTAGATATGACGAAGAGATGGAGAGTGGGGGAGTTCTCAATCCCCGAAGGGGAAAGCAAGCAAATCACTGTAGGAGAAACGGGAGAGTATGAGTATCTAGGGGTAAGCATAAATATAACGGGAAGAGGGGTGTACAGAAATTACTCAGCCAAACTGATTCTGAAGGGGAAAAGAATTCTGAACCAACTAAAACTTTTAGGGAAAAATAGTTTCAATAAGGTCTTTGTGGGGAAAACACTGCGGGAGAGGGTGGGTTTACCAAGTATAACGTATGGCACGGACGTGATTCCATTAAACCAAACCGTTATTAAGAAGTTGGAAAGTACTCAGAATGATGCCGGCAGATGGATAACAGGGTCGAGTAATGCTGCAGCTTTGGAAGCAGTAAGGGGGGAGCTTGGGTGGATGAAAATCAAGGACAGGGTAGATTTGGGAAAACTGTGTTACTTTAACTACTTGAGAAACTGCCTGACAACCGGTGGTGCAAATTGATGCTCGATACCATTTGGAATTCTAATATAGAAACGGGGTGGTCAAAACATGTGAGGGAACTAATGGACAATTACTCTATAGAGGTCACAAACATAGAAGTAGGAATGAAAGAAGGCAAAAGGTTTGTCAAAGAGAGAGTCATGGAAGACTGCAATCGAAACTGGCGAGCAGGGGTTAGCGTGAAAAGATCACTGCAGGGGTTACAATATAAAAAAAAGCCAGCTTTTGAGAAGTACCTAGATGGCACCTTTGGAGGGTCACTGCTGTTCAAACTGAGATCAAGATCACTGGAGCTTCGGGGAAAAATTGGGGGAGATGGGGAAAAGGGATGCCAAATGTGCCACTCTGGAGTAGTGGAGACCCTGGAACATTTTCTCTTGGAATGCCCACAGTATATACCTCATAGAATAAAATCTACTGGAAGAATAATGCAGAAGTGGGGTGAAGAAACAAAGGATAGATGGCTGAAGGGGGACACGAGGGAGAGGGTAGGAATGCTTATTGAAGAAATTGAAAAAGAGGAAGTGAGGGACACTATTAAGCAGTTTATATCTGAATGCTGGGAGGAGAGGAGGGGAAGAGGGGGTGGGGTGCAGGGGGAATGATGGCCTTCTCTTATGAGGACCGCGACAAATCAGCGGCTGGCCAAAGAGTTATTATTATTATTATCTCCCTCACTATCCGATTCTAAAAGAATACGACTTTTCGCCCCCGACTCACACTACAAGCCTGGGAATTTGACCCTCTAGCCCCTACTTCTCCCCTACCCACAACCCGACGCACCTTCCTATTCCCAAAAGACCCACTATCCACGTCAAAAGTCCGCTTCCTACTACCCACCACCTTCCATCCCCCATCGAATGCCACCCTAACTGGGGTAACACCAGACTTTCCTGCTCTCCCCATTTTCCCCCTCACCACCTGCACCTCTTCCTCCAACTTTACCTATGCCTCTAGCAGCTGCATTAGCTCTACGCAGATGGCACACATCCCCAACTCCCCCAGCTCACGCCCATCCACATACACCATATTACAATGCCTACACCCATCCGACCGCTGGCCATCCGTTGGTAACTCACTGCCACCCCCTGTGCTGGCCTCAACCACTCCCCCACCTGTACACCTATACTAACACCTATACTAACCGTCTCTGCCCTGCAGGTCTGAACCTCTCGCGTCACGAAACACTTACCATCCATAGCCAAAATTAGAATGAGAAGCTTGAATTTTGAAAACCGGTCGAAATCGTAAACAAAACAAAAAAACAAAACACCGAAAATGACCCGCGCGAAGATAGGGAACACGCCACTGATATCCGATAAAGAAACTAAACAAAACACTAATATAACTATCTTTTATTAAAAATCACGTCTATACAGTACTAAAACAATGTATATATATATTTACAGAACACCTGGAAGAAAAATATTGATACTTGAGCTAACTTTTGACAACTGAATCGAAAATACTCCCTGTTGGTTTGGATATGGACACAAATGATTTGCACCATCGAAAAAGTCGATCTCTACCATGGGCTGTCGATTTGCACCACTCAGAAATGGACAGTAGTGACACATTGGGTGATTTATTTAATAAGAAGAATTTTCAAGCAAATGTATTTTATTAAAGCACACTAAAGAAAATAATATAGATAAACATAATAACAAACATCAACGAATAGCACATAAAAAACACAAGATTCCTGTCTTAGAAACATTTTCGATCAATAATGCAAATGCCGACATTGTGCAATAGCACAAACATAGAATAATAGCACAAAATAATCTCAAAGTTAAACGTTGCATACACATGTAATTATCCCTTCTCTCCATCAGTAATTGCCGCGATTTAAATTTCTTACTTCATCCCTAGGAAATTATTATTAGTATGTTCGCCGCAAGTATTGGATTTAAGAATAGAGAGAGAATGAAACTAAAATGCTATTCGAAAACTTAACTCATTGCGAAATTTACATAAACTAGATAATTTCTCCTATATTGTTGACAGCATTGAAAATTATTATTACTACCTTCCTTAACTGAAGCTAGATGATTTGTTCCACTTTCTCTCTATCATTAATAACAACACTTGCCGTAATTTCAGAGAAAAGGCCGCAAGTATTGGCGTTAAGAATAGAGAGAGAGAATGAAGAAAAAATGGTATTGGAAAACTACTTCTTTATTACAGCGTGAGCATGGATTCTCTGTCAGATTGTCCATTTTCAACTGATGAAGTGATGAATGAATGAATGAATGAAAGGTTTTAGCGCGCCGAAAGCGCGCAGGGACGATGTGGGATTTACAAATCCCTTGCAACCCGGTTAACCTTATTTTATTTCACCTGGATCACACAGGCCTAGCTTTCCTATTACCCAAAATGGAGTATGAGGGGGTCATGTACGCGGTTAGAATACCCGGCAGTTTACGTTGGAGTGTTAGATGGTCAATACTCAATCCCTCAACGCCTTTAAAACTATTAGAGAGCGAGCTCTATTCGGTTCCAGTTCGGCGATGGTAGAGGCTTGAGTCCCACCATGGTGGCGAGCCAGAATGTAATGTTGTGCGATGGCAAGTTTAAGGGAAGAAGAGAAAAGAAAACCAAACAGCAACGCCGGTTTGGTAGCGGCCCCGGTATATGACCATAGCGGTTACAAAAAAGAAGTGGAGAAAGCTCCAACAGTTTAGTTTTGAAAAACCGGGAGTCATCCATCAAGCCTTCTGGGAGATAGGATGCCGTATGTGATTTTGAGGTATCTGGTTATCCTTCGGGAATTCCAAATGACCTCCTCCACCCCCCCCCCCCCAAAAAAAAAAACTCTCACTGACACACACCCTCAAGCCATTAAAAGGCCTGTTAAATCTTTACTCAAATGTTTATTTATATCAAATGTACACTCGTCCCCAGCCAGACAAGCTTGTTTCAATCCTTGCCTAGCGTTTGGTGGTTTCTTGTATATGTTGCAGAAAGGTAGGTTGCACCAATTCCTCCTACGCTTTGTCTACCATTTCCGTGCGTCTTCTTGATAAGAGTGTTGCAAGAAAATTTGAGAATGTTCAGTTAGAAAAGTTATAGGTAGAGAGAAAGATAGGTATCCGCTATTGTATATTGTGCCTGCTGTGTGATTGCTGCTATGGATGGGGTAAGGGGTGTGTTTCTTCGGAGCCCACTCCCCACACGCAGAGTTGCGAGGCAATCCTCACAGACTCAATCCTAAAGATCTCAATGAGTAGCGAGGCAATCCTCACTGACTCCACGCAGTTTAATTCTATTGAGTAATTTTAATTTACTGTGGATTATTTTGTTTTTCTGTTTAGGGTTCGGTGTTCGTTCAGCTTCACCATTGATTCACTATCCTGGAGTATGTGGAGGGTTTTGTTATATAGATCTTATTAAACGCGTTTCAATCGCGCTTCAGCAGAGTTGCGAGGCAGTCCTCACATACTCTATCCTAAAGTTCCCAATGAGTAGCGAGGCAATCCTCACTGACTCCACGCGATTTAGTTATATTGTATAATTTTTATTTTATTTTATTTTATTATTATTATTTTTTATTTTCTGGAAACTTATTTTGTTTTTCTGTTAAGGGATCGGTGTTCGTTCAGCTTAACCATTAATTCACTATCTTGGAGTCTGTTGAGGGTTTTGTTTTGTAGGTCTTTTAATCGCGTATCAATAGTTTCTATTTTTGCTAGCTCGTGAAGTTCCTTTATCGGTGTCCATTTCGGGTTGCATAGTGCCACTCGCAGGGCATAATTTTGAACCCTCTGTAGCTTCTGAATGTTGGTTTTGCTTAGGTCGCTTGTTATTATGGCACCGTATTCTAGTACCGGACGTATAAATGTTTTGTAGAGCTTGAGAAGCACATCTTTGTTTGCTCCCCAATTTCTACCTCTGATCATCTTCAGAAAATTGATACGTTTAGTAGCTCTAACCGTAATGGAGTTTACGTGACTGTTTAGACTGAGATTGCTATCTAGGATAAATCCCAAAAATTTGGCCTCTTTGTTTGCTTCTAGTTTGTGATCGTATAACTGGAGATCGATACTCGGGACTGGTTTTTTCCTTTGCTTTTTGAAGAACGTAACTTTTTGAGTTTTGGCGGCATTGAGTTTGATGCGCCACAGGGCACACCAGCTCTCAAGATCGCGAATGGTATCCTGTAGATGATTTTTAATTATGTTTCTGGACTTGCTGGCTGTCCAAATGCCTTTGTCGTCTGAGAACTGCGATAGTTCAACAAAGTTTTTCCCTACTTTTTCTATATCATTCACATATATTATGAAAAGAAGCGGACTTAGAACCGATCCTTGTGGTGTTCCCGCTTCGAGTATTACTTCCTCTGACACCTCGCGATTAACCCTCACCTTGATTTTTCGGTCAGTTAGAAATGATGATATGATCCTTAGAATTTTAGTGGGTAATCCCATTTTCGCTAGTTTATATCTCACGCCATTGTGCCATACCGAGTCGAACGCTTTTTCTACATCCAAGAAAAACGCGGTTCCGATTTCGTTTTGACTAAATGCTGTTTTCATATAATCGACCAGTCTATACACGTGTTCGATTCCCTCTTTCGGACTCCTATACGCTCTTTGCCATTTGTTGAAAAAGTTGATTGATTCGAGATAGCTGCGAAGTCTCGTAGTGAGAATCCGCTCAAATATTTTCCCAACACAGCTAAGCAAGCTGATTGGGCGGTAGTTAGAAGGGTTGGTAAGGTCTTTGTCGGGTTTAGGTATCATGACTCCTGTGGCCACTTTCCAGCATTTTGGGAAGTACCCACAGGAGAGACAGCAGTTTAAGAGTTTGGTAAGTCTGCAGTAGAAGATGTTGGGGCACTGTTTCATTATTTTGTAAGAGACTTCGTCTTCTCCTGGGGACGAAGATGACCTGCATTTTCTGATTATACCCATGACCTCTTCTACGCTTATTGGTTCGGTTAATTCATGGTCGTCCCCGTCTTCATGCCTTTGGTCGAAGTTCGGTTCATTGAAGATTGAGTTGTTATCTTGGACAAATTTATTTACTCGTACCTTAAAATCGTTGTCATATCTGTTCCCTTCTTGTGGACGATGCGCCTTCTTTAGAAGTTCGGCACAAGCACTGGCCTTTGCCTTGTCGTCTATGGCCATAGATCCGTCGCTAGTCTTTAGCGCATTATTATTGGCAATTTTGCTCTTTTGGCCAGTAAGAGTTTTAAATGTATCCCAGAATCTCTTAGGTTCTCTCAGCCCATTTAGTTTTTCGGTTGCTTTTTCCCATCTCACGCGATTGTCGTTAGCTATGGTCTTTTTTACTTCCCCATGTAGGCGATTATACGCGGTTTTAAGTTCTGCTCTTTTCATTTGATCATTCTCTGATTGGTAAGCCCGGAAGGCTTTTCTTTTTTGTTTGATTATTTGAAGAGTTGTTTGGGTTATTCTGTTCATCCGCGTCTTTACTGTTTGCTTGGGACAGATTTCATCTAGTGTACTGTTGATAACCTCGTTAAGGTGGGTGCAGGCTTTTTCTAGTTCATGAGCATTTGAGGGGTCATTTGCCTTTATTTTTACTTCGATAATGTTTCTGAAGAGGATCCAGTCAATTTTTGATAGGTTCCTCCTATTCACGGGAGGATACCTTGCGGGACCAGTATTACATTTCAGAGTGGCGTGAACCGACAGGTGATCGGAGGCATGCAGACAGTGTAATATGAGGTATGGTGGTGGTCGGTCAATGGAGAGTAGTGGGGTATGTGCGAATTGCAGGGATATTTTACAGTTGTAAGAGAAGTGTGTTGGATTCGAGCGGGAGATTGCAGAGCTGAGAGGGAGGTTGGGGAGGGCCGGTGTATCTGGAGTTACCCCGTTGAAGGTTACCTACGATGGTGAGGTGGAAGGTGGGTGGAAGGTCGTTGTGGACTCAAGGAGGAAACTGGGAAGCAGGAAACGTGGGGGAGTAATGCTTGATGTGGGGGGTGTAACTGAGGAGGGGGGTTCTAGTAGGAAAATTCGGAAGGTGGCGTCAGGTCAGGGCTGCGTCGAGTCCGGAAGCCAGAGTCGGCGTAAGGCTGCCAAGGTTGCTAGGCGGTGTTTAGAAAACAGGTTTAGTGTTTTAGACTCTGATACCCCTGGGGACGAGAGTGAGGGGGAAAGTGTGGGGGGTGAGATGGTTGTTGATGATGATAGGCCAGTCGGGGTAAGGAGGGCGGTCAAGAGAAAGAGGGGGCCAGGAGCTTGCAAAACGAGAGGAGGTGCAGATGATATAGGAACTGGGGCCAGAAGAAGAAAAAAAAAAAAAAATTAGTGGTAGCGGGGAGCAGCATTGTACGTGGGATTGACAATGTAGTTTGTGGTCCTGATAGTTCCAATCGAACAGTCTTGTGCTTTCCGGGGGCGAAGGTGGAGGATCTCAGGGATCGGGTAGATGGCATTGTGGCAGGGTCAGGACCGGAACCGGTAGTGGTGGCCCATGTGGGGACCAACAATATCAGGGAGAGAAGGTCAGTAAGTTTGGTGGAGTCGTATAGAGGCTTAGTCGGCAAACTGCTAAGTAGGAATGCAAGGGTAGTCGTATCCGGGGTCCTTCCTGTCCTTGGAGGTGGGGACGAACGGAACTCAAGGATTTTGGCGCTAAATGAAGAGTTAGAGGACTACTGTGTTGATCTGGGAATTCCCTTTATCGACCATTGGGACGCGTTTTGGGGCAATGGGAGCATGTACGGGCGTGACGGGCTGCATCTTAGCAGGGCGGGGAAACGGGTATTAGGGGATAAAATTCTACGGGTAGCAGAGCCTTTTTTGGAGAGGATCGGGGTGGGAGGTCAGAGGCAAGTATAACGAGAGTGGACATAGGTGGGGTGAACAAGAGTGAGGGGGACAGAATAAGTTTACCAAGACTAGCACCAGAAAACAATGGGCCCAATAGGCGGAAGGCAATGAACCTCGGTACCCTGAAAGTGGGTTATAGCAACATCCAGGGTCTCCACCGTAAAGTAAGTGAAATTGCTACATTGATCGAGGCAGAGGAGTTTGATGTCATGGGCTTAAGCGAGACGTGGGTAAGACACGAGGAACGGGTAGACCAAGTAAGCGGGTGTGTGTGGATAGGTGTAGGGCGAACGGAAGGCCAGAAAAAGGGGGGAGGGGTAGGCATGTGCATTAAAGAGGATTTAAAACCGTCGCTGATTACAGATCTGGAAGATATCATCACCTCGGCTGATGTGTCAAAAGAAATTGGATGGGTAAAGATCAGTCTGAGAAACAAAAGTATTGCCCTTGGGATTGTGTACTGTGCGGTGGAGGGAAGTAAACCCGAGTGGAATGACTCGATATACTCAACACTAAGGTCCAATATCACTGAACTAGAAAACAGGGGGCTCGGTATAATTCTGATGGGCGACTTTAATGGACACATAGGTGACAAGGAAGAAGGCATAGAGGGTGGGGACAAGAAAGTCAACAGGAATGGAAGGAAGCTGTTGAACTTCACAAATGAGCTCGGTCTGAAGATTCTGAACAGGGACGCTAGATGTAAGGGGAAATGGACCTGGGAGAGAAACGACAGAAAATCAATAATTGACTACATTCTCACAGATATGAATTTATGGAGGGAGGTGATAAGGGTAGAAGTGGATGATGAGGGCAAAATGGAGTTGGATAGTGATCACAACTTGATTACAGTGACGATGAGGGCCAAAAACCTAGAGAAAAGGAAAGGAAGCTTCAAGGATATTTGGGAACTCAAAAAGGATGCCGACTGGGTGAAGTTCGAAGAAAAACTGAAACCAAAGCTTGCAGCCGTACACAAGGGGGGTAGTGTCCAGAAGATGGCCGACGCCATAGTTGCGAGCCTAGTGGAGGCAGGGAAGGAAAGTGTAGGAAAGATTAGGGTGCCAACACGGGAACTTGGGTACAGAGTGAACGAAGAACTGAAAAGGGCCATAAAGGTTAGAAAAGCTAAATGTGCTGCATACAGGAGAAGTAGAAAACTTAAGGGGGTGGAAAGCAATGAGGCCATGGTAGCAAAGGAAGAATACCAACAAGCACGAAATAAAGTAAACAAGATAAAAGACGACAACCGGAGAGTGCGAAATGGCAGTCTTATTAGGACGATAAGAACGACAGGGGGGTCGAGTTCGAGCGTATTTTGGAAATGGGTGAACAAACGTAACAAAGGGAATAACCAACAGAGCATTAAAGTAGATGGCAGAGTTACAGAAGAGCGAGATCAAATCGCATTAGAACTAGTCAAGCACTGGGAAAAGGTAAACGATAAGCGATGGGGCATGGGGAACCCACCAGGGTGTCCGAACCAGGTCGAGGAAAATCTCTCGGACTTCGTGTGCAGCGAAATCAAAACTGAGGAGGTGAGAAGGGTGATCTCAAAATTGAGGAATGGAAAAGCGGGAGGGGTGGACGAAATTCCTAACGAGTTTATCAAAAAAGGGGGAGAGGAACTCTTGGAAAGCCTAACTGCCCTATTCAATTTAGCCATAGAAAAACAAGAGGTCCCAAAGGAGTGGAGGGAAAGCAAAGTGACATTTATTCACAAAAAGGGGGAGAAAGACGTTTTGGATAACTATCGAGGTATCTCTGTCAGTAGCAACATTGGAAAGGTTTTCTGTAAAGTCCTTTATGGGAGACTAGAGGAGGTAATTGAGGAGAAGGGTTTTTTGGGAGAAATCCAGAATGGCTTCAGGAAGGGAAGGAGAGTTACTGACCATCTTTTCACACTATCCCAAATGATAGAATCCGCGAAAGCAAAAAAGAAAAAGATGTTTATGGCCTTTTTGGATATCAAGAAGGCATACGATAGAGTATGGAGGGAAGGTATGTGGCGCAAGCTGGAGGCTATGGGCTTAGGAGGGGCGAGTTTGTTGGAATTATGAAAGCATTATATCAAGATGTACAGAGTGAACTTAACCTGGGAAACATTACAACGAAACGTGTGCCTATGGAGATAAGCCTAAAACAGGGGTGTATCCTTTCGCCGATCCTGTTTGCATTGTACATCAAAGGCTTAGGAGATGAACTCCTGCGTAGCGAGGAGGGGGTAGCAGTTGGTGACGTGAAGATCCCAGGGCTATTTTTTGCAGACGATATGGTTCTAGTGTCAGAGAGCGAAGAGGGGCTAACGAAAATGCTGGGAATTGTTGGGAAATATGGGAGCAAATGGAGACTCGAACTTAATGAAAGCAAGAGCAAAGTTATACCTGTGGGCCGCAAAGTGGACTCCACTCGAAGGTGGAGAGTGGGTGAGTTCTGCATTCCGGAAGGGAGCAGCAAACTTCTCAGTGTGGGAGAGACGGGTGATTACGAGTATTTGGGGGTAAATATAAACATTACAGGAAGAGGCATCTACCAGAACCACACAAATAAATTGATTCTGAAGGGGAAGCGAATCCTTAACCAAATGAAACTTATAGGGAGAAACAGTTTCAATAAGGTTTTCGTGGGGAAAACCATTTGGGAAATGGTGGGTCTGCCAAGTATAACATACGGTACGGAAGTGGTACCCCTAAACCAGACGGCCGTAAAGAGCTTGGAAATCCTGCAGAACGATGCAGGCCGATGAATAACGGGGTCGAGTAATGCCGCAGCGCTAGAAGCAATCAGGGGTGGGCTTGGGTGGATGAGGATCAAGGACAGGATAGACCTGTTGAAGCTCGGTTATCTTAATTATTTGGTAAATCTCCCCGACAGCCGATGGTGTAAAGTAATGTTCCTGAGAATTTTCAACTCAAATATCAAAACGGGGTGGATGGTCCAAATGAGGGAGCTAGTAGAGAACTACTCATTGGAGATCTCGGACCTGGACGTTGGGGCAAACCAGGGTAAAAAAATCGTCAGAGAAAGGGTCATGGAAGATTGTAACCGTAATTGGCGAGAGGGAGTCAAATCAAAGAGGTCTTTGGGTGGCCTGTGTGATAAAGAGAAGCCAGGTTTTGAAGAGTACCTTGATGGCACCTTTGGGGGGTCACTGTTGTTCAAGCTGAGGTCGCAATCCCTGGAGCTGAGGGGAAAAATTGGGAAAGACGGTGAAAGGGAGTGCCAGATGTGTAACTTGGACATGGTGGAGACCCTGGAACACTTTCTTCTTGAATGCCCAAAGTATCAGCCTAAAAGAATGAGATTCACTGGGAGTATAATGGGGAAGTGGGATGGGAGAATGAAGGACATGTGGTTAGGGGGAGACTCAAAGGAGAGGGTTAATATGCTAATCGGAGAGATTGGGAAGAATGGGACAAGGGATATCATCAAGCAGTTCGTCTCCGAGTGTTGGGAGGAGAGGAGAAGCGTGGGAATAGGGAGGCAGTTGGGAGCACAGGGGTAACCATGGCCTTCTCGTCCGAGAACCGCGACAAAACAGCGGCTGGCCAAAGTGTTATTATTATTGCCTAGATCATCATCTCCTACAGATATGTCTTGCTGAAGTCCAAAAAAATAATACATTATATAGAAAACTCTCTGGCTTGGGTGGCCTTTCATCTTTGAAATGCGACCGTCTTTTAACAAGAATAGCGAATATTATCAGCATACATCTCTACAAACAACGGTCTTTGAAGCACCCGTATTGTTTTAACAACGGGGAAGAATACTAATAACCGGTTGCTATAAAAACAAACTTACAACAATCAGACAGGGGGGTTGTGTCACACTGTTTTAATAACTTCAAAAAACAAGAAGGCTTTGGTTCACAATATACCCAGTTTCAAACAGGGATTAGTGTCACACTGTTTTAATAACTTCAAAAAACAAGAAGACCTAAATTTTTGGAAAAAAGTGACCTGAAAGGAAAGTACCATCCCAGAAGGCTAGATGGATACAGAATTAGAGAGCGGGAAGGTGTTAAATACAACAAGAAGGTAAACTTTTAATGCTAAAAATTAAAAAAATTAAATGGTGCAGATCGACTTAAATGTGGTATATATCGACTTTTTCGGTGGTACAAATTGACTTTTTCGATGGTGCAAATCGACTTTTTGAATGGTGCAAATGGACTTTTAAGAAAGTGCAATCGACCGGTGCAAATAGGCGATGGTGCAAATCGACTAGAATTCAAATATTTCTGTTCAGGGATAAATATTCACTTGTAATTTGTGGTATTTTAAACACGAGTACAATACAGATAAATTTATTCTTATGAAAACAGAATTTAAGTAACAGACCTCGCCTGATTCGAACCGATACCTCCACGTTCTTCACAAACAATTTTGAAAAAATCAACCGCCTCTACCGTCTTGGCCATTGGGATTAAGAAAAATAGGTTTTGTGTAAAGGAGCTTAGCGGATTCGAACCTCTGTTACTCAGATATAACAAATCGTAATAAACATAACTCGCCTTTACCGACAGGACCTTCGTGTTTTAAAGTTCAATGTGCAAAGAGCGACAAGCTGGTCGATTGTTTGTTTTTGTGAAAATAAGATTTGTGTGAATAACTATAGCGGGTTCGAACCTCTGCCACAAGACACTCGAAGTCAATACACATAATAATAAACATTACTGTCGCACTTGTTTCATTATTATATATAATTTTTTTTTAAAAATATTTACATTTGGACAATTAACATAAATGTAACAAGTTATAGTAATAATAGACGAACAATTAACCAAATATCAAAATCATTTTCAGTAATATTTTAGTAATCCCAATTTACACGCAAAATGGGGAAGGCAGCAAACAGCATTGCATGCTGTTTTGGAGTGTATGCAAACAATCGCCAGTCACTCGTCATTTTTGCAGGGTAAAAAATACCCCCCCCCCCCCCACAAAAAGCAACAAATAAATAAATAAACAAACAAATAAATAAATTTAAATCTCATGCTTCCAAACAGCCAAGTAAAGAACTCATCATAATGTAGGAGTCATCAACGTAAACCAAATCGTAAATCCACTGATAGGGGAAAACGAAATACAATGGGAGAAAAACGTTTGTGCAAATGTGTGTTGGGATTTGATACAGGTATCCAGCTGAAAACAAATTTTAATCCTTTCTCTGAAACATGATTGAGTTATTAATTTATTAGTGTAGGATGGAACCAAACAATCCAATCATAGAAAAATATACTATTCAAAAAAGTAGGGAATATTTGATAAAAGTGAGACATATGAAGAAATGTTTTTATATTTTCATCAAAAATACAGTTCAATCATGCACTGTGATATCTGGTGAATGATTTCAGAGATAGTTGGGTGTCTGACAAGCACACATTCCATGCACTGAACTGTAGAAAACATGGACAGTCAGTCAGAGAATTTACAACATTCAATCCAAGACCTAATACCGTGTAAATCCTCCTCGGTTCGCGAAACAAACGCGGATCCGACGTGGCATACTCCTCACCAAACGTCCAATATCAGTTTGACTGATGTTATTCCATTCTTCCTGCAGTGCAGCGGCGAGTTCCTGGACATTTGAAAGGGGCTGTTGGCGTTGTTGTAGGCTCCTGCCAACCATATCCTAGTCATTCCCGAGTGGTGAAAGGTCTGGACTTCGTGCTGGCCATGGCAGTGTTGTGATGTTCTGCTTCTGAAGGAACTCTGCAGCAACAAGGGCCCTGTGTGCTCTTGCATTACGTTTCGACCAGAAACTATTGATGAACGAATTTGTACCAAGAAAAGAACAATAAGACCTTCGAAAAATCCCGTCCAGTACAAATGAATATTTCAAAAATCAGCTTTGTACATTTTACCCTAACACTGAACATGTTTAATAATTGCGCCATCGCCTCTGTCGACAAATATGTGGAGATTTCTTTTATCACGAGTTGCCAGCATAACGTAAATTGTCTTGTTTCAAATCGGATGAAATATCGCACAATCCAAGTAAATGAAAAACAATACAATCATCTTTGATCACTGGCATCCTTGCGCTTAAAATCTTATGAGAAATGAAAAACACTGCTTAGGTACTTTGTGATAGAAATCGCATTTGCCATATAATAATAATAACACTTTGGCCAGCCGCTGATTTGTCGCGGTTCTCGGACGAGAAGGCCATGGTTACATATGCACTAATCTCACGGCTTAACTGTTTGTCACTCTTCATTTGTATCATAGAGACTTGTAATCCATGCATTTACTGGTAAACATGACCACAGCGTTCAGCTATATTGTTGTTTATCTGTTAAATGTACAAACATTTATGACAGGTGCTTTTTTCCTGGTAGTGTCCCTATCAAAGTGGTATAAAAGCTGTTATTTAATTCAGTCTTGGACTCATAACTCTTGTAATCTGGTAAGGAAATCCTCACCAAACTTTTAAGAGACTGTTGTCCATTTGATAGCCTTGATGCTTTTTGTTTAAATAAGTGGTTTCTTATGATGAAACATATAAGTGTACCGAGTGAACCTGTCATTTTTACTCTCTATGGCAATTCGTTTTTTTTTCCGATTTCCTCTTTGGCTGATTACAAAGTGATGTATCGAATTAGGTTTTGTTTTTGTCCAGAGCTACCCTTATAACCTCCAACTGGGCAATGTGTAAATATTATCCAAAATAAACTGAACATTATAAGATTTTATTGTTACTTTTCTCTTTGAATACACATAGATCCTAGAGAACTGGTCCCTGATTTCTTTGCCAGCCACTCGAAACACAAGAAAAGCTATGGCATGGAGCCCGGCCACTTAATCGGGAGGGTTAGCTAATGGGGACGGGGATTCGGCGTCCTACTACAGTTGGTGCCGTGACCAAGATCTCATGTATCAGTTATTATGGATTATGGGTTTACATCCAGGGATAATTCTGACAGAAGTGTTAAATTTAATTTTGAAGTTGGATTGGAAGTTGAAGGGGAGCAACTGACCCCAAGGAAAAGTGATATCATGGAAAGACAAAATATAGTGAATTTTTCAGAAGTGGGGTCGCCAGGGCATCAACGCTACTTTCAGCCGCTTATAAATTCTTTAAGAGAAGGGGGAACAGATCCCCCAGTTAGGGGGCACAATTTGCCGCACAAACTTAGTTCTTCAATAAAAACTGGAAGTGTATACAAAATGCAAGCCTCCCCACCCCTCCCCTCCTCCCACATTGTCAGAGAAAATACAGGTCAGATTTATTTAACAACTGTTACAGTCTAGAATCTGAACAAGTATGTCCCTACAAGGTTATGCACGTAAGCTCTACCCCTAGTTTGCTCCAGTATCAGGACATACACCATCAAATGCCCAGAAATATTGACTTATAATTGGCAGAGGTGCTTGAATCTACGTCGGTGGAGCATCAATCTTATCAATTGGGTAACAGTCTCTCCTCACCAATAACCCCAAAGAGTATCTTAAAACAAAAGGTGTATTAGGAACAGGAGTACTCAGCAGGTGGTGATAGAAGCATTATTGATTTTCCCCTGAAGATGTAGCCGCTTTCCTGAGAGGATTTCATGAACTAGTACCCCTTACCTCAATGTAGACAAAGATGGGTTGAGTTTTGAGTCAGTCAGAAATATATATAAAACTTTGACCAGAAGGCTGGAAAGTGGGGTTGCTTGTGTTTTGAGTGATAAAAAATATTGCGCACACAAGGCAAAGACTTTTCAGCTTATAACCATTCATCCATCTAGAGAGCAGTCTCTGCAGACTGGCATTATTGATGCATGTATGGAAGAAATACATCCTACTGGGATACAAAGTGTCCCCGGTATTGGGATGAATTCAAATTTGGGATGCTCAGTCAAGTTTGATGTTACACAACCATGTTATATGGCTGGTGACAATTAGTATCAGCCTGTAATGGGTGGAATTAGTTTGAAAAGATTAGTGTTGTGTTTACGAGGGTCTGCACAACATTTGCCAAGTGGATTAACTGTGGCAAAACTTTCAGACTATGAGGCTGTAAAAGAGGCTGTGAATCGAATGTACTGCCCTAAAGAAAACAACATAACTTACAGATGTGAATTTCGTAACAGCAAACGTAATGTGGGCGAATCAGTGATAGATTTTTGGCATGCATTGAGACATATAGCTCAGTGAGCATACCCAAATATTCTTCATATTTTAATTGAAGAATATATGATTGACCAATATGTCAATGGGTTAGTGACTTTTGAATTAAAAAAAACAGGTACAATTCTGCCATCCCAAAACACTTGATGAAGCTATGACATTTGCTTGTGAGTTTGAGGCTGTGGATGGACCAGCAGACAAATTAAGAAAATCAGTTGATAGAGGTTGTGTAGATTCAAACGAAAATGAATTTGTACAACAGGAAATGAATGAACATTCGGCAAAAATTGAGGAGAAATTGAATAATATTTGTAATAATAATAAACGGAGAGCTTCTGCCAATGAATTA
Source organism: Pictodentalium vernedei (assembly GCA_031216915.1). Lineage (NCBI taxonomy): Eukaryota > Metazoa > Mollusca > Scaphopoda > Dentaliida > Dentaliidae > Pictodentalium > Pictodentalium vernedei. Next base: position 187,486,169 of record CM062293.1, read on the forward strand.
GAATCTGTTAATACAGTAGAGCGTCCTGTTGCAAAGCGTGAATCACAGAGACAAATAGAGTGTTTTTCTTGCCACAAATTTGGTCACATTGAATCAAAATGTCATAAGAAATTGCCGATCAGGTAAACTTACAAAGGTCTGAATTAGAGGTTGGAGGTTCAGTCCTGAATGAATCCATGCAAAACCAGCCACATTGTAATAGTGAAATAATTAAAAGTTTCAATGTTAAAATGGAAAAAATAAATGTACCAAAGAATTCAAAAGATGCACTACCTGATTGTTTTCAACTGAATACGGTTTCAGAGTCGTGCTTGTTTGTCAGAGGGTCTGCAGGTGGAGTTGATTGTGATTTGTTAATAGACACCGGTTCTCCCTTTTCAATTCTATCAGAAGAAATGCTGAATAAACTGAAAGAGGGGAGTGTGCACTTGGAGGAAACACCACTAACCCCATCAGCAGTAAATGGGGATAGTCACAGGGAAACTAAATTCAAATATCTAATATAAATCCATGATTTTTGGCTAATATACAAAAACTCCCTGATATTCTTGGCTTGAATTTTATGAGTAGACATGAAATAAAATTAGATATAAAGCAACAAGTAATGTTAATGCAAGGTGAGAAAATTCATCTTTTCCAAAAAAGACTTATAACTGTGCTGCGGTTGGGATAACTGAAACAATGACCATTCCAGCACGGTCTGAATTTTTTATTACAGGCTGTATAGACAGGTTCCAGAAGCATCAGAGTTTTTGAAAAGTAAAGGTTTATTAATGACACAGATGCTTGTAACTTCAAGTGATAGTAATGTGACACTATCCATTTTGAATGCAAATGATGGGGCTGTAAAATCACCAAAGACTCTGTTATTGGCACAGTGCATGTAGCAGAAGAAATTCATACTGATTCAGATGAAAGTTCACAAATCAGGATGAAGTCTGTTATGGACGTTATGGACAAATTACATGAACATTTACAGGAATTGATAAATAATTCATCCCCAGAATTAACTGATGAACAAAAAAACAGAATTAGTAGAATTGGTGAGAGAATTTCAAGATGTCTTTGCTAGTCCTGAGGGAAAACTAGGCTGAACACATTTAATTACTCATAAGGTAGATACTGGGGATACACCACCAATTAAGGTACCCTACAGACGAACTCCACTAGCTCAAAGGGAGATAATAGAGGGTGAAATTAGAAACATGTTGGAACAAAAATTTAGAGGCCTAGTTTTAGCCCCCCCCCCCCCCCGTCTTCTCCCATTTGCAGTCAGTTTGTCACTCATCTTATTCCCAAACTATTATCAATATTATTATCAATATTATTTTCAATATATTCTAATAATATTATTATTATTCTAATAATATTATTGATATTTTAAGTGTTTTGTTTCCCACGCATTAATGCAACAATGCAATAATACAACATTATTCCAAAAGGATCTGTATTTCTCTCTTACCGGCTGTATACTCTGTCTGATATGATTTTGCTCTAATTACATTTCTACCTCGGGGGATAGCAGGAAGACAGCCAATCTGGCTATGCTGTCCCTCAACGGTATATATATGTATCACAATATTATTCTGTAGCTGAATTGATTATTATATTTTACATACCGTTAAATAAAATGAATTGAATTGAATTGAATTGCAAAAAAAAAGAAAGATGGATCCCCAAAGTTCTGCTTGGATTACCACAAACTGAAGAATGCAATTAAAAAGATGCATAACCATTACCGTGCATCAATGAAACAGTGGATACCTTAGGAGGTCAAAAATGGTTTAGTACACTGGATTTAAAAACAGGCTATTGGCAAATTCCAATGGATGAGATCAATAAATGTAAAACAGCTTTTAGGAGTCACCCTGGGTTTTTTCATTCCAGTGTAATGCCGTTTGGTATTTCGAATGCTGTTGCATCCTATGAACGATTAATTGAGAGAGTTTTTCATGATTTGCATTAGAAGCAATGCTCATGTTATCTTATTTTCATAGGACAAAAGTTATCTGTAATTATTTGATAAAGGTATTAATATATCATGTTTTTGTCTTTACAGCTTTAGAAAATGGAAGTTGACTATGCTGGCCCACTGGAGCTCAAAGAGTTCCAAGAAGAACACGTCAGAGAACTTTGGAATCCTTTAGGAATTAATTGTCCAGTTTCGGAATACAAGCAGAAATTTGGAAACCAAAAGTTCATGCGACCTGGACGATATTTTGATAACTGGTCAAAATTTCATGTGGCTGTCAAGAAACTTTTTCAGTGCATTGACTGTAAACAAACATTCAAATGTAATGATAGATTTAAGGTCCATGTTAAGAGGCATAGTGACTGTGCAGACATTCAGTTTAAAATTCTAGAAGTGCGAAATGAACTGTTCATTGATCCTGGGGATTATATTCCGCCACGAGGAACGAGGCAAGAGAAAGTGAACGGAAATCAGAACAAGATAGATGAAGTGTAGAAGTAAATCGAGATGCTGGGAAGAGACTTGCAATCAATGATCAGTTTACAGTTTTGTGCTAAAAAGTTCTATAAAGTAAACTGGCTTTGTGGTACTGGCATACAAGAAGAAGAAGAAGAAGTAAAACTCTGGGATGATGGATTGGACTCCAATAGTTGAATGTACAGCTTATAAGGGTTAGCTCAGCATATCTTCACTATTAAAGTATTGTTTCTGTTATAGTAGAGTTTAAATACAGATGGCTTGCCAGATTTCTTCCAGACAGTTCGTCTACTGAACAATATTGGGTATAATTAATGTTTTAAGTTATGAGGAATGTATTAGAAATCGCGTTTTCCATATGCACTAATCTTACGCCTTAACTGTTCGTCCCTCTTCATTTGTATCATAGAGACTTGTAATCCATGCATTACTGGTGAACGTAGTCACAGCATTCAGTGATATTGTTGTTTATCTGTTAAACATACATTTATGACAGGTTTTTTTTCTGATAGTGTCGCTATCAAAGCAGTAGAAAAGCTGTAATTGAATTCCGTCTGGACTCATAACTCTTATCTGAAATAAACTGAACATTATAAGATTTTGATGTTACTTTTCTCTTTGAATACACATAGATCCTAGAGAACTGGTCCTTGATTTCTTTGCCAGCCACTCAAAACACAAGAAAGGCTATAGCATGGAGCCCGCCACTTAATTGGGAGGATTGGCTAGTGGGGTCCCTGGAGGGTTGGCTAGTGGGGACGGGGATTTGGTCGTCTTACTACAACTTTATCAGGGCTTGAACTCTTGTTGAAAAAGCAACTCAGTACTCCAACCAACTACTCCATTAAACAACCAACATTAGTTTTGGTTTTATGATTGAGGCCTGCTCGAATTCTAAAGGTTGAATGTTAAAAAATAAGGAAAGGACAGCTGCTATTTAAAGAGAAACTTTTATCGAGTGTATTTTTTTCAAGCCTTTCCTTACCTTTGATGAATTTTCACAAGTCTGTGTTTTTGGTTTTTTTCTTCTTTTTTTCTGGTGAAGAACTTTTAAAGAGAAAAAACCCTGTTGTTCACATGAAGAATGATCAGTTTTCGATGTTTCATGATTTTGTAACTATGAATGATGGAATTAACTCAGGATAACGATTTTACATGATATGATTTTCTTGAAGTGCATTTCGAAGATTTTTTTTATTACAATAAGTAATGTACTATAGAAATCTCGTACAGATTGACATCATGCATACTTATGAAGCTCGATACTAAGTACACTGTATTGTCACTAAATCACTCATAGAGCGAAAATTCCACTCAAACAATATAGTTAATTTGTTTTGCTTCTTGTGCTCATGAACAGAATTTGAGAATGGTACTAACTCCACTCAATGGGCGACAATCCTCTCTCCACACACTGTATATTGTCTAGACATAACAGGTGCATGATGCACATCAACTCCTTTTTCAACGAATTGAAGGTGGTCTCTCAGTCATCTTTTGAACTTTTGACTCTTTTCTCTATCTGTCGACATTTCCAAACACTAGACCTTAAGATATTTGTGTAATTACCACTTTTATTTTCTAAACTGCCGCAAAAGCACTGCTATTGTGCTGCGTTTTTCACGTTTTTGTTTGCAGCATTGTATAAAGAACAACAGTTACTTCAACCAATATCGTTCGTTTGTGCATCTGTTGGTCTTCTAGCTGGCTTACAGGCCATGAGTCTTTCTGGCTGCCAGTCTATCTGCACGATATCTCCACAGCAATGCTAGGTAGATTGGGCAAACTTTCCACAAACGTTGGACTCAAAGTGCCCTGGTCTCGCTGATTCTCAGGGTTCATAGGCCAGTGTTCAAGGTAATTGTCATTTTTCTCACCATTTCTGTTTATCTGTATTTCCGCATGATATCTCTGCAACCACCAAGGCTAGGTTGACCATGTCAGGAAAACAAGTGTGTTCTAAAATCATAAACAATTTTGCATTATCAAGACAATAGGTCAAAGGTCAAGACGCCATGGTTAATACGTCATGGACATCGACATTTAAAAAACAAAATGAATGTGTAAATGATGCAGTGTTCTTTACTCTTGTTGGCAACAGGACATTATCCCGTCACTTTCAGTTTTTTTGTATATCGGTATACCAAAACTGCGAGTCTGCAAAATTTCCGGTAAAGCATTTGGTCATAATGTTGGTGATGGTGTTTGTGCGTGTGGAGGAGGAAAGGCTCTCGCTATGCCATCAGTTCTCGTTGTCACTGTAGACGATGTACCGCAAAGAATAATGAACAAATTCTTTGGAAATGGATCAAAGGTGATCAAGATTATTACAAATGATTTGTGTGTTTGATTTGTTGTGCATTGCTTATTTCCATGTTTGCTTGTTAAATGACCGAGAAAGTTAAGTGGATGTTATATAGATTGTCATAAACCATAAAACTCTTTTACTGGGGAAACATGCGCTGTTTAGATAATGTGACAAATATCTTCACCATATAACTCCAACTACCGATCTTCCTTTCACAATCGATTTTCTCAAGACGTGAGCTTAGATCTGCAGGTGTGTGTGTCTGTGTGTGTGTGTGTGGGGGGGGGGGGGGGGGGGGGATGAAAGTAAGGATCGAAAGGCTTCCAGCCCAGAAGCCTTTCGACCCTTTCTTTCATCCCCCCCCCCCCACCCCATCAATAAACAGTATATTGATATATTAGTTTAAGTTGACAGCCCTG